>OZ038312.1:40618914-40761414 GCA_964035775.1 Osedax frankpressi | reverse complement strand
CTATCTAAACGGAGAGCGGTGTCGAAATAGGAAATATAACGAATTTTTTGACGAGGCGCCAATTAAACTGAAAGTTGTTGATTTCAATTGAATTGTAATTGATTAGATTCTAAAGTTCCTCGTTAAATTCAAGCAAACGGTAATCCTTCAAATCTTTCCAGTTGTTACTATATGTTATATAACTTATTAAACAACTACACTCAACTTATAGCCGTGGCACAAAGGTTACCTTTGTCTCAAAGGTTACCTTTGTCTCAAAAGTTACCTTTGTCTCAAATTTTATCTAGTTATCGATTACTTTTGGAAACTTCCTTTCCGGATGTAAATATATAAAATTCATTTGTATTATATATTTTATGTATTGAATACATCATTTGATTTTATGGGTTGTAAGACTTAGGAATGTATATGTATAAATATATATATATATATATATATATATATATATATATATATATATATGTATATGTATAGGTGTATGTATATAATTCATATTAAATCGCTGTATATTAATTGTATTATCAAAATATGTAGTGTAATAAAATGCATTAATAATTATTACAAAAATTACACCGTGTAAAATAATTGGAATTCTCGACACGGAAAAGAAGTTTAAAAATAAATAAGTAATATATTTTACATATACAATGCACTGTTGGTTTATAATGTAATAATGTATAATGACATTAGTTTGTACGAGATTGCAACTAGGCATTCATTTGGATAACTTCATTAAACTATACGAATTATCTCATTAGCTCTTTTAATATAATATCATATATTAATAAGGATACAATGCTAATGATAATCTTGATATGACGTGGAAACCAATACACGGAGTTATGTAATTATTGCATAACATATTTATTATAAACACACATATAAGTAAATGCTATATATTTTCAATATAAAATATAACATATAGAGAAAGTTTTTCTAATGAACAACACGATTTAGTTACAATACTAGTCATATATATAAATATATGTAGAATATAATATATTCTACATTGTATATATATATATATATATATATATATATATATACATATATATATATATATATATATATATATACATATATATATATATATATATACATATATATAAATATATATATATATACATATATATATATATATATATATATATATATATATATATATATATGCAAATACATTTATATATATGATTACTACTTCAACTACACATACCTCATGAATTAGTAAGTCTATCTTTGTATTTTATTAATATTAATAAATATTTTAGCTATAGCTACTATTACAATTAACTACGACATGCCATAACCGTATATGAATAGCTAATATGATATAAACAATAAAATTGAATACTTTAAATGTATATTTAAAACACATTGAATTGTTTTTGAACTAATATCATAATACCGTATAATAGTTTCATCGTCTAGTGTTGGGTTGTAAAGTGTTTGCGTTATCAATGCAGTATACAAAGATAATAAGTATACATTATATATACTTTTATACATAATGTAGTAAAATAATACAATGTAACTTAATTAATTAATAATATTATATATTATATTAATATTTATTAAAGATATTCGATAAATAATTAAATCAAAAATAAAAAAATAAAGAAAATTATATTTTCCAGATTATCGTCTGTATTCTAAAAAATTATTTTATTAAAGCCTTGGACTTATATGTAAGTATTTATGAAGATTATAGTTGATAACCTATAATTAAACAAGGAATATTACGATGTGGGCGTGTAATCGATGTTAAATAATTGATTTTTCGTTTATTTCGAAACATTCCTAATGTCACTAACGACTGTTAAAGCGAAATCATGATCTTAATATTCTATTAAATATGTGTGAACGTAATGTGCAATATGCAGTGTACAATATACATTGTACATGGTATAGTGCATATTATACATATATACAGTGTACTATGTACACCGTACATTGTACACCGTACATTGTACACCGTACATTGTACACCGTATATTGTACACCGTACACCGTACATTGTACATTGTACAGTGTAAAGTGTACAATCTATACACTCAAATGATATACTGAACACTGTACATTGTACACTGTACATTACACACTGTACACTATACACTGTACACTTTATAATGTACAATGTATATTTACATAGTAAACACTCTCGATTAAGATTTCATATTTAATAAAATTAAAAGACTACATATTTAATAAAATGAAATGTTCTATTTTATTTTAACTTATAATCTTATTTGAGTGTTTAATTAATGAGTAGTGCTTATATATTATATAATACTATTATTAATATATGGTATGGTATTCATCATATATAACATAATGCATTATGTGTACATTTTCTTAATTTAAATAATAATTTATATAAAATATATCCTATTCATATATATCATATATGATTATTAAATAATTGTTATAATCATATATGATTATAACAAATTAAAAATAAATACTATATTGGTTTTGTGATATGTGAAAAATTATATATATATATATATATATATACATATATATCTATATATGTCTATATGTCTATATATAACATGTAAACAATAACCTTAGTCTATATTATTTAGATTATTTTTAATCCACCACTTCTACTATCATTGCGATTATATTTATATCTGGCAGCTATCGTTTGTAGGTAATCTCCAAACGAGCCACCGATATCGAGTGGGCGGAGAAATAATAACAACCGTTAATGATCGGCAGGAGGCTACTTCCGGTCTTAATATTTAAGTAATAACTTTATTTTATTAACACTATACTGTATAATGTACGTTGAACAGTCCTATACAATGTAAGGTGTACACTGTACAGCTTACGGCGTATAACAATATATTGTTCATTGTACTCTGGCCTCATTTTTAGTCCAATTATAGAATTGCGTAATATTTTCTTAAAACTTACGAGAATTAGTAATAATTACGTTATTGAGAGTAGGTTAAGACGATTACTTAATTCTACGTACTAATTATCACATGCGTCATTAATTATCACTTACGACCAATTATTATGTATTCATTTGTCGTCTCTAATACACTTTTTATTTCATAATTACAGACAATAACATTTTAATATATATATACATGTTGTTAAATCCTTTACTAAAATAGAATCTACGAAAATAATCACTTACTTTATCGGAAAACCGGAAATAACACCTTTATGTAATATATCAAAAAAAATATTTGTTTTCAAATTAGGAATTCAATTTCGCAATATAAAACATAACATTATACATTAGTAAGTTTTTTATATTTACCATATATATCATTAAAAGTTTCAATTATAAACCATATATGCATATAATGTATACATTTGAAATACATTTCAAATATATGCATTGTTTATAGAAGGTCGTGATTATATACATATGCAATGTACATTCGCAGTGTACATAATAACATACAATAAAATATAAATATGACAAATTTCTAAAACTAACTGAATTAATTAAATGTAAAAATTAAGAATAAATTTAATTTAATTTTAAAATATTCCAAATAAACTAAATACTTATTTTAATGTTTATAATATTGCATTACTATAGTACAATGCAATATATAATACATTGCCAATTAATGATTTGTAATAAATATATAAACATTGATAGGAGTGAAAATGCTGTTAGATACTTGGAATGTTTTAGAAATGTATATAAAGCAAATAAAATGTTTATATATATTCACACAAATGATAAATATAAATCAGATTCATTTATGGATTTGATTACGAATGGAACGAAATGTAACTATGATGGATTGTAAAAAAGATTTAAGACTACAATTTACATTATTCGTGTAATTTATTATACCTATAAACATAATATTGTATTATTATATTAAATGAAAGTATTGCCAGCTCCTGAGTATTCTTGGGATATCAGTAAAGGATTGCAACGTGACAATCGTTTTCTATGTTAATTAATATACTTATTTTAATTAATGTACTACAAGTTACTTAATGTACTTATGTTACTTAATGTACTTATGTTACTTAATGTACTTATGTTACTTAATGTACTTATGTTACTTAATGTACTTATGTTACTTAATGTACTTATGTTACTTAATGTACTTATGTTACTTAATGTACTTATGTTACTTAATGTACTTATGTTACTTAATGTACTTATGTTACTTAATGTACTTATGTTACTTAATGTACTTATGTTACTTAATGTACTTATGTTACTTAATGTACTTATGTTACTTAATGTACTTATGTTACTTAATGTACTTATGTTACTTAATGAACTTATGTTACTTAATGTACTTATGTTACTTAATGTACTTATGTTACTTAATGTACTTATGTTACTTAATGTACTTATGTTACTTAATGTACTTATGTTACTTAATGTACTTATGTTACTTAATGTACTTATGTTACTTAATGTACTTATGTTACTTAATGTACTTATGTTACTTAATGTACTTATGTTACTTAATGTACTTATGTTACTTAATGTACTTATGTTACTTAATGTACTTATGTTACTTAATGTACTTATGTTACTTAATGTACTTATGTTACTTAATGTACTTATGTTACTTAATGTACTTATGTTACTTAATGTACTTATGTTACTTAATGTACTTATGTTACTTAATGTACTTATGTTACTTAATGTACTTATGTTACTTAATGTACTTATGTTACTTAATGTACTTATGTTACTTAATGTACTTATGTTACTTAATGTACTTATGTTACTTAATGTACTTATGTTACTTAATGTACTTATGTTACTTAATGTACTTATGTTACTTAATGTACTTATGTTACTTAATGTACTTATGTTACTTAATGTACTTATGTTACTTAATGTACTTATGTTACGTAATGTACTTATGTTACTTAATTTACTTATGTTACTTAATGTACTTATGTTACTTAATGTACTTATGTTACTTAATGTACTTATGTTACTTAATGTACTTATGTTACTTAATGTACTTATGTTACTTAATGTACTTATGTTACTTAATGTACTTATGTTACTTAATGTACTTATGTTACTTAATGTAATTATGTTACTTAATGTACTTATGTTACTTAATGTACTTATGTTACTTAATGTACTTATTTTAATTTCCAATCTATTCGAAGAGAACCTATAGTAAGCATGTTGTGGCGTGTCTAAACCGAGTCACTGAATTGTTCTAATAGAAATATTCGATGTTGACCATTTGACCATTTATAAGATATCCTAGCCGTGTTGATAATCACTGATACACTTTTAGACCCAGTGCGAACAATATCAAGATGTTTGTAATATAATGGGGTGCAAAATGAATACGATAAATTATTATATAATATGTATCATGTCATATGCGGCATGTCATACTTTATTTATTATTGGTGTATGTTATATTATTTTTTATGTCATGGTGGCGGTGTTAAATAGGGTCAATTTATACAAATACTATCTATTTCAATCGCCTCCTTATATATATATATATATATATATATATTGTATTATATTGTAAATATTTTGGTTGAGTATTTTCATTGTATACCAGGATAGTTGGTGGATTGAAATTTATAACTATTAATAATCATTACACAATCCCCTAGAAGTCGTTTTTAGTTAAGATGTATGTATTTTAACAAGATACGATGAATTAATTCACAATTTCTATATATATTATTTTATAATTAATTATTAATTGACCTGGTGACCTTTTACTCGCAAGTTAACACCTTATTACACTCTAGCCACTATAACATATACTCCAACAAAATAGTTACACTCTATTTATATTATTTATCTTCTCGTAAACGATAATTACACATTTATAATACACTCACACGTTATGTCTGAAGTGTCATAAGTATCGAAATCGCTAATCCTCTATGGAACAATAGTTTTATTTACACAGAACTATCGTGTGTGTATACTCTCTAGTATACACACACGATATGCCGTGTAGTGGACGTGATCTGACCGAGTAGTATGGGAGGTATAGCGGATTTTCGGGCAGTTACTACGCAGAGAAACAATTACTTTTATTATTAAATCGATTACCGGGCCCTTTATTGGGCGACTACGAGGGGGGGGCAATAAAGTACTGGGCCATAGTTCTCTAGATTATAGTTATTTCGACGGGTGAATAGCTACAACCTAACACTACATTAGATACGCTCTCTAGGGCGCCATTGCTCTTTAAGACAGGACATCGATAGAATTTTTTAAGAAAACCGTTTTATATGTTTTTTTTACACCGGTGTGCGTTGATGAACCGGAGTTAGCTTGACTTCAGATATTGTAACGTAACTTCAAAGACGGGGTTTTATTTGATTTCGACGTTCCTTTGTACTATTTATCCGCGAGTCGTAATTACTCGTCATTATGTAACGAGATAATCTATATATAGAATTACCGAACTCCCTCACCCGAGGTGTGTATTCCTCTATTGCTGATTATTAATAACACGGAGGTTCGTTATAAGGTAATTTGAAGTGTACATATGTTGTATGGTGGTATATATTAATGCCAGTTAAAAATAGCATTTCGAACGCTAAGAAATTATAATTAGCCTGCTTAAAGGACAGTTAAATGTATTGTAATATCTTAAATTGCTTTACTAAATCCTAAGATACCTAGAATAATAATTGTAATGCATTGACATCGACATCAACCAACTATGTCCCAGAGATCGCAAGTTCTCGGTTTAGATCTAAAATTCACTTCCGTCGTACTTCCCGGCACGAGATAAAATGACTCCTCGGGTTAAACTCGGTCAGCAATGTTATTAAATACGACAACAATACATTGATGGCACATCTAACCAACATATGCCACACGAGAACGTTAATGAATGAACACCTCTACAACGATTCTCCATTGTTGTATATTCTCGGCGTTTCATAATATTCCAGTGAACCGCACGTCGAATTCGCACGTAACGGGCCTTACATAATACTGTGTCCATTGTACGCCACGTACGCTGTACACTGTACAGTGTACAGTGTACGGTGTACAGTGTACGTAGTGTGATGCCATACCCCATAGCTATTGAATATAACACGTGATATGAAGCAGTACAAATTAATGTTACGTCCAATCCAGAATGACGATTATTAATTTAGCGCTGGTCAGACTAGTGTTTACAGATGTTATGCTAACAATGCTGTTATATAACAGCATTGTTAGCATAACATCTGGTAGTGTTAGCATAACATAGGTGGTGTTCTATCCGAGTTCACTAGAGCGAATTTGGAGCGCACTCCTTCGAGGCGATATGGAAATAGTTACGCCAAAGTTTGATGTTAACAGTCTTAAACATGCTTACAAGAATATTCTAAAAATCCTCTTAATATTTACCCTAACAAATCATATTGTATATATTATATAGTATATAATATGCAGTATATACTATACACTATATAGCATGCACTCAGTTCAGGTAGTAGTCGAAATAAAGGATCATTTACAAAACTCTAAAATTACTTTACACAAATTGTAGAACTAATTTACAATTATACTATAATTATCTTACACAAACTCTATAATTAATAATTTCCATAATTAATAATTGATCTCGGGTCGTTTAGTATGTTAAACGTATTCGGTTAATTTCACAAAATTATTGATTTTTTACCACTTCAGATAATTTCCTAATCTTACTAAAATATATTTCGATTCAATCTAAATACTCAAACATTATATTTACAATGACAATGTTATAGTTAAATATATCCATTGTATGTAGGTTCGAATATAACAATATATAGATTATACTTTACCTCAACATAAGAAATGCAAAGCGAATGTATTTACCAGATACACCTGTATTTATAAATGTTTATATAAGTTTAAATGTATATCTAATAAACAGGTACATCCTATACCCATATATATATACATTATATATTTATCTTTACCTAGACCCCATATCTATATCTTTATCAAGACACTTTATCTTTATCTTTAAAAATACCCTTATCTTTAACTTTATATAAACTCCATCTATATCTTAATCTAAAATATTATATCTATATATTTACCTAGACCTCAGATCTATATATTAGCCTATATATTTACCTACACATGTATCTATATCTTTATATAAAGTTAAAGTTATATATAGGTACAGTTATATATTTATATATAGCTTTCTATACATATTTACCTATATATTTACTTATAGGATATCATCAATAGTAGGCATACGATTGCAATAAAATACATTAGTTCATACCAAATTTCAGTTATAAAGCAATATTACTTAATATTTTAATCTCTAGATGCTCAAAAAATAAATAGCACAACTGTTATAATAAAATTTATAGCAAAATAAAATGAATCTTTAATTTTAAAAATAATTTACAAATTAAATCAACTCAAATAAATGATTCTTAGAAATATCTACTACCATTTTCTATATATAAGTCATGATTTAACCTATATATATGTTATGTATATATATATATATATATATATATATATATATATATATATATATATATATATATATATATATATAATACAAATATGCATATATATATATATATATATATATATATATATATATATAATACAAATATGCATATATATATATATATATATATATATATATATATATATATATATGCATATTTGTATTATCGCAGTAGTGCCCGTAAACACATATTAACACAGCACCAACACATTCTTTCCGCTTAGCCTATTGTTTCAAAGCTAATTCATAACGGCAGCATGATATATTATATATTATGCTATAATAGTGGGTAGAATGGCATACCGATGTTATATTAATCTTTATTAATCGATATTAATTATCATTCGATAACGTTTATTAAGTGTAATCTACTCATACAATTCAGTTTAAAAAATCATGTTAACGTATATATTATATAACTATTACAATCAAAACCTGTATCCAAAATTCACGATATTTTATATATATATATTATATGAATTAGTATATATATATAAATATAAATATATATATATATATATATATATATATATATATAAATATATATGTATATATATAAATATATATGTATATATATAAATATATATGTATATGTATATATGTATATATATATATATTATTTTCGTTATATTGAATACTTTCGTTATATTTGGTGAGGTCCTTTCATCCCAAAATAGCACAAAATCTCTTCAAATCCACTATTTAGTTACAATTTTCTTGTTTTAACAAGAACTGGTAAATAAAATTCACCACTACTATATATTATTTTAAGATTAATTATTTAATCCGACTATAGAATTGAATTGGTGACCTTGTGCATGACTGCAATCAACACCTTAACCATTGCAATGTGCCACCGAAACGGTCATACATATATGTATGTATTATATATATATATATATATATATATATATATATTACATACGCATGCGACATATAAAACAATGCAAACAATTATCACGAGTGCGTTGGAAGATCTGATATGCTAAATTGAAACTTTTTCTTCGAGCGACGAATTACGAGCGTATTACGCCATCAATTCTAGGAACAGAACATAGTGTTAATCTTGGTTCTCGGTGACATTTAATTCAAAGTATACCAAGAAATTATTACAATATCGCAATATCGCAATATGAAATCCTTATTGTCGCTAGTTCTTTGGATTAACTAGCATTTTCTGTAAATTTCCGGAAAACACCAACTTGGGAAATGGAATTATCTAGACATATTTGGATGCATATTCTGATATGTCCAATGCTATTAAGATTAACCATTGAATTATATGATCATTTTAATCGTGTTACCGCTCGACGAGTGTCGCTCGTTATCTTTTGATATCATTTTGAATAGCTTTCTTATCTTTTTTACCCATACTTTTTATCGGTAATTTTGTATCCGGTTTTATTTACTTTATAATTAACGGAATTTACTTAATCGCTTTTTCATATGCTTTGGAGCTGAAATGATATACATTTTTGTTTGATTCTGATATTAATATTGATTCTGATTTTGTAAACAATATTCTGATTATTAACTGCTTAAAAAAACAAGTTTAGATCAAATGGACATTATTTAGCTGGATAGATTTTTCGTTAGATTCAATATATTTATTGTATCTTATATATATCTATGTGTGTGTCTGTGTGTATATGTGTGTGTCTTTGTGTGTGTGTGTGTGTGTGTGTGTGTATATATGTGCGTGTGTGTTTATGTATACGCGTTGGGACTATTCATAAAAATATAAAAAAACTTGATTGTAAGATGTGTATAGAATACAATTAATTATTACAATTGATTATTACAATTGATTATGTAATAATTGAATTAACAGCAAGAATGTGTCTGTCCAATAAAGGAAATACCAACTATTATAATAAACTTAAACAACGCCGAACAGTTCATTTAATAACTATGGTTTCTAAAGACATACGGTGAATTAATTATAAATAGTTACTATATTAGAAAAATACGTGATTAGACTTTTTGTGTCTGGAATTGGGAGGTAGTTATGGTAGTATAAGTGGATAAGATTACGGAAGTAAGGGCTACACCTATACATGGGTAATGGCTCTGTTTTGTTGAAGTAGAGAATAGGGTATTAGAGGGTAGAAATCGGTGAGAGCAACATTTACGTTGAGAATGGGTATCCACATATCCCTACTTGACCATTAACCATGACCATATATGTACATGCCATAGTCTATTAACTACTTACCTAGTCTATTAACTACTTATCTAGCCCAGTAAATACTTACCTAGCCTATTAACTACTTACCTAACCAATTAACTACTACCATAGGCTATTAACTACTTCCCTAGCCCATTAACTACTTCGCTGGCTCGTTAACTACTTCCCTAGCCCATTAACTACTACTTTATCCCAGTAACTATTCCTCTAGCACATTAACTACTTTCCTAGTCTATTAAATACTTCCCTAGCCTATTAACTACTTCCCTAGCCCATTAACTACTTCGCTGGCCCATTAACTACTTCCCTCGCCCAGTAACTATTTCCCTAGCCCATAAACTACTTCTCTAGCCCAGAAACTACTTCCCTAGCTCAGTAACTACTTATCTAGCCCAGTAACTACTTCCCTAGCTCATTAACTACTTCTCTAGCCCAGTAACTACTTCCCTAGCCCATAAACTACTTCTATAGCCCATTAACTACTTCCCTAGCCAAATTAATTACTTCCCTAGCCCATTAACTACTTTCCTAGCCCATTAACTACTTCCTTAGCCCATTAACTACTTACCTAGGCCATTAACTAAGTTCTTAACTCAGTAACAACTTCCCTAGACCATAAACTACTTCTCTAGCTCATTAACTACTTCTCTAGCCCAGTAACCATTCACCTAGTCATTAACTACTTCTATAGCCTAGTAACTACTTCCCTAGCCCATTAACTACTTCTCTAGCCCCGTAACCATTCCCCTAGCCCATTAACTATACACATACATCGCAGTCCGACGTTATACAGGGAACAATGTACGACGTACATTGTACGGGAAAACAATGCGGCAGATTCGAACAATAGATTTCGATTAGAAGCCGTAATCACCAACAACACACCGGAAACAGCGAGTCGGTAATGGCAAGACAACTCGAGTTTGGTTTATAATAGTAAATAAGCAACCGAATGGATTTGATACTAGAATATGAGTAGTGGTCTATGTGCAGTATACTGTACAGTGTACAATGTACACTGTACACTGTACAATGTACAGTGTACTGTGTACAGTGTACTGTGTACAGTGTACTGTGTACAGTGTACTGTGTACAGTGTACTGTGTACAGTGTACTGTGTACAGTGTACTGTGTACAGTGTACTGTGTACAGTGTACTGTGTACAGTGTACTGTGTACAGTGTACTGTGTACAGTGTACTGTGTACAGTGTACTGTGTACAGTGTACTGTGTACAGTGTACTGTGTACAGTGTACTGTGTACAGTGTACTGTGTACAGTGTACTGTGTACAGTGTACTGTGTACAGTGTACTGTGTACAGTGTACTGTGTACAGTGTACAGTGTACTGTGTACAGTGTACTGTGTACTGTGTACAGTGTACTGTGTACAGTGTACTGTGTACAGTGTACTGTGTACAGTGTACTGTGTACAGTGTACTGTGTACAGTGTACTGTGTACTGTGTACAGTGTACTGTGTACAGTGTACTGTGTAGAGTGTACTGTGTACTGTGTACAGTGTACTGTGTACAGTGTACTGTGTACAGTGTACTGTGTACAGTGTACTGTGTACAGTGTACTGTGTACAGTGTACTGTGTACAGTGTACTGTGTACAGTGTACTGTGTACAGTGTACTGTGTACAGTGTACTGTGTACAGTGTACTGTGTACAGTGTACTGTGTACAGTGTACTGTGTACAGTGTACTGTGTACAGTGTACTGTGTACAGTGTACTGTATACAGTGTACTGTGTACAGTGTACTGTGTACAGTGTACTGTGTACAGTGTACTGTGTACAGTGTACTGTGTACAGTGTACTGTGTACAGTGTACTGTGTACAGTGTACTGTGTACAGTGTACTGTGTACAGTGTACTGTGTACAGTGTACTGTGTACAGTGTACTGTGTACAGTGTACAGTGTACTGTGTACAGTGTACTGTGTACTGTGTACAGTGTACTGTGTACAGTGTACTGTGTACAGTGTACTGTGTACAGTGTACTGTGTACAGTGTACTGTGTACAGTGTACTGTGTACAGTGTACTGTGTACTGTGTACAGTGTACTGTGTACAGTGTACTGTGTACAGTGTACTGTGTACATTGTACTGTGTACTGTGTACTGTGTACTGTGTACTGTGTACAGTGTACAGTGTACTGTGTACAGTGTACTGTGTACAGTGTACTGTGTACAGTGTACTGTGTACAGTGTACTGTGTACAGTGTACTGTGTACAGTGTACTGTGTACAGTGTACTGTGTACAGTGTACTGTGTACAGTGTACTGTGTACAGTGTACTGTGTACAGTGTACTGTGTACAGTGTACTGTGTACAGTGTACTGTGTACAGTGTACTGTGTACAGTGTACTGTGTACAGTGTACTGTGTACAGTGTACTGTGTACAGTGTACTGTGTACAGTGTACTGTGTACAGTGTACTGTGTACAGTGTACTGTGTACAGTGTACTGTGTACAGTGTACTGTGTACAGTGTACTGTGTACAGTGTACTGTGTACAGTGTACTGTGTACAGTGTACTGTGTACAGTGTACTGTGTACAGTGTACTGTGTACAGTGTACTGTGTACAGTGTACTGTGTACAGTGTACAGTGTACTGTGTACAGTGTACTGTGTACAGTGTACTGTGTACAGTGTACTGTGTACAGTGTACTGTGTACAGTGTACTGTGTACAGTGTACTGTGTACAGTGTACTGTGTACAGTGTACTGTGTACAGTGTACTGTGTACAGTGTACTGTGTACTGTGTACAGTGTACAGTGTACTGTGTACAGTGTACTGTGTACAGTGTACTGTGTACAGTGTACTGTGTACAGTGTACTGTGTACAGTGTACTGTGTACAGTGTACTGTGTACAGTGTACTGTGTACAGTGTACTGTGTACAGTGTACTGTGTACAGTGTACTGTGTACAGTGTACTGTGTACAGTGTACTGTGTACAGTGTACTGTGTACAGTGTACTGTGTACAGTGTACTGTGTACAGTGTACTGTGTACAGTGTACTGTGTACAGTGTACTGTGTACAGTGTACTGTGTACAGTGTACTGTGTACAGTGTACTGTGTACAGTGTACTGTGTACAGTGTACTGTGTACAGTGTACTGTGTACAGTGTACTGTGTACAGTGTACTGTGTACAGTGTACTGTGTACAGTGTACTGTGTACAGTGTACTGTGTACTGTGTACAGTGTACTGTGTACAGTGTACTGTGTACAGTGTACAGTGTACTGTGTACAGTGTACTGTGAACAGTGTACTGTGTACAGTGTACTGTGTACAGTGTACTGTGTACAGTGTACTGTGTACAGTGTACTGTGTACAGTGTACTGTGTACAGTGTACTGTGTACAGTGTACTGTGTACAGTGTACTGTGTACAGTGTACTGTGTACAGTGTACTGTGTACAGTGTACTGTGTACAGTGTACTGTGTACAGTGTACTGTGTACAGTGTACTGTGTACAGTGTACTGTGTACAGTGTACTGTGTACAGTGTACTGTGTACAGTGTACTGTGTACAGTGTACTGTGTACAGTGTACTGTGTACAGTGTACTGTGTACAGTGTACTGTGTACAGTGTACTGTGTACAGTGTACTGTGTACAGTGTACTGTGTACAGTGTACTGTGTACAGTGTACTGTGTACAGTGTACTGTGTACAGTGTACTGTGTACAGTGTACTGTGTACAGTGTACTGTGTACAGTGTACTGTGTACAGTGTACTGTGTACAGTGTACTGTGTACAGTGTACTGTGTACAGTGTACTGTGTACAGTGTACTGTGTACAGTGTACTGTGTACTGTGTACAGTGTACTGTGTACAGTGTACTGTGTACAGTGTACTGTGTACTGTGTACAGTGTACTGTGTACAGTGTACTGTGTACAGTGTACTGTGTACAGTGTACTGTGTACAGTGTACTGTGTACAGTGTACTGTGTACAGTGTACTGTGTACAGTGTACTGTGTACAGTGTACTGTGTACAGTGTACTGTGTACAGTGTACTGTGTACAGTGTACTGTGTACAGTGTACTGTGTACAGTGTACTGTGTACAGTGTACTGTGTACAGTGTACTGTGTACAGTGTACTGTGTACAGTGTACTGTGTACAGTGTACTGTGTACAGTGTACTGTGTACAGTGTACTGTGTACAGTGTACTGTGTACAGTGTACTGTGTACAGTGTACTGTGTACAGTGTACTGTGTACAGTGTACTGTGTACAGTGTACTGTGTACAGTGTACTGTGTACAGTGTACTGTGTACAGTGTACTGTGTACAGTGTACTGTGTACTGTGTACTGTGTACAGTGTACTGTGTACAGTGTACTGTGTACAGTGTACTGTGTACAGTGTACTGTGTACAGTGTACTGTGTACAGTGTACTGTGTACAGTGTACTGTGTACAGTGTACTGTGTACAGTGTACTGTGTACAGTGTACTGTGTACAGTGTACTGTGTACAGTGTACTGTGTACAGTGTACTGTGTACAGTGTACTGTGTACAGTGTACTGTGTACAGTGTACTGTGTACAGTGTACTGTGTACAGTGTACTGTGTACAGTGTACTGTGTACAGTGTACTGTGTACAGTGTACTGTGTACAGTGTACTGTGTACAGTGTACTGTGTACAGTGTACTGTGTACAGTGTACTGTGTACAGTGTACTGTGTACAGTGTACTGTGTACAGTGTACTGTGTACAGTGTACTGTGTACAGTGTACTGTGTACAGTCGGCATTGCAGTCTATATCCCTGTAATGTAAGAGATGCTCAATCTTTAGCTTTCGGCACAACATCTAAGTTAAGTCATCACGTAGGTAGTAGGTAGTGGGTAGTAGGTAGTAGGTAGTAGGTAGTAGGTAGTAGGTAGTAGGTAGTAGGTAGTAGGTAGTAGGTAGTAGGTAGTAGGTAGTAGGTAGTAGGTAGTAGGTAGTAGGTAGTAGGTAGTAGGTAGTAGGTAGTAGGTAGTAGGTAGTAGGTAGTAGGTAGTAGGTAGTAGGTAGTAGGTAGTAGGTAGTAGGTAGTAGGTAGTAGCTAGTAGGTAATATGTAGTAGATAGTAGGTAGTAGGTAGTAGGTAGTAGGTAGTAGGTAGTAGGTAGTAGGTAGTAGGTAGTAGGTAGTAGGTAGTAGGTAGTAGGTAGTAGGTAGTAGGTAGTAGGTAGTAGGTAGTAGGTAGTAGGTAGTAGGTAGTAGGTAGTAGGTAGTAGGTAGTAGGTAGTAGGTAGTAGGTAGTAGGTAGTAGGTAGTAGGTAGTAGGTAGTAGGTAGTAGGTAGTAGGTAGTAGGTAGTAGCTAGTAGGTAAATATAGTAGATAGTAGGTATAGATAGTATACGTATCGTACTTATCGGCGTTATATATATATATGTCAACGAAACTGGCTTTTGTTCAGAGGGAGTCTAAAGGAGATCCCGTTAAGAGTGTACTCTTGAAGAGGTGTAAAAACGCATATTTGTATGAGTTGTTTTTCCGATCGGAATTACGTAAAATAATAAGATGAATTTCGATGCGTACAGAAAAAGCTAGAGTAATTGGCGTATTGACCTTTGACTGTTTACAAAGAAAGTAAAATTAAAATTATTATTTTTAATATTTTAAAAATATTAGCTATAAAAGCAATATATTTTGCCCTCTGTATCTTATTAGTATATATATTTTCACCTACTTCCATATATATTTTTGTTACCTAATATATTTAATTAATTTTCCAATGTCCATATTTATGTATGATAATATTGATTAAATAATTTAAATTAAATAATATTTATTCAAATTTTAAAATAAATATATCACGTGGAAAGGCGAAAGTTCATTACTCCGCCGTTTTTACGTTTGTAAATTCAACATGTTCAATGCCAGCGGAAAAATAAACACGACGTAATTCGTAATAAGATTTAAATTTAAATTTAACCGGAATCATTTTCCTAGGAAATCTAAGTCCGAGCGGAAAACTACGTACAAAACGACTATTTATTCACTTTGTAAACTGTAATACGTGATTTACGTTATGCACCTGTATGTATATGTAATGTTCAGTTAACATTGTTTTCACATAAACCACATAATTCAGAATATATATATATATATATATATATATATATATTTATATATATTTATATCTATATATATATAATTATTTCGTAGGACATTGGATGTATGGTAAAAACTCTATTTAACTATATAACATACACATACACACAAATTACTTGCAAATTACTTCATTGATAAAATAGACAAAATATATGATAAATTAACAATAAAAAAAACTAAACTAACTAACTTGACTAAACTGAAATACTTGACTACAAATGCTGTATTCTCTACTTTTGACCTCCCGACTATAACCGAAATATACAACTTAATTATTACAGCCAAGAATTCCTCTCCTAATGACCCATTACCCTTGACAATTCTAACTAACTTAATTGCATCTACATTAGCTCCTTTATTTAGAATAATAATTGATAATTCATTGACTTACGGAACAATACCTAACTTACTAAAACTTTCAATAATCACTTCACTGTTAAAAAAACCTAAACTCGATAAATCTGATCTCTCCAATTATAGGCATATCTCTCAGATACCGCTTCTAGCTAAAATATTAGAGAAGATAGTCTACAAACAACTTATTTAATACTTGACTAAATATAACTTACTTGATAATAGACAAAACGGCATCCGATAAGGACATAGTACTGAAACTACTCTACTTTCACTTTTTGACGACCTATACACTTCACTGGCCAATAACAAATCTCAACAACTTATCCTCTGCGTTTGATACACTTGAATTTAACACTATTATAGATAGATTACAAAATATAGGACTAAAAGATATTCCTCTCTTATGGTTCAAGAACTTTTTATTCAATAGACGTTTTACCATCAAAATTAGTAATTCAATATCATCGGTCCAACATCCAATAAACCACGGAGTTCCACAAGGATCCGTGCTTTCCCCCATAATATTCGCCATTCTTTGACTCCCATTCAACATATATTTAATAAATATCCAGATGTTAATTATAATCTATATGCCGATAATATTGAATTACACTCTAACATAAAATTTACAGATCAACTACAGAACTTACTGACTTACATAACTGGCTGACAACAAATGGCTTACTACTGAACTCTACTAAAACATAACTCATTAATATTTCCACTGCTAAATTAAATATAGAACCCGCATTCCCAAAGATTTTCTTAAATGACATACCGATTAAACCATCTAACTCAACAAAATATCTTGGAATAAAATTTGACAACAAATTAAACTTTGACCAACACATTGAACTATCACTGAAACAGACAACTACTTACCATTTATACAACCTATATAAACTCAGACCTTACATAAATAAAAACACTGCCATTTTACTTACACATTCGCTAATACTATCTCGACTAAACTATTGTAATACTTTACTCACGGGACAGACTAAGACTACACTTAAAAGACTTGACGCAATTATTAACAGAAGTATCCGACTAATTTACAAACTCAACAAATATGACTATACTACAAGCATTACGGACTTACGATTACGACTAAACTGGATGCCAACTGCAAACTCCATCGACTATAAACTACTAACTATATTAAAGAAAACCCTAACTTACGACCAACCACACAACTTAAGACAAGTACTTAATATGAAAGCAAACTACAGATAACTACGATCTTCTCACTTCATAACCCTCTCACTCCCATGACATTAAATTCGGTTGAAAACAAAAGTTTCCGCCACCTAGCCCCAAACAAATGGAACCACCTTCCTAAAATACTATTATCCCCCACAGTCACTATTAACATGTTTAAGCGCAAGCTAAAAAGCTTCCTGCTTAGGTGAGACTAATCACCTCCCCTATATTTTATTTTATAACACTTACACATACTTGACACGTTACATTACTTTTATTTTATATTTTACTTTATCGTTCATTTTATTCCTATGGTTCCACATTGTAGAATATTTATTAATATATGTTAAATTCTTTGTGGTTAATAAATTCTTCACACACACACACACACACACACACACACACACACACACACACACACACACACACACACACGCACGCACACACACACACACAAACACACACACACACACACACATACACACACACATATATATATATATATATATATATATATATTTATATACATATTTATTTATTTATATGTTTAGTTATAATTACAAATATAAATAGGTGAATCTATTTTTTCAAAATTCGAGAACAAAAAAGTGTTATACGTTCTTATAAGAAAAAATTAAAATATTAAAAGATTAAAATTTATACATGTATTATAAATACCCTTAATAATTAACTTACTAACTGTAGTATTATTATATTATGTAACTGTATTTAGCTATTTTCTGATGAACCCCCTTCCCATGTAAATCTATGTTCGTAATACTATGTTACGAGGGTAACGAAAGCGGGAATGCATTCGGTTTCAATTCAAATTCAGGAAGATCGTCGCGTGTTACGCAATGCGCCAGAGATTATCAGTTAGGCTGCATTGTTGTCGTGTTATAACGGGTGAACCCTAAGCTACTCGAGTGTGGGCATCGCCATTGTTTAGAAACTCCATTGTAAGAACATTCACCTCCGCAATGCTATAAGGGAGGACGGAGGGGAGAGGGGAGAAGGGGCTTCTAGCCACTATAAAGAAGGCATATACATAGGCATAGTCATAGTCATAGTCATAGTCATAGTCATAGGCATAGTCATAGTCATAGTCATAGTCATAGTCATAGTCATAGTCATAGTCATAGTCATAGTCATAGTCATAGTCATAGTCATAGTCATAGTCATTTTATTGTCATTGTCATTATAATTGTCATTGTCATTGTCATATGCATAGTAATATTCATATTCATATACATAGGCATAGTCATAGTCATAGACATTAGCATATAGATAGACATATACATAGTCATAGTCATAGTCATATGCATAGGCATGGGAATATAGTTTATCTATTTCTCTAGAAATGTTGCATTGAGTGTACAACGTACACCATCACCATACAACATATAACGTACAGCTTACAACGTATAGCGTACAACGTACAACGTACAACGTACAACGTACAGCGTACACCATACACCATACAACATATAACGTACAGCTTACAACGTATAGCGTACAACGTACAACGTACAACGTACAACGTACAGCGTACAACGTATAGCGTACAACGTACAGCGTACAACGTACAGCGTACAACGTACAACGTACAGCGTACAACGTACAGCGTACAACGTACAGCGTACAACGTACAGCGTACAACGTACAACGTACAGCGTACAACGTACAGCGTACAACGTACAGCGTACAACGTACAGCGTACAACGTACAGCGTACAACGTACAGCGTACAACGTACAGCGTACAACGTACAGCGTACAACGTACAACGTACAGCGTACAACGTACAGCGTACAACGTACAGCGTACAACGTACAGCGTACAACGTACAGCGTACAACGTACAGCGTACAACGTACAGCGTACAACGTACAGCGTACAACGTACAGCGTACAACGTACAGCGTACAACGTACAGCGTACAACGTACAGCGTACAACGTACAGCGTACAACGTACAGCGTACAACGTACAGCGTACAACGTACAGCGTACAACGTACAGCGTACAACGTACAGCGTACAACGTACAGCGTACAACGTACAGCGTACAACGTACAGCGTACAACGTACAGCGTACAACGTACAGCGTACAACGTACAGCGTACAACGTACAGCGTACAACGTACAGCGTACAACGTACAGCGTACAACGTACAGCGTACAACGTACAGCGTACAACGTACAGCGTACAACGTACAGCGTACAACGTACAGCGTACAACGTACAGCGTACAACGTACAGCGTACAACGTACAGCGTACAACGTACAGCGTACAACGTACAGCGTACAATGTACAGCGTACAATGTACAGCGTACAACGTACAGCGTACAACGTACAGTGTACAATATATACACTATACTCTATACTCTATACTCTATAATCTATACTCTATACTCTATACACTATACTCTATACTCTATACTATATAATCTATACTCTATACTCTATACTCTATACACTATACTCTATACTCTATACTCTATACACTATACTCTATACACTATACTCTATACTCTATACTCTATACTCTATACTCTATACTCTATACTCTATACTCTATACTCTATACACTATACTCTATACTCTATACTCTATAATCTATACTCTATACTCTATACACTATACTCTATACTCTATACTATATAATCTATACTCTATACTCTATACTCTATACTCTATACACTATACTCTATACTCTATACTCTATACACTATACTCTATACACTATACTCTATACTCTATACTCTATACTCTATACTCTATACTCTATACTCTATACTCTATACTCTATACTCTATACTCTATACTCTATACTCTATAATCTATACTCTATACACTATACACTATACTCTATACTATATACTATATAATCTATACACTATACTCTATACACTATACTCTATACTCTATACTCTATACTCTATACTCTATACTCTATACTCTATACTCTATACTCTATACTCTATAATCTATACTCTATACTATATACTCTATACTCTATACTATATAATCTATACTCTATACTATATACTCTATACTCTATTTAATATTAATTACTTATATTGTTATTTAGAACTATCGTTAACAACAATAGAAAGATGTTCAAGAAATCACCGTAAAAACCTTTATTATCAAAATTCCTATGTTAATAATACACGCACGATGTCATAGTATAAATATAACATACGCTATATGTTATGTGTTAATTTTACATTTGACCTGGGTATTATCTGTATTTCAAACATATTTATAACAAACTATATTAATGTATATATTAACTATATTAATGTAAAAATGATCATTTTTCACAAACCTCAATACAATTTTGGATTCCTATAGATTTTAGATATTATCGTAATACAGTAAACTTGCTTAAACATATTGTTACCTAATCATTCTAGTATCTTGTAATCGAATATCATATTGGTAATAAGCCCGGTAAATACTATACAAATATTGTATTTACTTATTTACTTATTTTAATATATTTACTTATTTTAATACTGTATAATAAAGCGTGTATACGCTGTTTACATAATTAATAAATTATTTACAATAGTGTAAATGTGTACTTTAAACAACATCTTTATAATGTACAATTTAGTTATTTTAATTGCGAAATTATATATATATATATATATATATATATATATACGAACATGTGATGATGATGGACGAAATGAGTATTCACGTCTATCGGGGGCCATTCGGATTTATTAAATTCGATCAGATGTTTAATTTTCCTATCTATTATAAACTATATATATAAATATCGGTATTTTACGTTCTTCTAGGCATAAGTCATTATTTACTATAATTAGCTAGTTACGTAATGACCAGAAAATAACGCACGCAATCACTGAATTATAATTACGAGAATACTATTTTCGATCGCTAGGGATATGTGTTTATGTATTCAAGTAACTTTTTCAAATAAATTTTAAATTTGTTTACTTTCATTTAGTACATAAATCCTATTATACAAGTTAATAGAAGGTTATTTTTCATATTTATTATTATTTATTTACAATGATAAATTACTGATATTCATTTCTATGATCGATAATTTTGTTATGTCAATTAAAGTTACATATATATAGATTAATTTAAATAATCTGAATTTCTGATTAAGAATATTCTATAGATATTATATCCTTATAATATTAATAATATAAAATATATATGTAATATAATATGATCATCATATTATGATAAACATAGTAGTACTTATCTTATTTAATAATGTATAGTGTGTGATATTATATCGACTTTCAATTATATATGGTTCTCTTTAAATTATTTTATTAAATATAATAAATTAATAAATGTATAACTAAAATGTTATTATATAATTATTAGATTATTAGATTATGTAAGGAAGCTGATTACGTGAAAAAGTAGCTATAGCTATGGTATGCCATCGTGATCAATCCAATTACCTTAGAATGCGCATATTACAGACGGTGAATAAATATATTACAGACGGTGTTTCCGATTTCTGAGAAGTTGTATCATAGGTGGTGAACAAGTTTGATTAAATCATATATATAATGTATTATCTACTCGATTACAATATGTATAACATATAAATTATATTTAGTTTTAAAGTATTTTGTATTGAATAAGCTTATCTTCTAGTATTCTAATTATGCTGCAATATGTATAGTAATTGTTTACAGTATCAAATTGAACTGTGTTAATAACTATTTATCTGGCCACAGTGACAATTAGGCGTTTTTCTTCAAGTTGACTCTCAATGGTGTGAACCAATGAAAATAAAATACACAAGAAAATACTTTTGATTTTTATATGAATATATATATATATATATATATATATATTTATATATATATATATATATACATATAAAGTTAAAATAATTAATAATTTATGTTTTATATATATCATATTGAATATATATATATATAAATATTATATTAAATATATATATATATATATATATATATATATATATATATATTATAATAATATATTTATATAATATAATTAATCAATTTAATAATATTTCAAGTAACTACGTTTTTTCATATAAGTTAATATTAAAGATAGATTTTCAGATTATAATATTTGAAATATTTGAAATATTTGAATTTACCACATTTTCATGATAAATAGGTTGGTTATAAAACCATGTACGATATCATATTACATTATATTGTTATATATTAGACATTTAAATATATATAGGATTTGTAAATGGTGAATGCATCAGATATCACATGACCTCATTAAAGGATTCCTTAATATTTATATAAGTAAAAATAATATAAGTAATATAGGTAAATTCAAATATTTCATATTACATACAAACCTACAAATAATACTTACTTATATACTTGAAGAAAACTAGAATTGCTTTAAGTAATATTTATTTATATATATTATAATGCTGTAAATTGTTTAAACAACATTATTATATGCAGATATATATATATATATATATATATAAATATATATATATATATATATATATATATATATATATATATATATATGTTTGCAAACGGTAGTGGCTGGTGTCTAATATGTACACAACACAATATTGGCCCTTGAATTTAAACTTGTAAAAAAGTATAAATATATATTTATATATATAATATTAGTGAATAGAATGTTGATATTATCATGGGACATTTAAATACATGGGTATTTATATATAAGTAAATTTTTATATGTGCATATATGGTTGGTGTGTAATTTATGTAAGCTTGAATATATAAGCATATAAACATATTTGTTTACATTAGTAGTAGATAAACTGGAGAAATGAGATATATATTTGATCTAAACATGGAAATCTATCAGTGACCTTCGATCCTGATTACCAGTGTTTAGGGCGTATTTATCTAGCCTGCATCGTACACGTCACTCACCGCAGCCAGCATAAAATATCACACTCTAATCCTTCCCATGACCTGTCGTCTGATTTCTCTATTATTATTATAATTATTTTTTTTATAAAAACCAAACGATCCATTTCATTTTCTATTTTGTATCGCTCGATTCACCTTACAGCTCGCCGGTATGTTTGAATTACTTTGAATAATAGTTTATATGATAGATACACACATGTACATCTTTATTGCCAATATGTATTACTCAATTATATAATACAATATATATGTTGTTGCAAAGCATTTCATCTTCTACATATTTACCATACTAAACATTTCTATATATACATTATAAAACTATAGAGAAATGCAATACTTAAATACATATACAATAGTTATATATTTTTATTACAATTATACTATAATTGTATGTACAATATACATTGTACATTATACATATATTGTACATTGTACATTATTATACATTTCAATATTGATATATAATAAATATAATATGCCTATCACGGTATTTAAATTATTCATTTAATTATATAATATATATTATATTATAAATATTATTATAGAGTTTATTATTAATATAATATAAATCTACAGATAATATATATTACACAACTATATATATTTGTGTAAATAATATATCATTGAATTTACAAAACATGTGAATCCTTTGGTAATTAGGTGTAGTTACATCTATAAAATACGCAAATATCATATATATGCTTTATCTTGGTGATTTACATATAAGATATTTATATATTAGTTTATAGTTACATTTAATATAGGCATTATACAATATATAATATACTTGCCTAGAGATGACACAATGATGCAAATCACAATCATATGTGTTATATATTTACCTAGCAATTAATGCATATATCATTAATATATTGGTTTATATGAAAATGCAATGTTTTTATATTATCAAAGATCGTTGAAATTATACATATTTATTGATATTTATATTAAATACAAATATTGTCCAAATGACTAATTTAAAAACTTGTTACATAATTAATTGAAGATATCGCCTCGTGTTTAACGCACATATACGTCTTAAGCGGATTATGCGAATGTGTATGAATATCAGTGGATGTGTATATTGTGTAATGGGTATTCTATAAGGTCACAACAATATTTTATGATATTGGCCCGAAAAAGATCACCAATTAACTATCATATAAAGTAATACATTATAATAAACTATAATAAATATATATAATATATTACGTCGTTGTTTTAAAGTATATTCCACATGATGTATGTTGTTATCTTTCATTGTTAAAATGTGGCAGAAATCGTTTGCATTCACTTTTGTTGACAGTTCTGTTAGCAAATTCTAGATGAATGTATTTTTAGACTACGATTAGTGTATAATAACATTCTGTAGCAGGATGACATATGCGTTTATTATTATTATAGACTGCACACATTATTATAGTCTGTAGTTATAAGCTACAGTATGCAACGTTTAAACATTGTGGTGTCCTCAATGATTATACTAATATACACTTTGGCACACATTTATCAATTTATTTTTAGATCCTGGATCTGCATTATAACTGTAAATCCATCTTATACATATGTAGATTTTCAATGCAATCATATTCTACATTCATTTTAAAATCTAAAATATTGTCATTTTAATAGACTTATTCCCATATTATTATATATGTAATTTTTCACTCAAAAGATGTTATCGTTTTCAAACTATTATTACTTTAAAGCTATTATAAATATTAGCATAAATGATATCTCCATATATTTGGATATTGATGACAATATTCTCTATAACATTACATCCCAATTAATAATGTTCTATTATTGAACTATTAGTTTGTATTAGAATTAATGTTATGTTTATGCTAATTGTATTGATATTCAACAGCCTCCTACAAAATAATGTCTTTCATTCCGGTCAGTGATGATTCACACTTCCCTTTAGAGAATATTCCATTTGGAGTTTTCTCTACTGAAGATAATGTTAGTAATGTTCCTTATTACAATATTAATATGCTGTAACTTTATGAAGTCCGGTTAATTAAAAAAATATGATATTTTAATAAATATTACTAATTAATTACTACTTAAGTCGAGTTTGATTTATGATTTGTAGGTTTTTTATCTCGTAATAACGGTTTCCCACGAAAATGCACAATATATCAATAGACAATTCTATTGATTGAATCTTGTTGGGAACCCGTTTAAATAACCACCATGAAATACTGATAATTATTTATAAATATAAATTTATGTTTGTAAATAATTATTATTCGACTTCATATTTATATTTTATTTACAATGATAATAGATTGAGACTTAAGGATTTACTATGTGATAATATATTACAAGGATTTTCTGATATGACAATATTCTAATTACTAATTTAAATAGAAAATTTAAAGAAATGCATATTTAAATTCTATAATTTATTAATATAACAACGAAATCAATTATAGGGATGCTACAATTAATATTCCCAAAGATTATAGAATTCTGTAATTCTATTAACCTTTTTCTTTTTTATTAAATTTTCTATTCCACATTATATTATTTGATATATTTATATTCTATAAATATATCAATATACATGTAAATGTTCCTATACTAAATTTTAAATTCTAATTAACTTGTCTATTCACAATGTGATCACTTTTCTATAGCCTACACACTTCACTATAACACCTTCACTATGAATTACTCTGAACCCCACTACACCGATTTCACATACTTCACAACGCTACTCCGTTACCTTCTAACTCCTTGTATTAATCTTCTTATCACTATTGTCTTTAACTGCGTCTCCTGTAGCCCCCCACTCCTTCCCCCTTATCACTATTGCCTTAACTGCGTCTCCTGTAGCCCCCCACTCCTTCCCCCTTATCACTATTGCCTTAACTGCGTCTCCTGTAGCCCCCCACTCCTTCCCCCTTATCACTATTGCCTTAACTGCGTCTCCTGTAGCCCCCCACTCCTTCCCCCTTATCACTATTGTCTTTAACTGCGTCTCCTGTAGCCCCCCACTCCTTCCCCCTTATCACTATTGTCTTAACTGCGTCTCCTGTAGCCCCCCACTCCTTCCCCCTTATCACTATTGCCTTAACTGCGTCTCCTGTAGCCCCCCACTCCTTCCCCCTTATCACTATTGCCTTAACTGCGTCTCCTGTAGCCCCCCACTCCTTCCCCCTTATCACTATTGTCTTTAACTGCGTCTCCTGTAGCCCCCCACTCCTTCCCCCTTATCACTATTGTCCTTAACTGCGTCTCCTGTAGCCCCCACTCCTTCCCCCTTATCACTATTGTCTTAACTGCGTCTCCTGTAGCCCCCACTCCTTCCCCCTTATCACTATTGTCCTTAACTGCGTCTCCTGTAGCCCCCACTCCTTCCCCCTTATCACTATTGTACTTAACTGCGTCTCCTGTAGCCCCCCACTCCTTCCCCCTTATCACTATTGTCCTTAACTGCGTCTCCTGTAGCCCCCACTTCTTCCCCCTTATCACTATTGTACTTAACTGCGTCTCCTGTAGCCCCCCACTCCTTCCCCCTTATCACTATTGTCTTAACTGCGTCTCCTGTAGCCCCCCACTCCTTCCCCCTTATCACTATTGTCCTTAACTGCGTCTCCTGTAGCCCCCCACTCCTTCCCCCTTATCACTTGTCCTTAACTGCGTCTCCTGTAGCCCCCCACTCCTTCCTCCTTATCACTATTGCCTTAACTGCGTCTCCTCTAGCCCCCCACTCCTTCCCCCTTATCACTATTGTCCTTAACTGCGTCTCCTGTAGCCCCCCACTCCTTCCCCCTTATCACTATTGTCTTAACTGCGTCTCCTGTAGCCCCCACTCCTTCCCCCTTATCACTATTGTCCTTAACTACGTCTCCTGTAGCCCCCCACTCCTTCCCCCTTATCACTATTGCCTTAACTGCGTCTCCTGTAGCCCCCCACTCCTTCCCCCTTATCACTATTGTCCTTAACTGCGTCTCCTGTAGCCCCCCACTCCTTCCCCCTTATCACTATTGCCTTAACTGCGTCTCCTGTAGCCCCCCACTCCTTCCCCCTTATCACTATTGCCTTAACTGCGTCTCCTGTAGCCCCCCACTCCTTCCCCCTTATCACTATTGCCTTAACTGCGTCTCCTGTAGCCCCCCACTCCTTCCCCCTTATCACTATTGCCTTAACTGCGTCTCCTGTAGCCCCCCACTCCTTCCCCCTTATCACTATTGTCTTAACTGCGTCTCCTGTAGCCCCCCACTCCTTCCCCCTTATCACTATTGTCTTAACTGCGTCTCCTGTAGCCCCCCACTCCTTCCCCCTTATCACTATTGCCTTAACTGCATCTCCTGTAGCCCCCACTCCTTCCCCCTTATCACTATTGCCTTAACTGCGTCTCCTGTAGCCCCCCACTCCTTCCCCCTTATCACTATTGTCCTTAACTGCGTCTCCTGTAGCCCCCCACTCCTTCCCCCTTATCACTATTGCCTTAACTGCGTCTCCTGTAGCCCCCCACTCCTTCCTCCTTATCACTTGTCTTAACTGCGTCTCCTGTAGCCCCCCACTCCTTCCTCCTTATCACTATTGTCTTAACTGCGTCTCCTGTAGCCCCCCACTCCTTCCCCCTTATCACTATTGTCCTTAACTGCGTCTCCTGTAGCCCCCCACTCCTTCCCCCTTATCACTATTGTTCTTAACTGCGTCTCCTGTAGCCCCCCACTCCTTCCCCCTTATCACTATTGTACTTAACTGCGTCTCCTGTAGCCCCCCACTCCTTCCCCCTTATCACTATTCTCCTTAACTGCGTCTCCTGTAGCCCCCCACTCCTTCCCCCTTATCACTATTGTCTTAACTGCGTCTCCTGTAGCCCCCCACTCCTTCCCCCTTATCACTATTGCCTTAACTGCATCTCCTGTAGCCCCCACTCCTTCCCCCTTATCACTATTGCCTTAACTGCGTCTCCTGTAGCCCCCCACTCCTTCCCCCTTATCACTATTGCCTTAACTGCGTCTCCTGTAGCCCCCCACTCCTTCCCCCTTATCACTATTGCCTTAACTGCGTCTCCTGTAGCCCCCCACTCCTTCCCCCTTATCACTATTGTCTTAACTGCGTCTCCTGTAGCCCCCCACTCCTTCCCCCTTATCACTATTGCCTTAACTGCATCTCCTGTAGCCCCCACTCCTTCCCCCTTATCACTATTGCCTTAACTGCGTCTCCTGTAGCCCCCCACTCCTTCCCCCTTATCACTATTGTCCTTAACTGCGTCTCCTGTAGCCCCCCACTCCTTCCCCCTTATCACTATTGCCTTAACTGCGTCTCCTGTAGCCCCCCACTCCTTCCCCCTTATCACTTGTCTTAACTGCGTCTCCTGTAGCCCCCCACTCCTTCCCCCTTATCACTATTGTCCTTAACTGCGTCTCCTGTAGCCCCCCACTCCTTCCCCCTTATCACTATTGTCCTTAACTGCGTCTCCTGTAGCCCCCACTCCTTCCCCCTTATCACTATTGTCCTTAACTGCGTCTCCTGTAGCCCCCCCACTCCTTCCCCCTTATCACTATTGTCTTAACCGCGTCTCCTGTAGCCCCCCACTCCTTCCCCCTTATCACTATTCTCCTTAACTGCGTCTCCTGTAGCCCCCCACTCCTTCCCCCTTATCACTATTGCCTTAACTGCGTCTCCTGTAGCCCCCCACTCCTTCCCCCTTATCACTATTGTCTTAACTGCGTCTCCTGTAGCCCCCCACTCCTTCCCCCTTATCACTTGTCTTAACTACGTCTCCTGTAGCCCCCCACTCCTTCCCCCTTATCACTATTGTCTTAACTGCGTCTCCTCTAGCCCCCCACTCCTTCCCCCTTATCACTATTGTCTTAACTGCGTCTCCTCTAGCCCCCCACTCCTTCCCCCTTATCACTATTGTCTTAACTGCGTCTCCTGTAGCCCCCCACTCCTTCCCCCTTATCACTATTGTCCTTAACTGCGTCTCCTGTAGCCCCCCACTCCTTCCCCCTTATCACTATTGTACTTAACTGCGTCTCCTGTAGCCCCCCACTCCTTCCCCCTTATCACTATTGTACTTAACTGCGTCTCCTGTAGCCCCCCACTCCTTCCCCCTTATCACTATTGTCTTAACTGCGTCTCCTGTAGCCCCCCACTCCTTCCCCCTTATCACTATTGCCTTAACTGCGTCTCCTGTAGCCCCCCACTCCTTCCCCCTTATCACTATTGTCCTTAACTGCGTCTCCTGTAGCCCCCCACTCCTTCCCCCTTATCACTATTGTCCTTAACTGCGTCTCCTGTAGCCCCCCCACTCCTTCCCCCTTATCACTATTGTCTTAACTGCGTCTCCTGTAGCCCCCCACTCCTTCCCCCTTATCACTATTGTACTTAACTGCGTCTCCTGTAGCCCCCCACTCCTTCCCCCTTATCACTATTGTCTTTAACTGCGTCTCCTCTAGCCCCCCACTCCTTCTCCCTTATCACTATTGCCTTAACTGCGTCTCCTGTAGCCCCCCACTCCTTCCCCCTTATCACTATTGCCTTAACTGCGTCTCCTGTAGCCCCCCACTCCTTCCCCTTATCACTATTGCCTTAACTGCGTCTCCTCTAGCCCCCCACTCCTTCCCCCTTATCACTATTGCCTTAACTGCGTCTCCTGTAGCCCCCCACTCCTTCCCCCTTATCACTATTGTCTTAACTGCGTCTTCTGTAGCCCCCCACTCCTTCCCCCTTATCACTATTGCCTTAACTGCGTCTCCTGTAGCCCCCCACTCCTTCCCCCTTATCACTATTGTCTTAACTACGTCTCCTGTAGCCCCCCACTCCTTCCCCCTTATCACTATTGCCTTAACTGCGTCTCCTGTAGCCCCCCACTCCTTCCCCCTTATCACTATTGCCTTAACTGCGTCTCCTGTAGCCCCCCACTCCTTCCCCCTTATCACTTGTCTTAACTGCGTCTCCTGTAGCCCCCCACTCCTTCCCCCTTATCACTTGTCTTAACTGCGTCTCCTCTAGCCCCCCACTCCTTCCCCCTTATCACTATTGCCTTAACTGCGTCTCCTGTAGCCCCCCACTCCTTCCCCCTTATCACTATTGCCTTAACTGCGTCTCCTGTAGCCCCCCACTCCTTCCCCCTTATCACTATTGTACTTAACTGCGTCTCCTGTAGCCCCCCACTCCTTCCCCCTTATCACTATTGTCTTAACTGCGTCTCCTGTAGCCCCCCACTCCTTCCCCCTTATCACTATTGTCTTAACTGCGTCTCCTGTAGCCCCCCACTCCTTCCCCCTTATCACTATTGTCTTAACTGCGTCTCCTGTAGCCCCCCACTCCTTCCCCCTTATCACTATTGTCTTAACTGCGTCTCCTGTAGCCCCCCACTCCTTCCCCCTTATCACTATTGTCTTAACTGCGTCTCCTGTAGCCCCCCACTCCTTCCCCCTTATCACTTGTCTTAACTGCGTCTCCTGTAGCCCCCCACTCCTTCCCCCTTATCACTATTGTCCTTAACTGCGTCTCCTCTAGCCCCCCACTCCTTCCCCCTTATCACTATTGTCCTTAACTGCGTCTCCTCTAGCCCCCCACTCCTTCCCCCTTATCACTTGTCTTAACTGCGTCTCCTGTAGCCCCCCACTCCTTCCCCCTTATCACTTGTCTTAACTGCGTCTCCTGTAGCCCCCCACTCCTTCCCCCTTATCACTTGTCTTAACTGCGTCTCCTGTAGCCCCCCACTCCTTCCCCCTTATCACTTGTCTTAACTGCGTCTCCTGTAGCCCCCACTCCTTCCCCCTTATCACTATTGCCTTAACTGCGTCTCCTCTAGCCCCCCACTCCTTCCCCCTTATCACTATTGTCTTAACTGCGTCTCCTGTAGCCCCCCACTCCTTCCCCCTTATCACTATTGTCTTAACTGCGTCTCCTGTAGCCCCCCACTCCTTCCCCCTTATCACTATTGTCCTTAACTGCGTCTCCTCTAGCCCCCCACTCCTTCCCCCTTATCACTATTGCCTTAACTGCGTCTCCTGTAGCCCCCCACTCCTTCCTCCTTATCACTATTGTCTTAACTGCGTCTCCTGTAGCCCCCCACTCCTTCCCCCTTATCACTATTGTCTTAACTGCGTCTCCTGTAGCCCCCCACTCCTTCCCCCTTATCACTATTGTCTTAACTGCGTCTCCTGTAGCCCCCCACTCCTTCCTCCTTATCACTATTGTCTTAACTGCGTCTCCTGTAGCCCCCCACTCCTTCCCCCTTATCACTATTGTCTTAACTGCGTCTCCTGTAGCCCCCCACTCCTTCCCCCTTATCACTATTGTCTTAACTGCGTCTCCTGTAGCCCCCCACTCCTTCCCCCTTATCACTATTGTCTTAACTGCGTCTCCTGTAGCCCCCCACTCCTTCCCCCTTATCACTATTGTCTTAACTGCGTCTCCTGTAGCCCCCCACTCCTTCCCCCTTATCACTATTGTCTTAACTGCGTCTCCTGTAGCCCCCCACTCCTTCCCCCTTATCACTATTGCCTTAACTGCGTCTCCTGTAGCCCCCCACTCCTTCCTCCTTATCACTATTGTCTTAACTGCGTCTCCTGTAGCCCCCCACTCCTTCCCCCTTATCACTATTGTCTTAACTGCGTCTCCTGTAGCCCCCCACTCCTTCCCCCTTATCACTATTGTCTTAACTGCGTCTCCTGTAGCCCCCCACTCCTTCCTCCTTATCACTATTGTCTTAACTGCGTCTCCTGTAGCCCCCCACTCCTTCCCCCTTATCACTATTGTCTTAACTGCGTCTCCTGTAGCCCCCCACTCCTTCCCCCTTATCACTATTGTCTTAACTGCGTCTCCTGTAGCCCCCCACTCCTTCCCCCTTATCACTATTGCCTTAACTGCGTCTCCTGTAGCCCCCCACTCCTTCCTCCTTATCACTATTGTCTTAACTGCGTCTCCTGTAGCCCCCCACTCCTTCCCCCTTATCACTATTGCCTTAACTGCGTCTCCTCTAGCCCCCCACTCCTTCCCCCTTATCACTATTGCCTTTAACTGCGTCTCCTGTAGCCCCCCACTCCTTCCCCCTTATCACTATTGTCCTTAACTGCGTCTCCTGTAGCCCCCCACTCCTTCCCCCTTATCACTATTGTCTTAACTGCGTCTCCTGTAGCCCCCCCACTCCTTCCCCCTTATCACTATTGTCCTTAACTGCGTCTCCTGTAGCCCCCCACTCCTTCCCCCTTATCACTATTGTCTTAACTGCGTCTCCTGTAGCCCCCCACTCCTTCCCCCTTATCACTATTGTCCTTAACTGCGTCTCCTGTAGCCCCCCACTCCTTCCCCCTTATCACTATTGCCTTAACTGCGTCTCCTGTAGCCCCCCCACTCCTTCCCCCTTATCACTATTGCCTTAACTGCGTCTCCTGTAGCCCCCCACTCCTTCCCCCTTATCACTATTGTACTTAACTGCGTCTCCTGTAGCCCCCCACTCCTTCCCCCTTATCACTATTGTCCTTAACTGCGTCTCCTCTAGCCCCCCACTCCTTCCTCCTTATCACTATTGCCTTAACTGCGTCTCCTGTAGCCCCCCACTCCTTCCTCCTTATCACTATTGTCTTAACTGCGTCTCCTGTAGCCCCCCACTCCTTCCCCCTTATCACTATTGTCCTTAACTGCGTCTCCTGTAGCCCCCCCACTCCTTCCCCCTTATCACTATTGCCTTAACTGCGTCTCCTGTAGCCCCCCACTCCTTCCTCCTTATCACTATTGTCTTAACTGCGTCTCCTGTAGCCCCCCACTCCTTCCCCCTTATCACTATTGTCCTTAACTGCGTCTCCTGTAGCCCCCCACTCCTTCCCCCTTATCACTATTGCCTTAACTGCGTCTCCTGTAGCCCCCCACTCCTTCCCCCTTATCACTATTGTCCTTAACTGCGTCTCCTGTAGCCCCCCCACTCCTTCCCCCTTATCACTATTGTCCTTAACTGCGTCTCCTGTAGCCCCCCACTCCTTCCCCCTTATCACTATTGCCTTAACTGCGTCTCCTGTAGCCCCCCCACTCCTTCCCCCTTATCACTATTGTCCTTAACTGCGTCTCCTGTAGCCCCCCACTCCTTCCCCCTTATCACTATTGCCTTAACTGCGTCTCCTGTAGCCCCCCCACTCCTTCCCCCTTATCACTATTGTCCTTAACTGCGTCTCCTGTAGCCCCCCACTCCTTCCCCCTTATCACTATTGTCCTTAACTGCGTCTCCTGTAGCCCCCCCACTCCTTCCCCCTTATCACTATTGTCTTAACTGCGTCTCCTGTAGCCCCCCACTCCTTCCCCCTTATCACTATTGTCCTTAACTGCGTCTCCTGTAGCCCCCCCACTCCTTCCCCCTTATCACTATTGTCCTTAACTGCGTCTCCTGTAGCCCCCCACTCCTTCCCCCTTATCACTATTGCCTTAACTGCGTCTCCTGTAGCCCCCCCACTCCTTCCCCCTTATCACTATTGTCCTTAACTGCGTCTCCTGTAGCCCCCCCACTCCTTCCCCCTTATCACTATTGTCTTAACTGCGTCTCCTGTAGCCCCCCACTCCTTCCCCCTTATCACTATTGCCTTAACTGCGTCTCCTGTAGCCCCCCCACTCCTTCCCCCTTATCACTATTGTCCTTAACTGCGTCTCCTGTAGCCCCCCACTCCTTCCCCCTTATCACTATTGCCTTAACTGCGTCTCCTGTAGCCCCCCCACTCCTTCCCCCTTATCACTATTGTCCTTAACTGCGTCTCCTGTAGCCCCCCACTCCTTCCCCCTTATCACTATTGTCCTTAACTGCGTCTCCTGTAGCCCCCCCACTCCTTCCCCCTTATCACTATTGTCTTAACTGCGTCTCCTGTAGCCCCCCACTCCTTCCCCCTTATCACTATTGTCCTTAACTGCGTCTCCTGTAGCCCCCCCACTCCTTCCCCCTTATCACTATTGTCTTAACTGCGTCTCCTGTAGCCCCCCACTCCTTCCCCCTTATCACTATTGTCCTTAACTGCGTCTCCTGTAGCCCCCCACTACTTCCCCCTTATCACTATTGTCTTAACTGCGTCTCCTCTAGCCCCCCACTCCTTCCCCCTTATCACTATTGTCCTTAACTGCGTCTCCTGTAGCCCCCCCACTCCTTCCCCCTTATCACTATTGTCTTAACTGCGTCTCCTGTAGCCCCCCACTCCTTCCCCCTTATCACTATTGCCTTAACTGCGTCTCCTGTAGCCCCCCCACTCCTTCCCCCTTATCACTATTGTCCTTAACTGCGTCTCCTGTAGCCCCCCCACTCCTTCCCCCTTATCACTATTGTCTTAACTGCGTCTCCTGTAGCCCCCCACTCCTTCCCCCTTATCACTATTGCCTTAACTGCGTCTCCTGTAGCCCCCCCACTCCTTCCCCCTTATCACTATTGTCCTTAACTGCGTCTCCTGTAGCCCCCCACTCCTTCCCCCTTATCACTATTGCCTTAACTGCGTCTCCTGTAGCCCCCCCACTCCTTCCCCCTTATCACTATTGTCCTTAACTGCGTCTCCTGTAGCCCCCCACTCCTTCCCCCTTATCACTATTGTCCTTAACTGCGTCTCCTGTAGCCCCCCCACTCCTTCCCCCTTATCACTATTGTCTTAACTGCGTCTCCTGTAGCCCCCCACTCCTTCCCCCTTATCACTATTGTCCTTAACTGCGTCTCCTGTAGCCCCCCCACTCCTTCCCCCTTATCACTATTGTCCTTAACTGCGTCTCCTGTAGCCCCCCACTCCTTCCCCCTTATCACTATTGTCCTTAACTGCGTCTCCTGTAGCCCCCCACTCCTTCCCCCTTATCACTATTGTCCTTAACTGCGTCTCCTGTAGCCCCCCACTCCTTCCCCCTTATCACTATTGTCCTTAACTGCGTCTCCTGTAGCCCCCCACTCCTTCCCCCTTATCACTATTGTCCTTAACTGCGTCTCCTGTAGCCCCCCACTCCTTCCCCCTTATCACTATTGTCCTTAACTGCGTCTCCTGTAGCCCCCCACTCCTTCCCCCTTATCACTATTGTCCTTAACTGCGTCTCCTGTAGCCCCCCACTCCTTCCCCCTTATCACTATTGTCCTTAACTGCGTCTCCTGTAGCCCCCCCACTCCTTCCCCCTTATCACTATTGTCCTTAACTGCGTCTCCTGTAGCCCCCCCACTCCTTCCCCCTTATCACTATTGTCCTTAACTGCGTCTCCTCTAGCCCCCCACTCCTTCCCCCTTATCACTATTGTCCTTAACTGCGTCTCCTGTAGCCCCCCACTCCTTCCCCCTTATCACTATTGTCCTTAACTGCGTCTCCTGTAGCCCCCCACTCCTTCCCCCTTATCACTATTGTCCTTAACTGCGTCTCCTGTAGCCCCCCACTCCTTCCCCCTTATCACTATTGTCCTTAACTGCGTCTCCTGTAGCCCCCCACTCCTTCCCCCTTATCACTATTGTCCTTAACTGCGTCTCCTGTAGCCCCCCACTACTTCCCCCTTATCACTATTGTCTTAACTGCGTCTCCTCTAGCCCCCCACTCCTTCCCCCTTATCACTATTGTCCTTAACTGCGTCTCCTGTAGCCCCCCCACTCCTTCCCCCTTATCACTATTGCCTTAACTGCGTCTCCTGTAGCCCCCCACTCCTTCCCCCTTATCACTTGTCTTAACTGCGTCTCCTGTAGCCCCCCACTCCTTCCCCCTTATCACTATTGCCTTAACTGCGTCTCCTGTAGCCCCCCACTCCTTCCTCCTTATCACTATTGTCTTAACTGCGTCTCCTGTAGCCCCCCCACTCCTTCCCCCTTATCACTATTGCCTTAACTGCGTCTCCTGTAGCCCCCCACTCCTTCCTCCTTATCACTTGTCTTAACTGCGTCTCCTGTAGCCCCCCACTCCTTCCCCCTTATCACTTGTCTTAACTGCGTCTCCTGTAGCCCCCCACTCCTTCCCCCTTATCACTATTGTCTTAACTGCGTCTCCTGTAGCCCCCCCACTCCTTCCCCCTTATCACTATTGCCTTAACTGCGTCTCCTGTAGCCCCCCACTCCTTCCCCCTTATCACTATTGCCTTAACTGCGTCTCCTGTAGCCCCCCCACTCCTTCCCCCTTATCACTATTGCCTTAACTGCGTCTCCTGTAGCCCCCCACTCCTTCCCCCTTATCACTATTGTCCTTAACTGCGTCTCCTGTAGCCCCCCACTCCTTCCCCCTTATCACTATTGCCTTAACTGCGTCTCCTGTAGCCCCCCACTCCTTCCCCCTTATCACTATTGCCTTAACTGCGTCTCCTGTAGCCCCCCACTCCTTCCCCCTTATCACTATTGTACTTAACTGCGTCTCCTCTAGCCCCCCACTCCTTCCCCCTTATCACTATTGCCTTAACTGCGTCTCCTCTAGCCCCCCACTCCTTCCCCCTTATCACTATTGTCTTAACTGCGTCTCCTGTAGCCCCCCACTCCTTCCCCCTTATCACTATTGTCTTAACTGCGTCTCCTGTAGCCCCCCACTCCTTCCCCCTTATCACTATTGTCTTAACTGCGTCTCCTGTAGCCCCCCACTCCTTCCCCCTTATCACTATTGTCTTAACTGCGTCTCCTGTAGCCCCCCACTCCTTCCCCCTTATCACTATTGTTCTTAACTGCGTCTCCTGTAGCCCCCCACTCCTTCCCCCTTATCACTATTGCCTTAACTGCGTCTCCTGTAGCCCCCACTCCTTCCCCCTTATCACTTGCCTTAACTGCGTCTCCTGTAGCCCCCCACTCCTTCCCCCTTATCACTATTGTACTTAACTGCGTCTCCTGTAGCCCCCCACTCCTTCCCCCTTATCACTATTGTCTTAACTGCGTCTCCTGTAGCCCCCCACTCCTTCCCCCTTATCACTATTGCCTTAACTGCGTCTCCTCTAGCCCCCCACTCCTTCCCCCTTATCACTATTGTCTTAACTGCGTCTCCTGTAGCCCCCCACTCCTTCCCCCTTATCACTATTGTCCTTAACTGCGTCTCCTGTAGCCCCCCACTCCTTCCCCCTTATCACTATTGCCTTAACTGCGTCTCCTGTAGCCCCCCACTCCTTCCCCCTTATCACTATTGTCCTTAACTGCGTCTCCTGTAGCCCCCCACTCCTTCCCCCTTATCACTATTGCCTTAACTGCGTCTCCTGTAGCCCCCCACTCCTTCCCCCTTATCACTTGTCTTAACTGCGTCTCCTCTAGCCCCCCACTCCTTCCACCTTATCACTATTGTCCTTAACTGCGTCTCCTCTAGCCCCCCACTCCTTCCCCCTTATCACTATTGTCTTAACTGCGTCTCCTGTAGCCCCCACTCCTTCCTCCTTATCACTATTGTCCTTAACTGCGTCTCCTGTAGCCCCCCACTCCTTCCCCCTTATCACTATTGTCCTTAACTGCGTCTCCTGTAGCCCCCCACTCCTTCCCCCTTATCACTATTGTCCTTAACTGCGTCTCCTGTAGCCCCCCACTCCTTCCCCCTTATCACTATTGTCCTTAACTGCGTCTCCTGTAGCCCCCCACTCCTTCCCCCTTATCACTATTGTCCTTAACTGCGTCTCCTGTAGCCCCCCACTCCTTCCTCCTTATCACTATTGTCCTTAACTGCGTCTCCTGTAGCCCCCCACTCCTTCCCCCTTATCACTATTGTCTTAATTGCGTCTCCTCTAGCCCCCCACTCCTTCCCCCTTATCACTATTGTCCTTAACTGCGTCTCCTGTAGCCCCCCACTCCTTCCCCCTTATCACTATTGCCTTAACTGCGTCTCCTGTAGCCCCCACTCCTTCCTCCTTATCACTATTGTCCTTAACTGCGTCTCCTCTAGCCCCCCACTCCTTCCCACTTATCACTATTGTCCTTAACTACGTCTCCTGTAGCCCCCCACTCCTTCCCCCTTATCACTATTGTCCTTAACTACGTCTCCTGTAGCCCCCCACTCCTTCCACCTTATCACTATTGTCCTTAACTACGTCTCCTGTAGCCCCCCACTCCTTCCCCCTTATCACTATTGTCCTTAACTACGTCTCCTGTAGCCCCCCACTCCTTCCCCCTTATCACTATTGTCCTTAACTACGTCTCCTGTAGCCCCCCACTCCTTCCCCCTTATCACTATTGTCCTTAACTGCGTCTCCTGTAGCCCCCCACTCCTTCCCCCTTATCACTATTGTCCTTAACTGCGTCTCCTGTAGCCCCCCACTCCTTCCCCCTTATCACTATTGTCCTTAACTGCGTCTCCTGTAGCCCCCCACTCCTTCCCCCTTATCACTATTGTTCTTAACTGCGTCTCCTCTAGCCCCCCACTCCTTCCCCCTTATCACTATTGTCTTAACTGCGTCTCCTGTAGCCCCCCACTCCTTCCTCCTTATCACTATTGTCCTTAACTGCGTCTCCTCTAGCCCCCCACTCCTTCCCCCTTATCACTATTGTCTTAACTGCGTCTCCTGTAGCCCCCCACTCCTTCCCCCTTATCACTATTGTCTTAACTACGTCTCCTGTAGCCCCCCACTCCTTCCCCCTTATCACTATTGTACTTAACTGCGTCTCCTGTAGCCCCCCACTCCTTCCCCCTTATCACTATTGTACTTAACTGCGTCTCCTCTAGCCCCCCACTCCTTCCCCCTTATCACTATTGTCTTAACTGCGTCTCCTGTAGCCCCCCACTCCTTCCCCCTTATCACTATTGTCTTAACTGCGTCTCCTGTAGCCCCCCACTCCTTCCCCCTTATCACTATTGTCTTAACTGCGTCTCCTCTAGCCCCCCACTCCTTCCCCCTTATCACTATTGCCTTAACTGCGTCTCCTGTAGCCCCCCACTCCTTCCCCCTTATCACTATTGTCCTTAACTGCGTCTCCTGTAGCCCCCCACTCCTTCCCCCTTATCACTATTGTACTTAACTGCGTCTCCTGTAGCCCCCCACTCCTTCCCCCTTATCACTATTGTACTTAACTGCGTCTCCTCTAGCCCCCCACTCCTTCCCCCTTATCACTATTGTCTTAACTGCGTCTCCTGTAGCCCCCCACTCCTTCCCCCTTATCACTATTGTCCTTAACTGCGTCTCCTCTAGCCCCCCACTCCTTCCCCCTTATCACTATTGTCTTAACTGCGTCTCCTGTAGCCCCCCACTCCTTCCCCCTTATCACTATTGTCCTTAACTGCGTCTCCTGTAGCCCCCCACTCCTTCCCCCTTATCACTTGTCTTAACTGCGTCTCCTGTAGCCCCCCACTCCTTCCCCCTTATCACTATTGTCTTAACTGCGTCTCCTGTAGCCCCCCACTCCTTCCCCCTTATCACTATTGCCTTAACTGCGTCTCCTGTAGCCCCCCACTCCTTCCCCCTTATCACTATTGTCCTTAACTGCGTCTCCTGTAGCCCCCCACTCCTTCCCCCTTATCACTTGTCTTAACTGCGTCTCATGTAGCCCCCCACTCCTTCCCCCTTATCACTATTGCCTTAACTGCGTCTCCTGTAGCCCCCCACTCCTTCCCCTTATCACTATTGTCTTAACTGCGTCTCCTGTAGCCCCCCACTCCTTCCCCCTTATCACTATTGCCTTAACTGCGTCTCCTGTAGCCCCCCACTCCTTCCCCCTTATCACTATTGCCTTAACTGCGTCTCCTGTAGCCCCCCACTCCTTCCCCCTTATCACTATTGTCCTTAACTGCGTCTCCTGTAGCCCCCCACTCCTTCCCCCTTATCACTATTGCCTTAACTGCGTCTCCTGTAGCCCCCCACTCCTTCCCCCTTATCACTATTGTCCTTAACTGCGTCTCATGTAGCCCCCCACTCCTTCCCCCTTATCACTATTGCCTTAACTGCGTCTCCTGTAGCCCCCCACTCCTTCCCCCTTATCACTATTGTCCTTAACTGCGTCTCCTGTAGCCCCCCACTCCTTCCCCCTTATCACTATTGTCTTAACTACGTCTCCTGTAGCCCCCCACTCCTTCCCCCTTATCACTTGTCTTAACTGCGTCTCCTGTAGCCCCCCACTCCTTCCCCCTTATCACTATTGTCTTAACTGCGTCTCCTGTAGCCCCCCACTCCTTCCCCCTTATCACTATTGCCTTAACTGCGTCTCCTGTAGCCCCCCACTCCTTCCCCCTTATCACTATTGTCCTTAACTGCGTCTCCTCTAGCCCCCCACTCCTTCCCACTTATCACTATTGTCTTAACTGCGTCTCCTGTAGCCCCCCACTCCTTCCCCCTTATCACTATTGTCCTTAACTGCGTCTCCTGTAGCCCCCCACTCCTTCCCCCTTATCACTATTGTCTTAACTGCGTCTCCTGTAGCCCCCCACTCCTTCCCCCTTATCACTATTGCCTTAACTGCGTCTCCTGTAGCCCCCCCACTCCTTCCCCCTTATCACTATTGCCTTAACTGCGTCTCCTGTAGCCCCCCACTCCTTCCCCCTTATCACTATTGCCTTAACTGCGTCTCCTGTAGCCCCCCACTCCTTCCCCCTTATCACTATTGCCTTAACTGCGTCTCCTGTAGCCCCCCACTCCTTCCCCCTTATCACTATTGCCTTAACTGCGTCTCCTGTAGCCCCCCACTCCTTCCCCCTTATCACTATTGTCTTAACTGCGTCTCCTGTAGCCCCCCACTCCTTCCCCCTTATCACTATTGCCTTAACTGCGTCTCCTGTAGCCCCCCCACTCCTTCCCCCTTATCACTATTGCCTTAACTGCGTCTCCTGTAGCCCCCCACTCCTTCCCCCTTATCACTATTGCCTTAACTGCGTCTCCTGTAGCCCCCCACTCCTTCCCCCTTATCACTATTGTCTTAACTGCGTCTCCTGTAGCCCCCCACTCCTTCCCCCTTATCACTATTGCCTTAACTGCGTCTCCTGTAGCCCCCCACTCCTTCCCCCTTATCACTATTGCCTTAACTGCGTCTCCTGTAGCCCCCCCACTCCTTCCCCCTTATCACTATTGCCTTAACTGCGTCTCCTGTAGCCCCCCACTCCTTCCCCCTTATCACTATTGTCTTAACTGCGTCTCCTGTAGCCCCCCACTCCTTCCCCCTTATCACTATTGCCTTAACTGCGTCTCCTGTAGCCCCCCACTCCTTCCCCCTTATCACTATTGCCTTAACTGCGTCTCCTGTAGCCCCCCACTCCTTCCCCCTTATCACTTGTCTTAACTGCGTCTCCTGTAGCCCCCCACTCCTTCCCCCTTATCACTATTGTCCTTAACTGCGTCTCCTGTAGCCCCCACTCCTTCCACCTTATCACTATTGCCTTAACTGCGTCTCCTGTAGCCCCCCCACTCCTTCCCCCTTATCACTATTGTACTTAACTGCGTCTCCTGTAGCCCCCCACTCCTTCCCCCTTATCACTATTGTCCTTAACTGCGTCTCCTGTAGCCCCCCACTCCTTCCCCCTTATCACTATTGCCTTAACTGCGTCTCCTGTAGCCCCCCACTCCTTCCCCCTTATCACTATTGTCCTTAACTGCGTCTCCTCTAGCCCCCCACTCCTTCCCCCTTATCACTATTGTCCTTAACTGCATCTCCTGTATCCCCCCACTCCTTCCCCCTTATCACTATTGTCTTAACTGCGTCTCCTGTAGCCCCCCACTCCTTCCCCCTTATCACTATTGTCTTAACTACGTCTCCTGTAGCCCCCCACTCCTTCCCCCTTATCACTATTGTCCTTAACTGCGTCTCCTGTAGCCCCCCACTCCTTCCCCTTTATCATTATTGCCTTAACTGCGTCTCCTGTAGCCCCCCACTCCTTCCCCCTTATCACTATTGTCTTAACTGCGTCTCCTGTAGCCCCCCACTCCTTCCCCCTTATCACTATTGTCCTTAACTGCGTCTCCTGTAGCCCCCCACTACTTCCCCCTTATCACTATTGTCTTAACTGCGTCTCCTGTAGCCCCCCACTCCTTCCCCCTTATCACTATTGTCCTTAACTGCGTCTCCTGTAGCCCCCCACTACTTCCCCCTTATCACTATTGTCTTAACTGCGTCTCCTGTAGCCCCCCACTCCTTCCCCCTTATCACTATTGTACTTAACTGCGTCTCCTGTAGCCCCCCACTACTTCCCCCTTATCACTATTGTCTTAACTGCGTCTCCTGTAGCCCCCCACTCCTTCCCCCTTATCACTATTGTCTTAACTGCGTCTCCTGTAGCCCCCCACTCCTTCCCCCTTATCACTATTGTCCTTAACTGCGTCTCCTGTAGCCCCCCCCACTCCTTCCCCCTTATCACTATTGTCTTAACTGCGTCTCCTGTAGCCCCCCACTCCTTCCCCCTTATCACTTGTCTTAACTGCGTCTCCTGTAGCCCCCCACTCCTTCCCCCTTATCACTATTGTACTTAACTGCGTCTCCTGTAGCCCCCCACTCCTTCCCCCTTATCACTATTGTACTTAACTGCGTCTCCTGTAGCCCCCCACTCCTTCCCCCTTATCACTATTGTCCTTAACTGCGTCTCCTGTAGCCCCCCACTCCTTCCCCCTTATCACTATTGTCTTAACTGCGTCTCCTGTAGCCCCCCACTCCTTCCCCCTTATCACTTGTCTTAACTGCGTCTCCTGTAGCCCCCCACTCCTTCCCCCTTATCACTATTGTCTTAACTGCGTCTCCTGTAGCCCCCCACTCCTTCCCCCTTATCACTTGTCTTAACTGCGTCTCCTGTAGCCCCCCACTCCTTCCCCCTTATCACTATTGTCTTAACTGCGTCTCCTGTAGCCCCCCACTCCTTCCCCCTTATCACTTGTCTTAACTGCGTCTCCTGTAGCCCCCCACTCCTTCCCCCTTATCACTATTGTCTTAACTGCGTCTCCTGTAGCCCCCCACTCCTTCCCCCTTATCACTATTGTCCTTAACTGCGTCTCCTGTAGCCCCCCACTCCTTCCCCCTTATCACTATTGCCTTAACTGCGTCTCCTGTAGCCCCCCACTCCTTCCCCCTTATCACTATTGTCTTAACTGCGTCTCCTGTAGCCCCCCACTCCTTCCCCCTTATCACTTGTCTTAACTGCGTCTCCTGTAGCCCCCCACTCCTTCCCCCTTATCACTATTGTCTTAACTGCGTCTCCTGTAGCCCCCCACTCCTTCCCCCTTATCACTTGTCTTAACTGCGTCTCCTGTAGCCCCCCACTCCTTCCCCCTTATCACTATTGTCTTAACTGCGTCTCCTGTAGCCCCCCACTCCTTCCCCCTTATCACTTGTCTTAACTGCGTCTCCTCTAGCCCCCCACTCCTTCCCCCTTATCACTATTGCCTTAACTGCGTCTCCTGTAGCCCCCCACTCCTTCCCCCTTATCACTATTGTCTTAACTGCGTCTCCTGTAGCCCCCCACTCCTTCCCCCTTATCACTTGTCTTAACTGCGTCTCCTGTAGCCCCCCACTCCTTCCCCCTTATCACTATTGTCTTAACTGCGTCTCCTGTAGCCCCCCACTCCTTCCCCCTTATCACTTGTCTTAACTGCGTCTCCTGTAGCCCCCCACTCCTTCCCCCTTATCACTATTGTCCTTAACTGCGTCTCCTGTAGCCCCCCACTCCTTCCCCCTTATCACTATTGTCTTAACTGCGTCTCCTGTAGCCCCCCACTCCTTCCCCCTTATCACTTGTCTTAACTGCGTCTCCTGTAGCCCCTCACTCCTTCCCCCTTATCACTATTGTCTTAACTGCGTCTCCTGTAGCCCCCCACTCCTTCCACCTTATCACTATTGTCTTAACTGCGTCTCCTGTAGCCCCCCACTCCTTCCACCTTATCACTATTGTCCTTAACTACGTCTCCTGTAGCCCCCCACTCCTTCCCCCTTATCACTATTGCCTTAACTGCGTCTCCTGTAGCCCCCCACTCCTTCCCCCTTATCACTATTGCCTTAACTGCGTCTCCTGTAGCCCCCCACTCCTTCCCCCTTATCACTATTGTCCTTAACTGCGTCTCCTGTAGCCCCCCACTCCTTCCCCCTTATCACTATTGTCTTAACTGCGTCTCCTGTAGCCCCCCACTCCTTCCCCCTTATCACTATTGTCTTAACTGCGTCTCCTGTAGCCCCCCACTCCTTCCTCCTTATCACTATTGTACTTAACTGCGTCTCCTGTAGCCCCCCACTCCTTCCTCCTTATCACTATTGTACTTAACTGCGTCTCCTGTAGCCCCCCACTCCTTCCTCCTTATCACTATTGTCCTTAACTGCGTCTCCTGTAGCCCCCCACTCCTTCCCCCTTATCACTATTGTCTTAACTGCGTCTCCTGTAGCCCCCCACTCCTTCCCCCTTATCACTTGTCTTAACTGCGTCTCCTGTAGCCCCCCACTCCTTCCCCCTTATCACTATTGTCCTTAACTGCGTCTCCTGTAGCCCCCCACTCCTTCCCCCTTATCACTTGTCTTAACTGCGTCTCCTGTAGCCCCCCACTCCTTCCCCCTTATCACTATTGTCTTAACTGCGTCTCCTGTAGCCCCCCACTCCTTCCCCCTTATCACTATTGTACTTAACTACGTCTCCTGTAGCCCCCCACTCCTTCCCCCTTATCACTATTGTCCTTAACTGCGTCTCCTGTAGCCCCCCACTCCTTCCCCCTTATCACTATTGCCTTAACTGCGTCTCCTGTAGCCCCCCACTCCTTCCTCCTTATCACTTGTCTTAACTGCGTCTCCTGTAGCCCCCCACTCCTTCCCCCTTATCACTATTGTCCTTAACTGCGTCTCCTGTAGCCCCCCACTTCTTCCCCCTTATCACTATTGTCTTAACTGCGTCTCCTGTAGCCCCCCACTTCTTCCCCCTTATCACTATTGTCTTAACTGCGTCTCCTGTAGCCCCCCACTCCTTCCCCCTTATCACTATTGTCCTTAACTGCGTCTCCTGTAGCCCCCCACTTCTTCCCCCTTATCACTATTGTCTTAACTGCGTCTCCTGTAGCCCCCCACTTCTTCCCCCTTATCACTATTGTCCTTAACTGCGTCTCCTCTAGCCCCCCACTCCTTCCCCCTTATCACTATTGTCCTTAACTGCGTCTCCTGTAGCCCCCCACTTCTTCCCCCTTATCACTATTGTCTTAACTGCGTCTCCTGTAGCCCCCCACTCCTTCCCCCTTATCACTATTGTCCTTAACTGCGTCTCCTGTAGCCCCCCACTCCTTCCCCCTTATCACTATTGTCCTTAACTGCGTCTCCTGTAGCCCCCCCACTCCTTCCCCCTTATCACTATTGCCTTAACTGCGTCTCCTGTAGCCCCCCACTCCTTCCCCCTTATCACTATTGTCTTAACTGCGTCTCCTCTAGCCCCCCACTCCTTCCCCCTTATCACTATTGTCCTTAACTGCGTCTCCTCTAGCCCCCCACTCCTTCCCCCTTATCATTATTGTCTTAACTGCGTCTCCTCTAGCCCCCCACTCCTTCCCCCTTATCACTATTGTCCTTAACTGCGTCTCCTGTAGCCCCCCACTCCTTCCCCCTTATCACTATTGTCTTAACTGCGTCTCCTGTAGCCCCCCACTCCTTCCCCCTTATCACTATTGTCCTTAACTGCGTCTCCTCTAGCCCCCCACTCCTTCCACCTTATCACTATTGTCCTTAACTGCGTCTCCTGTAGCCCCCCACTCCTTCCCCCTTATCACTATTGTCCTTAACTGCGTCTCCTGTAGCCCCCCACTCCTTCCCCCTTATCACTATTGTCTTAACTGCGTCTCCTGTAGCCCCCCACTCCTTCCCCCTTATCACTATTGCCTTAACTGCGTCTCCTGTAGCCCCCCACTCCTTCCCCCTTATCACTATTGTCCTTAACTGCATCTCCTGTATCCCCCCACTCCTTCCCCCTTATCACTATTGTCTTAACTGCGTCTCCTGTAGCCCCCCACTCCTTCCCCCTTATCACTATTGTCTTAACTACGTCTCCTGTAGCCCCCCACTCCTTCCCCCTTATCACTATTGTCCTTAACTGCGTCTCCTGTAGCCCCCCACTCCTTCCCCTTTATCATTATTGCCTTAACTGCGTCTCCTGTAGCCCCCCACTCCTTCCCCCTTATCACTATTGTCTTAACTGCGTCTCCTGTAGCCCCCCACTCCTTCCCCCTTATCACTATTGTCCTTAACTGCGTCTCCTGTAGCCCCCCACTACTTCCCCCTTATCACTATTGTCTTAACTGCGTCTCCTGTAGCCCCCCACTCCTTCCCCCTTATCACTATTGTCCTTAACTGCGTCTCCTGTAGCCCCCCACTACTTCCCCCTTATCACTATTGTCTTAACTGCGTCTCCTGTAGCCCCCCACTACTTCCCCCTTATCACTATTGTCTTAACTGCGTCTCCTGTAGCCCCCCACTCCTTCCCCCTTATCACTATTGTCTTAACTGCGTCTCCTGTAGCCCCCCACTCCTTCCCCCTTATCACTATTGTCCTTAACTGCGTCTCCTGTAGCCCCCCCCACTCCTTCCCCCTTATCACTATTGTCTTAACTGCGTCTCCTGTAGCCCCCCACTCCTTCCCCCTTATCACTTGTCTTAACTGCGTCTCCTGTAGCCCCCCACTCCTTCCCCCTTATCACTATTGTACTTAACTGCGTCTCCTGTAGCCCCCCACTCCTTCCCCCTTATCACTATTGTACTTAACTGCGTCTCCTGTAGCCCCCCACTCCTTCCCCCTTATCACTATTGTCCTTAACTGCGTCTCCTGTAGCCCCTCACTCCTTCCCCCTTATCACTATTGTCTTAACTGCGTCTCCTGTAGCCCCCCACTCCTTCCCCCTTATCACTTGTCTTAACTGCGTCTCCTGTAGCCCCCCACTCCTTCCCCCTTATCACTATTGTCTTAACTGCGTCTCCTGTAGCCCCCCACTCCTTCCCCCTTATCACTTGTCTTAACTGCGTCTCCTGTAGCCCCCCACTCCTTCCCCCTTATCACTATTGTCTTAACTGCGTCTCCTGTAGCCCCCCACTCCTTCCCCCTTATCACTTGTCTTAACTGCGTCTCCTGTAGCCCCCCACTCCTTCCCCCTTATCACTATTGTCTTAACTGCGTCTCCTGTAGCCCCCCACTCCTTCCCCCTTATCACTATTGTCCTTAACTACGTCTCCTCTAGCCCCCCACTCCTTCCCCCTTATCACTATTGTCTTAACTGCGTCTCCTGTAGCCCCCCACTCCTTCCCCCTTATCACTATTGTCCTTAACTGCATCTCCTGTAGCCCCCCACTCCTTCCCCCTTATCACTATTGTCTTAACTGCGTCTCCTGTAGCCCCCCACTCCTTCCCCCTTATCACTATTGTCTTAACTGCGTCTCCTCTAGCCCCCCACTACTTCCCCCTTATCACTATTGTCCTTAACTGCGTCTCCTGTAGCCCCCCACTCCTTCCACCTTATCACTATTGTCCTTAACTGCGTCTCCTGTAGCCCCCCACTCCTTCCCCCTTATCACTATTGTCTTAACTGCGTCTCCTGTAGCCCCCCACTCCTTCCCCCTTATCACTTGTCTTAACTGCGTCTCCTGTAGCCCCCCACTCCTTCCCCCTTATCACTATTGCCTTAACTGCGTCTCCTCTAGCCCCCCACTCCTTCCCCCTTATCACTATTGTCCTTAACTGCGTCTCCTGTAGCCCCCCACTCCTTCCCCCTTATCACTATTGTCCTTAACTGCGTCTCCTGTAGCCCCCCCACTCCTTCCCCCTTATCACTATTGCCTTAACTGCGTCTCCTGTAGCCCCCCACTCCTTCCCCCTTATCACTATTGCCTTAACTGCGTCTCCTGTAGCCCCCCACTCCTTCCCCCTTATCACTATTGTCCTTAACTGCGTCTCCTGTAGCCCCCCACTCCTTCCTCCTTATCACTATTGTCTTAACTGCGTCTCCTGTAGCCCCCCCCACTCCTTCCCCCTTATCACTATTGTCTTAACTGCGTCTCCTGTAGCCCCCCACTCCTTCCCCCTTATCACTATTGTCCTTAACTGCGTCTCCTGTAGCCCCCCACTCCTTCCCCCTTATCACTATTGTCTTAACTGCGTCTCCTGTAGCCCCCCATTCCTTCCCCCTTATCACTATTGTCTTTAACTGCGTCTCCTGTAGCCCCCCACTCCTTCCCCCTTATCACTATTGTCCTTAACTGCGTCTCCTGTAGCCCCCCACTCCTTCCCCCTTATCACTATTGTCTTAACTGCGTCTCCTGTAGCCCCCCCACTCCTTCCCCCTTATCACTATTGTCCTTAACTGCGTCTCCTGTAGCCCCCCACTCCTTCCACCTTATCACTATTGTCTTAACTGCGTCTCCTGTAGCCCCCCACTCCTTCCACCTTATCACTATTGTCCTTAACTACGTCTCCTGTAGCCCCCCACTCCTTCCCCCTTATCACTATTGTCTTAACTGCGTCTCCTGTAGCCCCCCACTCCTTCCCCCTTATCACTATTGTCCTTAACTGCGTCTCCTGTAGCCCCCCACTCCTTCCCCCTTATCACTATTGTCTTAACTGCGTCTCCTGTAGCCCCCCACTCCTTCCCCCTTATCACTATTGCCTTAACTGCGTCTCCTGTAGCCCCCCACTCCTTCCCCCTTATCACTATTGTCTTAACTGCGTCTCCTGTAGCCCCCCACTCCTTCCCCCTTATCACTATTGTCCTTAACTGCGTCTCCTGTAGCCCCCCCACTCCTTCCCCCTTATCACTATTGTCTTAACTGCGTCTCCTGTAGCCCCCCACTCCTTCCCCCTTATCACTATTGTCCTTAACTACGTCTCCTGTAGCCCCCCACTCCTTCCCCCTTATCACTATTGTCCTTAACTGCGTCTCCTGTAGCCCCCCACTCCTTCCCCCTTATCACTATTGTCTTAACTGCGTCTCCTGTAGCCCCCCACTCCTTCCCCCTTATCACTTGTCTTAACTGCGTCTCCTGTAGCCCCCCACTCCTTCCCCCTTATCACTATTGTCCTTAACTGCGTCTCCTGTAGCCCCCCACTCCTTCCACCTTATCACTATTGCCTTAACTGCGTCTCCTGTAGCCCCCCACTCCTTCCCCCTTATCACTATTGTCCTTAACTGCGTCTCCTGTAGCCCCCCACTCCTTCCCCCTTATCACTATTGTCTTAACTGCGTCTCCTGTAGCCCCCCACTCCTTCCCCCTTATCACTTGTCTTAACTGCGTCTCCTGTAGCCCCTCACTCCTTCCCCCTTATCACTATTGTCTTAACTGCGTCTCCTGTAGCCCCCCACTCCTTCCACCTTATCACTATTGTCTTAACTGCGTCTCCTGTAGCCCCCCACTCCTTCCACCTTATCACTATTGTCCTTAACTACGTCTCCTGTAGCCCCCCACTCCTTCCCCCTTATCACTATTGCCTTAACTGCGTCTCCTGTAGCCCCCCACTCCTTCCCCCTTATCACTATTGCCTTAACTGCGTCTCCTGTAGCCCCCCACTCCTTCCCCCTTATCACTTGTCTTAACTGCGTCTCCTGTAGCCCCCCCACTCCTTCCCCCTTATCACTATTGTCCTTAACTGCGTCTCCTGTAGCCCCCCACTCCTTCCCCCTTATCACTATTGTCTTAACTGCGTCTCCTGTAGCCCCCCACTCCTTCCCCCTTATCACTATTGTCTTAACTGCGTCTCCTGTAGCCCCCCACTCCTTCCTCCTTATCACTATTGTACTTAACTGCGTCTCCTGTAGCCCCCCACTCCTTCCTCCTTATCACTATTGTACTTAACTGCGTCTCCTGTAGCCCCCCACTCCTTCCCCCTTATCACTATTGTCTTAACTGCGTCTCCTGTAGCCCCCCACTCCTTCCCCCTTATCACTTGTCTTAACTGCGTCTCCTGTAGCCCCCCACTCCTTCCCCCTTATCACTATTGTCCTTAACTGCGTCTCCTGTAGCCCCCCCACTCCTTCCCCCTTATCACTATTGTCCTTAACTGCGTCTCCTCTAGCCCCCCACTCCTTCCCCCTTATCACTATTGTCCTTAACTGCGTCTCCTGTAGCCCCCCACTCCTTCCCCCTTATCACTATTGTCCTTAACTGCGTCTCCTGTAGCCCCCCCACTCCTTCCCCCTTATCACTATTGCCTTAACTGCGTCTCCTGTAGCCCCCCACTCCTTCCCCCTTATCACTATTGTCCTTAACTGCGTCTCCTCTAGCCCCCCACTCCTTCCCCCTTATCATTATTGTCTTAACTGCGTCTCCTCTAGCCCCCCACTCCTTCCCCCTTATCACTATTGTCCTTAACTGCGTCTCCTGTAGCCCCCCACTCCTTCCCCCTTATCACTATTGTCCTTAACTGCGTCTCCTCTAGCCCCCCACTCCTTCCCCCTTATCACTATTGTCTTAACTGCGTCTCCTGTAGCCCCCCACTCCTTCCCCCTTATCACTATTGTCTTAACTGCGTCTCCTGTAGCCCCCCACTCCTTCCCCCTTATCACTATTGTCTTAACTGCGTCTCCTGTAGCCCCCCACTCCTTCCCCCTTATCACTATTGCCTTAACTGCGTCTCCTGTAGCCCCCCACTCCTTCCCCCTTATCACTATTGCCTTAACTGCGTCTCCTGTAGCCCCCCACTCCTTCCCCCTTATCACTATTGCCTTAACTGCGTCTCCTGTAGCCCCCCACTCCTTCCCCCTTATCACTATTGCCTTAACTGCGTCTCCTGTAGCCCCCCACTCCTTCCCCCTTATCACTATTGCCTTAACTGCGTCTCCTGTAGCCCCCCACTCCTTCCCCCTTATCACTATTGCCTTAACTGCGTCTCCTGTAGCCCCCCACTCCTTCCCCCTTATCACTATTGTCCTTAACTGCGTCTCCTCTAGCCCCCCACTCCTTCCCCCTTATCACTATTGCCTTAACTGCGTCTCCTCTAGCCCCCCACTCCTTCCCCCTTATCACTATTGTCCTTAACTGCGTCTCCTGTAGCCCCCCACTCCTTCCCCCTTATCACTATTGTCCTTAACTGCGTCTCCTGTAGCCCCCCACTCCTTCCCCCTTATCACTATTGTCCTTAACTGCGTCTCCTGTAGCCCCCCCACTCCTTCCCCCTTATCACTATTGTCTTAACTGCGTCTCCTCTAGCCCCCCACTCCTTCCCCCTTATCACTATTGTCCTTAACTGCGTCTCCTCTAGCCCCCCACTCCTTCCCCCTTATCATTATTGTCTTAACTGCGTCTCCTCTAGCCCCCCACTCCTTCCCCCTTATCACTATTGTCCTTAACTGCGTCTCCTCTAGCCCCCCACTCCTTCCCCCTTATCATTATTGTCTTAACTGCGTCTCCTGTAGCCCCCCACTCCTTCCCCCTTATCACTATTGTCCTTAACTGCGTCTCCTGTAGCCCCCCACTCCTTCCCCCTTATCACTATTGTCCTTAACTGCGTCTCCTCTAGCCCCCCACTCCTTCCCCCTTATCACTATTGTCCTTAACTGCGTCTCCTGTAGCCCCCCACTCCTTCCCCCTTATCACTATTGTCCTTAACTGCGTCTCCTGTAGCCCCCCCACTCCTTCCCCCTTATCACTATTGCCTTAACTGCGTCTCCTGTAGCCCCCCACTCCTTCCCCCTTATCACTATTGTCCTTAACTGCGTCTCCTGTAGCCCCCCCACTCCTTCCCCCTTATCACTATTGTCCTTAACTGCGTCTCCTCTAGCCCCCCACTCCTTCCCCTTATCACTATTGTCCTTAACTGCGTCTCCTGTAGCCCCCCACTCCTTCCCCCTTATCACTATTGTCTTAACTGCGTCTCCTGTAGCCCCCCACTCCTTCCCCCTTATCACTATTGTCCTTAACTGCGTCTCCTGTAGCCCCCCACTCCTTCCCCCTTATCACTATTGCCTTAACTGCATCTCCTGTAGCCCCCCACTCCTTCCCCCTTATCACTTGTCTTAACTGCGTCTCCTCTAGCCCCCCACTCCTTCCCCCTTATCACTATTGTCTTAACTGCGTCTCCTGTAGCCCCCCACTCCTTCCCCCTTATCACTATTGTCCTTAACTGCGTCTCCTGTAGCCCCCCATTCCTTCCCCCTTATCACTATTGTCTTAACTGCGTCTCCTGTAGCCCCCCACTCCTTCCTCCTTATCACTATTGTCCTTAACTGCGTCTCCTGTAGCCCCCCACTCCTTCCCCCTTATCACTATTGCCTTAACTGTGTCTCCTGTAGCCCCCCACTCCTTCCCCCTTATCACTATTGTCCTTAACTGCGTCTCCTGTAGCCCCCCCACTCCTTCCCCCTTATCACTATTGTCTTAACTGCGTCTCCTCTAGCCCCCCACTCCTTCCCCCTTATCACTATTGTCCTTAACTGCGTCTCCTCTAGCCCCCCACTCCTTCCCCCTTATCATTATTGTCTTAACTGCGTCTCCTCTAGCCCCCCACTCCTTCCCCCTTATCACTATTGTCCTTAACTGCGTCTCCTGTAGCCCCCCACTCCTTCCCCCTTATCACTATTGTCTTAACTGCGTCTCCTGTAGCCCCCCACTCCTTCCCCCTTATCACTATTGTCCTTAACTGCGTCTCCTCTAGCCCCCCACTCCTTCCCCTTATCACTATTGTCCTTAATTGCGTCTCCTCTAGCCCCCCACTCCTTCCCCCTTATCACTATTGTCTTAACTGCGTCTCCTGTAGCCCCCCACTCCTTCCCCCTTATCACTATTGCCTTAACTGCGTCTCCTGTAGCCCCCCACTCCTTCCCCCTTATCACTATTGTCCTTAACTGCGTCTCCTCTAGCCCCCCACTCCTTCCCCCTTATCACTATTGCCTTAACTGCGTCTCCTGTAGCCCCCCACTCCTTCCCCCTTATCACTATTGTCCTTAACTGCGTCTCCTGTAGCCCCCCACTCCTTCCCCCTTATCACTATTGTACTTAACTGCGTCTCCTGTAGCCCCCCCACTCCTTCCCCCTTATCACTATTGTCCTTAACTGCGTCTCCTGTAGCCCCCCACTCCTTCCCCCTTATCACTATTGTCCTTAATTGCGTCTCCTCTAGCCCCCCACTCCTTCCCCCTTATCACTATTGTCCTTAATTGCGTCTCCTCTAGCCCCCCACTCCTTCCCCCTTATCACTATTGTCTTAACTGCGTCTCCTGTAGCCCCCCACTCCTTCCCCCTTATCACTATTGCCTTAACTGCGTCTCCTCTAGCCCCCCACTCCTTCCCCCTTATCACTATTGTCTTAACTGCGTCTCCTGTAGCCCCCCACTCCTTCCCCCTTATCACTATTGCCTTAACTGCGTCTCCTGTAGCCCCCCACTCCTTCCCCCTTATCACTATTGTCCTTAACTGCGTCTCCTGTAGCCCCCCACTCCTTCCCCCTTATCACTATTGTACTTAACTGCGTCTCCTGTAGCCCCCCCACTCCTTCCCCCTTATCACTATTGTCCTTAACTGCGTCTCCTGTAGCCCCCCACTCCTTCCCCCTTATCACTATTGTCCTTAACTGCGTCTCCTGTAGCCCCCCACTCCTTCCCCCTTATCACTATTGTCTTAACTGCGTCTCCTGTAGCCCCCCACTCCTTCCCCCTTATCACTATTGTACTTAACTGCGTCTCCTGTAGCCCCCCACTCCTTCCCCCTTATCACTATTGTCCTTAACTGCGTCTCCTGTAGCCCCCCACTCCTTCCCCCTTATCACTATTGTCCTTAACTGCGTCTCCTGTAGCCCCCCACTCCTTCCCCCTTATCACTATTGTCTTAACTGCGTCTCCTGTAGCCCCCCCACTCCTTCCCCCTTATCACTATTGTACTTAACTGCGTCTCCTGTAGCCCCCCCACTCCTTCCCCCTTATCACTATTGTCCTTAACTGCGTCTCCTGTAGCCCCCCACTCCTTCCCCCTTATCACTATTGTCCTTAACTGCGTCTCCTGTAGCCCCCCACTCCTTCCCCCTTATCACTATTGTCTTAACTGCGTCTCCTGTAGCCCCCCACTCCTTCCCCCTTATCACTATTGTCTTAACTGCGTCTCCTGTAGCCCCCCACTCCTTCCCCCTTATCACTATTGTCCTTAACTGCGTCTCCTGTAGCCCCCCACTCCTTCCCCCTTATCACTATTGTCTTAACTGCGTCTCCTGTAGCCCCCCACTCCTTCCCCCTTATCACTATTGTCCTTAACTGCGTCTCCTCTAGCCCCCCACTCCTTCCCCCTTATCACTATTGTCCTTAACTGCGTCTCCTGTAGCCCCCCACTCCTTCCCCCTTATCACTATTGTCTTAACTGCGTCTCCTGTAGCCCCCCACTCCTTCCCCCTTATCACTATTGTCCTTAACTGCGTCTCCTGTAGCCCCCCACTCCTTCCCCCTTATCACTATTGTCCTTAACTGCGTCTCCTGTAGCCCCCCACTCCTTCCCCCTTATCACTATTGCCTTAACTGCGTCTCCTGTAGCCCCCCACTCCTTCCCCCTTATCACTATTGTCTTAACTGCGTCTCCTGTAGCCCCCCACTCCTTCCCCCTTATCACTATTGTCCTTAACTGCGTCTACTGTAGCCCCCCACTCCTTCCCCCTTATCACTATTGCCTTAACTGTGTCTCCTGTAGCCCCCCACTCCTTCCCCCTTATCACTATTGTCCTTAACTGCGTCTCCTCTAGCCCCCCACTCCTTCCCCGTTATCACTATTGTCTTAACTGCGTCTCCTGTAGCCCCCCACTCCTTCCCCCTTATCAATATTGTCCTTAACTGCGTCTACTGTAGCCCCCACTCCTTCCCCCTTATCACTATTGTCCTTAACTGCGTCTCCTCTAGCCCCCCACTCCTTCCCCCTTATCACTATTGTCCTTAACTGCGTCTCCTCTAGCCCCCCCACTCCTTCCCCCTTATCACTATTGTCCTTAACTGCGTCTCCTGTAGCCCCCCACTCCTTCCCCCTTATCACTATTGTCTTAACTGCGTCTCCTGTAGCCCCCCACTCCTTCCCCCTTATCACTATTGTCTTAACTGCGTCTCCTGTAGCCCCCCACTCCTTCCCCCTTATCACTATTGTCCTTAACTGCGTCTCCTCTAGCCCCCCACTCCTTCCCCCTTATCACTATTGTCTTAACTGCGTCTCCTGTAGCCCCCCACTCCTTCCCCCTTATCACTATTGTCTTAACTGCGTCTCCTGTAGCCCCCCACTCCTTCCCCCTTATCACTATTGTCCTTAACTGCGTCTCCTCTAGCCCCCCACTCCTTCCCCCTTATCACTATTGTCTTAACTGCGTCTCATGTAGCCCCCCACTCCTTCCCCCTTATCACTATTGTCCTTAACTGCGTCTCCTGTAGCCCCCCACTCCTTCCCCCTTATCACTATTGTCCTTAACTGCGTCTCCTGTAGCCCCCCACTCCTTCCCCCTTATCACTATTGTCCTTAACTGCGTCTCCTGTAGCCCCCCACTCCTTCCCCCTTATCACTATTGTCTTAACTGCGTCTCATGTAGCCCCCCACTCCTTCCCCCTTATCACTATTGTCCTTAACTGCGTCTCCTGTAGCCCCCCACTCCTTCCCCCTTATCACTATTGTCCTTAACTGCGTCTCCTGTAGCCCCCCCACTCCTTCCCCCTTATCACTATTGTCTTAACTGCGTCTCCTGTAGCCCCCCACTCCTTCCCCCTTATCACTATTGTCCTTAACTGCGTCTCCTGTAGCCCCCCACTCCTTCCTCCTTATCACTATTGTCCTTAACTGCGTCTCCTGTAGCCCCCCACTCCTTCCCCTTATCACTATTGTCCTTAACTGCGTCTCCTGTAGCCCCCCACTCCTTCCCCCTTATCACTATTGTCTTAACTGCGTCTCCTGTAGCCCCCCACTCCTTCCCCCTTATCACTATTGTCCTTAACTGCGTCTCCTCTAGCCCCCCACTCCTTCCTCCTTATCACTATTGCCTTAACTGCGTCTCCTGTAGCCCCCCACTCCTTCCCCCTTATCACTATTGTCCTTAACTGCGTCTCCTGTAGCCCCCCACTCCTTCCCCCTTATCACTTGTCTTAACTGCGTCTCCTGTAGCCCCCCACTCCTTCCCCCTTATCACTATTGTCTTAACTGCGTCTCATGTAGCCCCCCACTCCTTCCTCCTTATCACTATTGTCCTTAACTGCGTCTCCTGTAGCCCCCCACTCCTTCCTCCTTATCACTATTGTCTTAACTGCGTCTCCTGTAGCCCCCCACTCCTTCCCCCTTATCACTTGTCTTAACTGCGTCTCCTGTAGCCCCCCACTCCTTCCCCCTTATCACTATTGCCTTAACTACGTCTCCTGTAGCCCCCCACTCCTTCCCCCTTATCACTATTGTCTTAACTGCGTCTCCTGTAGCCCCCCACTCCTTCCCCTTATCACTATTGTCCTTAACTGCGTCTCCTCTAGCCCCCCACTCCTTCCCCCTTATCACTATTGTCCTTAACTGCGTCTCCTGTAGCCCCCCACTCCTTCCCCCTTATCACTATTGTCTTAACTGCGTCTCCTGTAGCCCCCCACTCCTTCCCCCTTATCACTATTGTCCTTAACTGCGTCTCCTCTAGCCCCCCACTCCTTCCCCCTTATCACTATTGTCCTTAACTGCGTCTCCTGTAGCCCCCCACTCCTTCCCCCTTATCACTATTGTCTTAACTGCGTCTCCTGTAGCCCCCCACTCCTTCCCCCTTATCACTATTGTCTTAACTGCGTCTCATGTAGCCCCCCACTCCTTCCTCCTTATCACTATTGTCCTTAACTGCGTCTCCTGTAGCCCCCCACTCCTTCCCCTTATCACTATTGTCCTTAACTGCGTCTCCTCTAGCCCCCCACTCCTTCCCCCTTATCACTATTGTCCTTAACTGCGTCTCCTGTAGCCCCCCACTCCTTCCCCCTTATCACTATTGTCTTAACTGCGTCTCCTGTAGCCCCCCACTCCTTCCCCCTTATCACTATTGTCCTTAACTGCGTCTCCTGTAGCCCCCCACTCCTTCCCCCTTATCACTATTGTCTTAACTGCGTCTCCTGTAGCCCCCCACTCCTTCCCCCTTATCACTATTGTCCTTAACTGCGTCTCCTCTAGCCCCCCACTCCTTCCCCCTTATCACTATTGCCTTAACTGCGTCTCCTGTAGCCCCCCACTCCTTCCCCCTTATCACTATTGTCCTTAACTGCGTCTCCTGTAGCCCCCCACTCCTTCCTCCTTATCACTATTGTCCTTAACTGCGTCTCCTGTAGCCCCCCACTCCTTCCTCCTTATCACTATTGCCTTAACTGCGTCTCCTGTAGCCCCCCCACTCCTTCCTCCTTATCACTATTGCCTTAACTGCGTCTCCTGTAGCCCCCCACTCCTTCCCCTTATCACTATTGCCTTAACTGCGTCTCCTGTAGCCCCCCACTCCTTCCCCCTTATCACTATTGTCCTTAACTGCGTCTCCTGTAGCCCCCCACTCCTTCCCCCTAATCACTATTGTCCTTAACTGCGTCTCCTGTAGCCCCCCACTCCTTCCCCCTTATCACTATTGTCCTTAACTGCGTCTCCTGTAGCCCCCCACTCCTTCCCCCTTATCACTATTGTCCTTAACTGCGTCTCCTGTAGCCCCCCACTCCTTCCCCCTTATCACTATTGTCCTTAACTGCGTCTCCTGTAGCCCCCCACTCCTTCCCCTTATCACTATTGTCCTTAACTGCGTCTCCTGTAGCCCCCCACTCCTTCCCCCTTATCACTATTGTCCTTAACTGCGTCTCCTGTAGCCCCCCACTCCTTCCCCTTATCACTATTGCCTTAACTGCGTCTCCTGTAGCCCCCCACTCCTTCCCCCTTATCACTATTGTCTTTAACTGCGTCTCCTGTAGCCCCCCACTCCTTCCCCCTTATCACTATTGTACTTAACTGCGTCTCCTGTAGCCCCCCACTCCTTCCCCCTTATCACTATTGTCCTTAACTGCGTCTCCTGTAGCCCCCCACTCCTTCCCCCTTATCACTATTGTCCTTAACTGCGTCTCCTGTAGCCCCCCACTCCTTCCCCCTTATCACTATTGTCCTTAACTGCGTCTCCTGTAGCCCCCCACTCCTTCCCCTTATCACTATTGCCTTAACTGCGTCTCCTGTAGCCCCCCACTCCTTCCTCCTTATCACTATTGCCTTAACTGCGTCTCCTGTAGCCCCCCCACTCCTTCCTCCTTATCACTATTGCCTTAACTGCGTCTCCTGTAGCCCCCCACTCCTTCCCCTTATCACTATTGTCCTTAACTGCGTCTCCTCTAGCCCCCCACTCCTTCCCCCTAATCACTATTGTCCTTAACTGCGTCTCCTGTAGCCCCCCACTCCTTCCCCCTTATCACTATTGCCTTAACTGCGTCTCCTGTAGCCCCCCACTCCTTCCCCCTAATCACTATTGCCTTAACTGCGTCTCCTGTAGCCCCCCACTCCTTCCCCTTATCACTATTGTCCTTAACTGCGTCTCCTCTAGCCCCCCACTCCTTCCCCCTAATCACTATTGTCCTTAACTGCGTCTCCTGTAGCCCCCCACTCCTTCCCCCTTATCACTATTGTCCTTAACTGCGTCTCCTGTAGCCCCCCACTCCTTCCCCCTAATCACTATTGCCTTAACTGCGTCTCCTGTAGCCCCCCACTCCTTCCCCTTATCACTATTGTCCTTAACTGCGTCTCCTCTAGCCCCCCACTCCTTCCCCCTAATCACTATTGTCCTTAACTGCGTCTCCTGTAGCCCCCCACTCCTTCCCCCTTATCACTTGTCTTAACTGCGTCTCCTGTAGCCCCCCACTCCTTCCCCTTATCACTATTGTCCTTAACTGCGTCTCCTGTAGCCCCCCACTCCTTCCCCCTTATCACTATTGTCCTTAACTGCGTCTCCTGTAGCCCCCCACTCCTTCCCCCTTATCACTATTGCCTTAACTGCGTCTCCTGTAGCCCCCCACTCCTTCCCCCTTATCACTATTGTCTTTAACTGCGTCTCCTGTAGCCCCCCACTCCTTCCCCCTTATCACTATTGTACTTAACTGCGTCTCCTGTAGCCCCCCACTCCTTCCCCCTTATCACTATTGTCCTTAACTGCGTCTCCTGTAGCCCCCCACTCCTTCCCCCTTATCACTATTGTCCTTAACTGCGTCTCCTGTAGCCCCCCACTCCTTCCCCCTTATCACTATTGTCCTTAACTGCGTCTCCTGTAGCCCCCCACTCCTTCCCCTTATCACTATTGCCTTAACTGCGTCTCCTGTAGCCCCCCACTCCTTCCCCCTTATCACTATTGTCCTTAACTGCGTCTCCTGTAGCCCCCCACTCCTTCCCCCTTATCACTATTGCCTTAACTGCGTCTCCTGTAGCCCCCCACTCCTTCCCCCTTATCACTATTGTCCTTAACTGCGTCTCCTGTAGCCCCCCACTCCTTCCCCCTTATCACTATTGTCCTTAACTGCGTCTCCTCTAGCCCCCCACTCCTTCCCCCTTATCACTATTGTCCTTAACTGCGTCTCCTGTAGCCCCCCACTCCTTCCCCCTTATCACTATTGTCCTTAACTGCGTCTCCTGTAGCCCCCCACTCCTTCCCCCTTATCACTATTGTCCTTAACTGCGTCTCCTGTAGCCCCCCACTCCTTCCACCTTATCACTATTGTCTTAACTGCGTCTCCTGTAGCCCCCCACTCCTTCCCCCTTATCACTATTGTCTTAACTGCGTCTCCTGTAGCCCCCCACTCCTTCCCCCTTATCACTATTGTCTTAACTACGTCTCCTGTAGCCCCCCACTCCTTCCCCCTTATCACTATTGCCTTAACTGCGTCTCCTGTAGCCCCCCACTCCTTCCCCCTTATCACTATTGTCCTTAACTGCGTCTCCTGTAGCCCCCCACTCCTTCCCCCTTATCACTATTGTCCTTAACTGCGTCTCCTGTAGCCCCCCACTCCTTCCCCCTTATCACTATTGCCTTAACTGCGTCTCCTGTAGCCCCCCACTCCTTCCCCCTTATCACTATTGTCCTTAACTGCGTCTCCTGTAGCCCCCCACTCCTTCCCCCTTATCACTATTGTCCTTAACTGCGTCTCCTGTAGCCCCCCACTCCTTCCCCCTTTTTCAGCCAAAGCATCGTATTGGCACAGCTATCGGTGACCAAGTGCTTGACTTATCAGTGATACGTCACATGATCACAGGTCCTTCCGTAACACACCACCAGGAGGTGTTTGCTCAGGTTAGCCCTAACCATGCCAACATTCCCCTAAACTAACAATCAGATCATTGTAGTATTATTATAAAAGAATATTTATTTTAAAATATGTTTAATATTTACTTAAATTAAATACATAAGAATTTATAATAATTCATATTGTTATGTAGATCCTGGTGCCTATTTTCTCTGGCTCCTATTTTCTCTGGTTCCTATTATATAATGCATGTATATTTAGAACTCATTATTCATAGAATACAATCTGGTGATTAATTAGGGAGACTAGAGGTTAATGTGTGTTGGCAATTTCTTTATGTGAAGTTTAATTGAAAGCAATAATTTCTGTATCAATTACACCATGAATGATTTAATTTCTACCATAAATATCTCTATAGCAATATAGTATCTAGTACATGGGGAATTAAGTGTAAAATTGTCTATACAGCGCACAAAGGGACATATTATCCATATCTCCTCTACCGACACCTACATCGCACGCTAAGCCTGTAATTTCAATCCTATTGCAGACTACTTTGAACGATCTCATGGCCGCAGGGAAGGCTGTTTGGGGAGATACCAGGCAACGTCTAACTACCTTACTATCCGAGGAGTGTGAAGAATTGCAGAATAATAAGGAGTTATGCGCGAGGTTACGATAGTTCGCCAGAGTTAACTACGATAGTGGGTAGTAAATGGGTTACTGCGGACTTTTCTAACAGTGAGATAGATCATAGTAAAATATTCATATGAGATTCAGATTTTAGGCAATTAGGAATATATTCAGCTTACTTGATGTTAGTATGGAGACTGCTAGGCTTCAGGACCTAGTAAGCTTTAGGCCCTATTAGGCTTCAGGCCCTATTAGGCTTTAGTCCCTATTAGGCACAAATACTATTAGGCTATAGGCACTATTAGGTATTAGGCTCTAGAAGGACCTAGTAGGCTTTAGTCCCTATTAGGCTTTAGTCCCTATACGGCTCAAATACTATTAGGCTTTAGGCACTATTAGGTATTAGGCTCTAGAAGGACCTAGTAGGCTTCAGGCTCTAGTAGACTTCATACCCTAGAAGACTTCAGTCCCTAAAAGACGTCAACTCTATTAGTTTTTGTCATTACATATGTTAAGTGTAATCATTTCTATATTCTACAGAGCTTTTGTGAAAATGTCTCAAGTGACTATGCATCTACCATCTAATATCGGTCAGTTCACATAATCGCAGCTATTATACATTATATAACTGTTACAATTGTATTTCTACTTATTAATATTTGATAATATAAATGAGAATAATGTCGAGTAAATTAACAAGTAAATTAACAAGTAAATATTACATTAATAATGAAGAGTATATAATAATTACTCTGCAGGTGATTACACGGATTTCTACTCATCTATACACCATGCCACCAATATTGGTATTATGTTCAGAGGAAAAGATAATGCATTGATGCCTAACTGGTCGGTGGTCAATTGACCTAGACGTGTATTTAGTATATGTGCTATGTTTTAGATATATATCGAACTCTGATCGACATTTAACCGAGGCAATTTAATCTTTATACTCTAATCACCCCACTCAACTCTTTCTAACAACCTTACCTTACCTTACCTTACCTTACCTTACCTTACCTTACCTTACCTTACCTTACCTTACCTTACCTTACCTTACCTTACCTTACCTTAACCTAACCTTACCTTACCTTACCTTACCTTAACCTAACCTTACCTTACCTTACCTTACCTTACCTTACCTTACCTTACCTTACCTTACCTTACCTTACCTTACCTTACCTTACCTTACCTTACCTTACCTTACCTTACCTTACCTTACCTTACCTTACCTTACCTTACCTTACCTTACCTTACCTTACCTTACCTTACCTTACCTTACCTTACCTTACCTTACCTTACCTTACCTTACCTTACCTTAACCTAACCTTAACCTAACCTAACCTTACCTTACCTTACCTTATCCTCTACTCTTGCCCATTTATTCTTAATCACATTCTTACCGCTATAAACTCCAGCATCACTCCCATCTTGTCATCCTAACCCCCAACTTGCCACCCTCTCCTTATCTTTGCGCCTAAAAACATATTATAATCATTCGTCTCCACCATATTCTCTCATTCCATACCTCACCCGCATTCTAACAGGAAACACCTGCCTGTAGGCTACCATGGTAGATCCTCATCCATTGTGGTCTCAGGTACTCCTATACACAGGCCATCTGGTCAGACACGCCCATTTGATGGTCAGTGGTCCCTTAGACACACCTCTATATTAGACACACCTCTTTATTAGAAACACCTCTTTATTAGACACACCTCTTTATTAGACACTCCTATTTATTAGACACACCTCTTTATTAGACACGCCTCTTTATTAGACACTCCTCTTTATTAGACACTCCTCTTTATTAGTCACACCCCTTTATTAGACACACCCATTTATTAGACACACCTTTTTATTAGAAATGCCTCTTTATTAGACACACCTCTTTATTAGTCACACCCCTTTATTAGACACTCCTCTTTATTAGATACACCTCTTTATTAGACACACCTCTTTATTAGACACACCCATTTATTAGACACACCTTTTTATTAGAAATGCCTCTTTATTAGACACACCTCTTTATTAGACACACCTCTTTATTAGACACACCTCTTTATTAGACACACCCCTTTATTCGACACACCTCCTTATTAGACACACCCCTTTATTAGACACACCTCTTTATTAGATACACCTCTTTATAAGTTACTTCCTTTATAATGCCCCTTTAGACATAGAAGAACCTCTTTATCTTAACTTATTGCACTCATTATAGATTATTCATCAATGATTATTATATCTTATTTATACATGAACATATCTTATTAGTATATGGAGTATAATTAACAATAATATATACTATAAACTGTATAATGTACATATATAATAAATTAGTTTCTATACACTGTATAATACAATAGACTCTACACTGTATAATATAATAAAGTCTACACTGTATAATACAATAGACTTTATACACTGTTTATTTATTTCTATTGCCAGTTTATTTTCCATTATAAGAACACAATGGCAATATATAAATAGTAATATACTAATGCAATATGAATATCTTAATTTTTAGAAGAAATATTAATATCAGTTTTCGATATACAGTTGATGAGAGTAAGTATAGTTGTTTCTTTGGTGACAAGATATATACATATGTTATTATAATTAGTACACTTGCATTAACTTGCCAACATATACACTCACGAGCACAACTACATATGGATATTGATATTGATATATAAATATATATAAATACACACTAATTAAGATTAAAACTTGTTTTACTGTGGTTATTGGTATTCCTATCAAAGCACCACAATATATCATTTTTGTCCCACTAATACCTTTACAAACCAATCCCATCATTAACCCCTGCTCCTTCTCCACCCCTATATTAACCATTTAATCCTCCTACAGACCAGCCTCCGTCATTTACTCCTTGCCGTCTAATGGACTTTGAACTTGAGATGGGTTTCTTCACTGGTCCTGGCAATAAACTAGGACATAGAATTACAATGGATAATGTAGAAGATCATATCTTTGGCATGGTGCTTCTTAACGACTGGAGTGGTGAGTTAATGAGTTGTTTTATGAGGAATGTTGTAAATTAAGAGAAGATATGATGCAAATGAATGATTGATATTTTTATTCACTTCTCTTTTTTGATATACCTATTGATATAATATTGAATATAACTCCATACCTATTGTGTCCTTTAACCCTGCATCATTGTGACCTCTAACCCTTCATGTTAAGCTCGAGACATTCAAAAGTGGGAATATATTCCCCTCGGACCATTCCTTGCAAAGAATTTCGGATCAACAATCTCTCCTTGGGTTGTAACAATGGATGCATTGAAGCCTTTCCTTACTGATAACCTCAAACAAGTTAGTAGAGATCAGGATGAGAGAGGATCTATTGAAGGGGTGTATGATGATGAAGGTATAAGGGTTCATATAAGGTTTTTGTATAAGAAGGAGGATGAGATTGAGTCTATTGGTAAAGATGAAGATATAGGTATAAGTATGAGATCAGGTTAGGGAGTAGATAATGTTAAGTTTGAGGGTTTAGGTAGTATATGTAGGTAAGGGTTTATATGAAGTTTTATTCATATGGCAATTACATAAAATTAGATGATTCTCTACAATTATAGAAAGTCTTATATATCTATATTTAGTATGAAGTTCTATCTCTATGTTTAATATGAAGTTCTATATCTATATTTAGTATGAAGTTCTATATCTATATTTAGTATGAAGTTCTATATCTATATTTAGTATGAAGTTCTATCTCTATTTTATTAGGATGTTCCAATTCTTCCTTACCTGAAACATGAAAACAAATTTAACTTCGACATCAATCTTGAAGTGTCAGTACAAGGTTTTAAGATATGTCAATATATCTAAATAACTGTCGATTGTTTATTTTTAAATACAATTTTAAATTGTTTGCATTATTAAATAGATCAAAATCTATTAAATTAAAATAATTCTAATACAGGAGAGGAAATGAAGGCTCCTGCAACCATATCAAAGAGTAACTTTAAGGTATTAATATATTTCTTCGATTAACTGTAAAATATTGTAAAGTTACCTTTTGTCGTTAGTGTATATTTCATCTTTTCTTATTATACTGGTAATTTCTGATATAGCACATGTACTGGACAATGAAACAACAATTGGTCCACCATAGTGTAACTGGTTGTAACATCAGGCCAGGAGATCTGATGGGCAGCGGTACTATTAGTGGTCCAGTTAGTACAGATGTATTGTAGCTTTGTTTAGCATTACTGGAACCTATTCGCAAAGTTCTACATTATCTGTAGTATTCATGTAGAGATATTCCTTTTATAATGTTTAATGAGTAATTTAGCTATAAAAAGATCATTGATTGAGCAAACGTTGACTTTCAGTCGGACAATTCTTTGGGAAGCATGTTGGAGTTGTGTTGGAAAGGAACAAGGGAGGTTGATTTAGGTAATGGGGTTACAAGGAAGTTCTTGAAAGATGGAGACAATGTCATTTTAACCGGTAAGTACTCTTGCTGGAACAGGTTGAAAGTTTTTTCCCAAAAGTATTTAGCAACTATTTATATATTTTGATTCATAATAATAGTCTATTAATAATAGATATATTAAATAATCTCTTGTTATTATATTAATTATTACTATATTTTGTATGATTTTGATAATTAACTAAAAATACTGATCAACACAAACTAAAATTATTTCTCTTCAGGGTATTGTAAGAATGAATATTTCAAGATTGGATTTGGTGAATGTTCAGGAAAAATTCTACCAGCAATTTAAATCAATAAGAAGAATTTCTATATATCGCAATATACAATATATGTTTTTAACCACCGAAATAAATGAATCATTTTTGTTTATTGTTTTTTATTTTATTTACATTCACAGTGAAACTAAATATTTATCTTCAATATTCAGTTCTGATGCGAATCAAAATATAATACTTCCTCGATCACATATTTCGCCAATAAATAATACTTTTCTAGCCCATTGCTGTCTATTTAGTCAACTAAAGATCTCGCTTGATGCCTTTTAGGGCTTCAACCAGTTCAGTCAAGTTTCTTTGTTTTTCCATCAATTCCCGCTCTACTCCGGAAATATAATCTACGAATGGCTACAAATCGTAGAATAAATTAAAATAAATCTAGAGTAAAAGTAATAAAAATTAATATATTTTAGTGTAAAATAAATAATTATTATTGTAAAATATATACAGATTATTAGGGTAATATTAAGTGAGTTCATTTCTAATTGCACTGCTTTTAATGCTTAATTGATTCTAACCATATTACACTGCCTCATTTGACTTAATAGTGACATTTCACGTTTACAGTATTCTGTACATTTGAACAGGTGTTGTTCATGTTGGTAAATAAAGAACATCCTGTTTTATAAATTCAAATATTAGTATAAAATTAATAAAGAGTTAAAATTAAATTGATAAAATGACACAGGAATCATTTATGTATATAAATTGTATTAATATCACGCTTATACATAGGGTTTCTAGTTGTATAATAACTTCTCGTATACGCTGTCTGACCTCTCGTATGTATTCAATTGATCTGAAAGTAAACCCTCGCGATCCAAATAGCGAACCAGAGTTGCGCTAGTCTATGAAAAAATGTATACCATTAACTTACAGGTTATTCAAATACATCTTAGCAACTGAATTAGAAAAGTAACTCATTATCTTACGATTGTCTGAGTTAATTGAACTACGATAATGAGTAGGTTATTCGTACGTACCGGGAATTTATTTCTGTTTGGAGACTTATCTTTTAGTAAGGCTGCTTCTTCCTCGCTGATCTTCTCACGGTAGCGTTGATCCTCCTCGAGTTTGAAGTCAACAAATGCTTTGATATCCTGCTTCCTCTTAACCTCGAGTTGCATGCACTGTTGAGGACTTGCCGACGTCTGCGGGGAGTGTGTGACGCCCATACGACGCATCCTGTTCTTTTTAAACTGTATGGCGTCTTGCAGTGTGATTGCGTCCACCACTGAAACGGAACTGGCACGGTAGCTCGCTTCTGATTCGTAGGTGGTTTTAGGTCCTTTTGCTTGACCCGACTCCTTCCTAGCAGCTGATGTCATATCCATTTCCTTTACTAGTGCTGCCTCTTTGACTTTCCTCACTGACTCCTTTGTTGCTGTAGCGAATTTCGCTTTAACTTGTATTGCTAACTGCTCGGCTTGTCTTCGTTTCTCAACGAGTTTGGTTGCTCGTGCTATGGAAGCCTCCAGTTCAGCTCTGCGATGAGTAATTATATCTTGTTCCGCAATACGTTGGGCAATGGCTACTTGTTCTAATTTACGTCTGGCAATAGTTTCTAGTTCCGCCTTGCGTTTATAAAGTGATTCTTGTTCAACTTTACATTTGAAAGAAGCTTCTTTTTCTGAGTTATGGTTATCAGCAATTTCTTTTTCTGTTTTATTGAAAACAACATCTACTTCTCCCGATTTGTGGTTGCCAACAGCCTCTCGTTTCACGATACACTTGAACGCGGTTTCTGTTTCGACTCTCCGCTCTATGTCGCCAGCTGTCGGCGCCTGTCTGTCCATCCGCGGTTGCGATTTCAACACTAAAGTTTTTCCGACTCTTGCCGGTAAACACGATTTCACGGGCATCTTCTTCATGACCACGGTTGGCTGTGCTACGGACGACCTATCCACTGGCGGTGTAGCGGCAACCGTCGCGGCTACGGCGACAGTCTTAGCGGTAACGGCATTATTAACGGTGGATTCGGAGGAGGTCGCGGAGGTAACGGTGGAGGCGGCCGTAGTGTACGAGGCGTACGTGGCCTCGGCGAGCACATTTCGCGGTTTTCGAGGCATGGGTTTGCGGCCCGACTGCGGCGTCCACTCGTAATCCTCATTGACGCCGGCTTCGAGAGCGTCGAGGGCGTCGAGAGCCAATCGGCCGGGACCTCGTTGGGCGGCACGCGTTTCATCCGACGTCGACACCCCGGAACTGGAGAGCTCGGCGCGAGGACTCCACTTGCTACCGTCTTTCCGCTTGGTCTACGAGCATGTCGGGTTGGTATATCATAACTGTGCAAGTATACAAAATCGGTGAATTTGCCTGCAGAGGATTCACGCGAATACAACCTATATCTCATTAAATACCTAATGTGACATTACATCTAAAAAATTACATAATTACCTATGCATTTATATTTCCTATAAATACATTAGCCCAATATAGTAAAATAGAAATACGATTTAAAAAAATGAAATAATATAATTTATATACGTTTTCACGTGTTAACATTAATTATGTATAATATATTTTACTATAATCTGTAAAATATTAACTAAATATAATTAGTTATCATATAATTAAACTAATTGCAATATAACTCATTTATATGTTTAAAGAGACATTATTATAATATAAGTTATTTGAAAGTAATTCGAATATATATTAACACTAAATAACGAAATAATAAACTTATATATTTATAAAAAAAAATATTAAATAAGTTCTCATACATTGATAATGTTTTGGTTATTTATTTGTGTGTATTTATGTTGTATATAATTCATAAGTAGGCGGGTGTTTTAGTGTTTTTACACAGGCACCGTTATTATCCGATAAATAAATAGAGGGGGTAATTCATAATGTTTGCCATATCATACATTGAAATAATATCGCCACTATCATCGAAATCTAAAGAATTTTATACTTAATTTAAGCTATACAAGGTAGCGGTGGAAGCGTTTTCCACGTACGAACCGATTTATTGTGATTGCTGGTTCTGTCGTCGTCAGAGTAGTAGATTTCGTTGTTCATGGCGGCTCGGGCCCTCTGTATCACCGAGTCCAAATGGCGAATGATTTCATCGTGGCTATCGGAGCATTTGTGCAAGATGGGATCCGTGTAAGTGCTCGACGATTCGGTGTTCGAATCGCTATCGGAAACCGCCGTGACGTCCGGAACAGCGCGATTTTCGATGCCCACCATGATTCGAGATTCGGCGTCCGCCACCCGACGCTTATCCATGACGCCCGCCACGTTTCGGGATACGCCGCGGGAGATGATTTTCTTCTCGATGCCGGACGCGTTTTCGGTCCAATTGTTCACCATGGGTTTTCGTTGTGGCGTGCGTGGCGTGCGTGGCGTGTGCGAGGCGCGCGACGTTCGCTCTAACGGCGGCGTAGTTCGGCGGTTCTCCGTTAGGTTGCGGGAGCGCGACGGATGCAGTGGCGCCAGGCGTAAGTCGAAGCAGACGTCGGATGCCTCCGCACCGTTCTGACCAGAACACACGTTTTCTGCGTCGCCAACATTCTGAAGAGATGTCACGTGATGTTAGAGCGAGGCGTGCGTTATTACGAATTGTATTGTTTACATTTAATTATATCCTATTATCCCGTACAAGAAAATATTGTATATTGAATCTTGTAATTACCAAATGATAGTCCAAAATAGCTTAGAAATCGCTCTATATTAATATATTCTAGTTTGAATAAAAACCGGCGAATTATTCCATCATTTTAATATATTTTTTAAACTAATTTAAAGACAGGACAGAAAATTTAAAACTTGACCTACTAAATAATACCAATATGTTGCTAAATATCTAGGAAACTTAGATTCATAATTGAATATTAGTGTATAAATTGAGGTTGAATCATCATGTTATAAAGTAAGTATAAAAAATATATGATATTCGTAATTTTTAATCGAATTAAAAATCATCTGTTTAAAAACAATTCTTACCTTAATTGCTATGGCAATGTTTTTCGTTGGAGTACGATATCTCTTGGAAGCTGTAATTTTAATAAAGATTCATTATCAATATATCGTCATATGAAAATATATATACAATGCAGTAACTATTCTTATAGATGCATATTAATGCATTACATAATGTATATTTTAAAATTATATACAAATATTAATGTATATTTAGAAGTTATAATCACTGTATTCGTATATCAACTACGTTTCTTATAATCTTTGCATAAACCATTCATTCTTCGCACGTCACCCTCGAGTTGCTCCTTTCTGCGGTCGGTGTTGGTCTTACGCAACTGGTGACCTCTAATAGGAGATTCGTTCCCGGCTATTAATAGATAGTCGGCTTCCGAGGTTCTACTGTCACGCGAATGACCTGTAGAAGTATCGGTGTGTACTCATCGTTATCGCATTCACTCAATTCTATTACAATTGCGTACCGGTAGATAATATGTCTTAATTAAATATTATTTTTGGCGGAATAAATTTAATTACTAAATAGTCACTAATGAATTCTATCTTAGAAATATGATGTGGTGAAGAGTGGCTAGATTTTATGTATTGTTAGATAATGTAGTAATTTAACTTATTACCGTTTTTGGACAGTGGAGTAGAAGATAGCTGAATATTCGATGGATGAAATATTCCAGTTTTTTTTGAAGTTTTCTGTGGCGAATTTCCGCAAATCGATTTTTTTCGATTTTTTGTTTTAATTTCTTTAACCCTAAATATCGAATAGAATATTTTATTAAATAATATTTTTATTAATTATTATTATTATTCAGATGGACTACACAGGCTACCTTTATATGATTATGTCTTTAAAATAAATTTGTTTAGCCAATTAGGTAAACGCCAACAATAAACTAAAAATTGCCATCCTCCACATTGAATAGAATAGCCTATTATATTACTAAACCTAGGACAGTGTATATTTACAGTATACTTCGTAGCCTTTAAAATCCTCAAACACAAAACCCTTGCTCCACAACCCTAAATTATTTCGATACTCGTTCCAGGGCTCTAATACCCATCGCATCAGATCCCTAAATTCTCCTCATTCCAGAACTCTAGCGATCCTATCTTTAGGATTTTAAATGCTCCAGAGCTCTAGTGATCCTGGCTCTAGGATCATAAATATTCCTCTCTCCAGAGCTCCAGTGACCCTGGATTTAGGGTTCTAAATGCTCTTCACTCCAGAGCGATGCGGCCTATCGCTCCAGGCACCTGCTGCTCGTAACCTATTCGCGTAGCGCAACGTGTTTATCGTGTTCTCGGCCGAAGACAGAGAAGGAGAGATGTTGGCTATCATGACGGTTTTGGAAACGCCCTGGAAACAATCGCGCAAGATGTGAGTTAATTTGCTCTGACGATAAGGCGTGTGTTCCCGTCGCTGGTCGATGCTACGGATGCATTCCTTCAACTGCGGACGTCGTTGCGGGCGTTAATCATGGACTCGATGGCGGAGTTAAAGGCGGGGTTAAAGGCGGAGTTAAAGGCGGAGTTAAAGGCGGAGTTAAAGGCGGAGTTAAAGGCGGAGTTAAAGGCGGAGTTAAAGGCGGAGTTAAAGGCGGAGTTAAAGGCGGAGTTAAAGGCGGAGTTAAAGGCGGAGTTAAAGGCGGAGTTAAAGGCGGAGTTAAATGCGGAGTTAAAGGCGGAGTTAAAGGCGGAGTTAAAGGCGGAGTTAAAGGCGGAGTTAAAGGCGGAGTTAAAGGCGGAGTTAAAGGCGGAGTTAAAGGCGGAGTTAAAGGCGGAGTTTAAGGCGGGGTTAAAGGCGGAGTTAAAGGCGGAGTTAAAGGCGGAGTTAAAGGCGGAGTTAAAGGCGGCGACTTTATAGCGAGTAAGCTGTGGCGGGTGTTTTGGCGGGTGTTTTGGCGGGTGTTTTAGCGGGTGTTTTTGGCGGTTGTTGGTCTACACTAACAGCTAATAGGCTCTGGTTAATCTCTGCACCTTCTACACTCGATTGTTTACTAGCACCGGTGACCACGGAAGCTCTTTCACTTCCGGCTAAATCGATGAAAGCGAATCTGTTTCATTAGTTGAACGATAGTTATGAAGGACAATAGTTATCAGTGAGTATTGCTCGCTGCGTCGATTGTTAAATAATAAATTAAATAACTGATGAATGGAACTCCTAATTAAGTAATCATTATTTATCATTGACATAATAAAGTGTCCATCTTAGAAAGAATCAACTAATTGCTAATCTCAAACATATAATCTAGTTCATGTATTGACTAATCTATCCCATAGTTCACCAACTACTCATCTAGCCCGCAGTTCACATACCCATAATTTAGTCCAAAGTTCATTTGATCCTTTATTTAAACTAAAGTTCAACTACGAATTCATATAGCCTATACTTTATCTAAACATTAGCTAACTCATGATCTAACCCGAACTTCACTTAATATCCATATTTACCCTCAGAGTACAAATATATGCTTATCTAGCCCAAAGTTCGCCTACCTTCCAATCCTCTGTTCATTTCGTGTTCGTACTTCGAACTGTAAGATTGCGTGAGACCGCGAACTATTCTGATTGGCTGCCGTTTGACCTTTACGACGAACTTGGTTGCCATAGGCAACGATCTATTTTTGGGGGAGGTAAAATATAAAAGTTTAAGATATTGTATAGATTAGTCTAAAGCAATATAGATTGGTGACTTATCATTGAAGTGCAGTGGTAGTGAAGTTTAGGTAGGTAAGGTATAGAAGTAGTGTAGAGAATGTTTAGGGTTACTTAATGGAAGGAGTGGGTATAATGTTGGTATAATATAAAGAGTGTAAGATGAAGTAGCCAGGTAAGGGCTATATATGTATAGGTGTATAATATATGGTGTAAGGGGAAGGTATAATATGGGGTATAAGATGGGTGATATGGGTGTATGCTATAGGTGTACGATATGAAACAAAGGTCACGAACCCGACTTAATGACTCACAGTCCGAGATCATAGTTTCCATAAGACCCACAATGTGAACCATTTGATTCTCATTCTCTCGAACGTGTAGTCTGCGGGGAAAGGGGTGGGTTTTATAGAATAAAGAGGGGTTAACGGTGATAGGATGGGGTTTTGAGTAATGTAGGGAGGTGGGTGATTGAGTTGAATCGAATGCGGGGTTCATAGGGATGGATGGGACGAGGGTGGGGTTTAGAAAGGCATGTTATGTAAGGGCATGGGCGAAGTGATGGATGTGGTAAGGTGGTGGTTAGGTGGACTAGGCGAGAGTAAGGGACGTGAAGGGTTAGGTCGAGAGAGAAGAGTGGTTAATTATAACGGAGTGCAGTATTTATGGTGTTTATGGAAGAAGAGAGTGATGTACTACCTGGATTTAGGTGTAGTATTATATGTTAAAGGTATGGTGGGAATGTGATGGAGGTTTATTAGGGGTGTGGTGAGGTCATGGTGGGGTGTAGTAGAGGTATGGCGGGGTTTTATAGGAATGTGGTTGAGCGTGGTGGGTGTGGTGGGGATGTGGTGAGAGCATGGTGTGGTAGGTGGAGGTTTGGTAGGGTTGGTAGAGGTATGGTGGGGATGTGGTGGTGTGTGGTGGGTGTGTGATATGGGCGTGTGAAAGCGCGTATTAACGGGGTATTAGATTAAGTGATATAGTGGTCAAGAGTATCTATCCAAGAAGATTACAACTCGAGTTTTCTGTCTATATGCAGATATACATAAGACCGTCGTATTATCTCTTATTCACTGAAGCGTAACCTTATTAAAGTCGTTATCTATCCGCAACGCTACGGTGAGTATTGTTTAGGGAGATATATCTATATATATATATATATATATATATATATATATATATATATATATATCAACTTTACGATGGGTGTTATCGCTAGAAGACTAAGTGAAGTATAATCGACGACAAATGAACATTTACCGAACGAAGCGAGTAGAATGAGTGTCGCCACCTAAACTGAAACACTAACTTATTCCTCTTATTAAGCAAGTCGTGCAGGTTGCCGCAATATATCTCGTAGAAACTCACGTAGAGTTTGTGGTCGTTTTCCGGGAGGCGCTAGTGGCGACGAGTGAAACTGGGTTACGCAATGATTACGCAATGGTTACGCTACGTTTGCTCAGTCGTTGCGCAATATTGGCAGCGAAGTCGAGCACCGATTACGCAATACGCGCCCCCCCCCCGGGCAGACATAACGGAGAGTAGAACTATCACCGACGGATTACATACTCGATGCGATGACGTCATTCCGTACACGCGCATTACGACACTCCTCGCGATTACGTCGGTCGTGCCGGCGCGGATTACCTAACGAGCATTACGGTACGCATTGCGTTACGTACTAGTACTTACTAGTACTTACGTAGTACGGACCCGGGAGATTAACCTGTACTATATCCCGTCCGGCTAGTAAGTACATGCCGGTAACTCCGCGTTCCCCCATCAGAGTGTAAGTCTTACCGGAACCCGAGGCGCCGAATGCAAAGCACGTCGAGTAGCTCCCCCTGTGCAAAGGAAACGTGTGAGTTTTTATGAGTTATTTGTAGTTACTGGTTAGTCGATAGTTAGTTATTGCCGAGTTATTGATGGGCTACTAATAAGTTATTTGTAGTTACCGGTTAGTCGATAGTTAGTTATTGCCGAGTTATTGATAGGCAACTTATAAGTTATTTGTAGTTACCGGTTAGTTGATAGTTAGTTATTGCCGAGTTATTGATAGGCAACTTATAAGTTATTTGTAGTTACAGGTTAGTTGATAGTTAGTTATTGCCGAGTTATTGACGGGGAACTTATAAGTTATTTGTAGTTACCGGTTAGTCGATAGTTAGTTATTGCCGAGTTATTGATGGGCTACTAATAAGTTATTTGTAGTTACCGGTTAGTCGATAGTTAGTTATTGCCGAGTTATTGATGGGCTACTAATAAGTTATTTGTAGTTACCGGTTAGTTGATAGTTAGTTATTGCCGAGTTATTGATGGGGAACTTATAAGTTATTTGTAGTTACCGGTTAGTTGATAGTTAGTTATTGCCGAGTTATTGATAGGTTACTAATAAGTTATTTGTAGTTACCGGTTAGTTGATAGTTAGTTATTGCCGAGTTATTGATGGGGAACTTATAAGTTATTTGTAGTTACCGGTTAGTTGATAGTTAGTTATTGCCGAGTTATTGATGGGCTACTTATAAGTTATTTGTAGTTACCGATTAGTTGATAGTTAGTTATTGCCGAGTTATTGATGGGCTACTAAGAAGTTATTTGTAGTTACCGGTTAGTTGATAGTTAGTTATTGCCGAGTTATTGATGGGGAACTTATAAGTTATTTGTAGTTACCGGTTAGTTGATAGTTAGTTATTGCCGAGTTATTGATGGGCTACTTATAAGTTATTTGTAGTTACCGATTAGTTGATAGTTAGTTATTGCCGAGTTATTGATGGGCTACTAAGAAGTTATTTGTAGTTACCGGTTAGTTGATAGTTAGTTATTGCCGAGTTATTGATGGGGAACTTATAAGTTATTTGTAGTTACCGGTTAGTTGATAGTTAGTTATTGCCGAGTTATTGATGGGCTACTTATAAGTTATTTGTAGTTACCGATTAGTTGATAGTTAGTTATTGCCGAGTTATTGATGGGCTACTAAGAAGTTATTTGTAGTTACCGGTTAGTTGATAGTTAGTTATTGCCGAGTTATTGATGTGCTACTAATAAGTTATTTGTAGTTACCGGTTAGTTGATAGTTAGTTATTGCCGAGTTATTGATGGGCTACTAATAAGTTATTTGTAGTTACCGGTTAGTTGATAGTTAGTTATTGCCGAGTTATTGATGGGGAACTTATAAGTTATTTGTAGTTACTGGTTAGTTGATAGTTAGTTATTGCCGAGTTATTGATGGGGAACTTATAAGTTATTTGTAGTTACCGGTTAGTTGATAGTTAGTTATTGCCGAGTTATTGATGGGGAACTTATAAGTTATTTGTAGTTACCGGTTAGTTATTGCCGAGTTATTGATGGGGAACTTATAAGTTATTTGTAGTTACCGGTTAGTCGATAGTTAGTTATTGCCGAGTTATTGATGGGCTACTAATAAGTTATTTGTAGTTACCGGTTAGTTGATAGTTAGTTATTGCCGAGTTATTGATGGGCTACTAATAAGTTATTTGTAGTTACCGGTTAGTTGATAGTTAGTTATTGCCGAGTTATTGATGGGCTACTAATAAGTTATTTGTAGTTACCGGTTAGTTGATAGTTAGTTATTGCCGAGTTATTGATGGGCTACTAATAAGTTATTTGTAGTTACCGGTTAGTCGATAGTTAGTTATTGCCGAGTTATTGATGGGCTACTAATAAGTTATTTGTAGTTACCGGTTAGTTGATAGTTAGTTATTGCCGAGTTATTGATGGGGAACTTATAAGTTATTTGTAGTTACCGGTTAGTTGATAGTTAGTTATTGCCGAGTTATTGATAGGTTACTAATAAGTTATTTGTAGTTACCGGTTAGTTGATAGTTAGTTATTGCCGAGTTATTGATGGGGAACTTATAAGTTATTTGTAGTTACCGGTTAGTTGATAGTTAGTTATTGCCGAGTTATTGATGGGCTACTTATAAGTTATTTGTAGTTACCGATTAGTTGATAGTTAGTTATTGCCGAGTTATTGATGGGCTACTAAGAAGTTATTTGTAGTTACCGGTTAGTTGATAGTTAGTTATTGCCGAGTTATTGATGGGGAACTTATAAGTTATTTGTAGTTACCGGTTAGTTATTGCCGAGTTATTGATGGGGAACTTATAAGTTATTTGTAGTTACCGGTTAGTTGATAGTTAGTTATTGCCGAGTTATTGATGGGGAACTTATAAGTTATTTGTAGTTACCGGTTAGTTGATAGTTAGTTATTGCCGAGTTATTGATGGGGAACTTATAAGTTATTTGTAGTTACCGGTTAGTTGATAGTTAGGTATTGCCGAGTTATTGATGTGCTACTAATAAGTTATTTGTAGTTACCGGTTAGTTGATAGTTAGTTATTGCCGAGTTATTGATGGGGAACTTATAAGTTATTTGTAGTTACCGGTTAGTTTATAGTTAGTTATTGCCGAGTTATTGATGTGCTACTAATAAGTTATTTGTAGTTACCGGTTAGTTGATAGTTAGTTATTGCCGAGTTATTGATGGGGAACTTATAAGTTATTTGTAGTTACCGGTTAGTTGATAGTTAGGTATTGCCGAGTTATTGATGTGCTACTAATAAGTTATTTGTAGTTACCGGTTAGTTGATAGTTAGTTATTGCCGAGTTATTGATGTGCTACTAATAAGTTATTTGTAGTTACCGGTTAGTTGATAGTTAGTTATTGCCGAGTTATTGATGGGGAACTTATAAGTTATTTGTAGTTACCGGTTAGTTGATAGTTAGTTATTGCCGAGTTATTGATGTGCTACTAATAAGTTATTTGTAGTTACCGGTTAGTTGATAGTTAGTTATTGCCGAGTTATTGATGGGGAACTTATAAGTTATTTGTAGTTACCGGTTAGTTTATAGTTAGTTATTGCCGAGTTATTGATGTGCTACTAATAAGTTATTTGTAGTTACCGGTTAGTTGATAGTTAGTTATTGCCGAGTTATTGATGGGGAACTTATAAGTTATTTGTAGTTACCGGTTAGTTGATAGTTAGGTATTGCCGAGTTATTTATGTGCTACTAATAAGTTATTTGTAGTTACCGGTTAGTTGATAGTTAGTTATTGCCGAGTTATTGATGTGCTACTAATAAGTTATTTGTAGTTACCGGTTAGTTGATAGTTAGTTATTGCCGAGTTATTGATGGGGAACTTATAAGTTATTTGTAGTTACCGGTTAGTTGATAGTTAGTTATTGCCGAGTTATTGATGTGCTACTAATAAGTTATTTGTAGTTACCGGTTAGTTGATAGTTAGTTATTGCCGAGTTATTGATGGGCTACTTATAAGTTATTTGTAGGTCATTGCCGAAGTCATGATATAGTATGTAGTACTTATACTATTCCCGGTTCGTATACTTAATGTGACCTATATACCGAGTGTCTTAGGTGTGCGAAAACACCGAATTCGTTAACGAAATGAAACAACAATAGGGTCGTACAATGGACTACCCGTTGGCAGGAAGTGGTCAATGAGCGTATAGCGGCTAACTCTGTGAATAGACTTTGAATCAACGGCTGCACGGCCTCATCGTAAAGCATCTGATTGGTTGAAAATTCGTCGAATACTCTGTCGAATTGGAACAGATGCTGGAGAGGGTAGGTTAAGGGTGTTAGGTGATGACAAATATAAATTAAATTATCTGAATCTTAAAGATATATACTAATGTAAGAATAATGTTAAATTTTTAGATTTTTGCCATTCATATTGAGCCAGCGCGATGGGCTTCAAAAAAAAATTTCTTAAATATTTTTAATCTCGAAATTGACGACGCCATCTACTCCGCATGACATCTTACTGAAAATCACCAACATATATGGATGCATATAAGCATTATTTATGGTTAAAACCATGCTCTGATGCATCAGCACAGATACGAACTACAGAGAATTTTTGTATCATTTTATCCTATTCATACTCAAAATGTCGAAAGACAAATTCGTATTGTATCGCAAATATCAATAAATATAGTAATCCCAGAATTAAGAGATGTTGGAATTAATATTACACTTTTACAGAGAAAATGTATGCCACGATTTTCTTCAAAACGTAATTGTATAAAATATATATTCAATATTTGAAAATGTGTCTAAAATACATATTATTAGATTTTTTTAAACTTTTAATTATATTTTATTAACATAACAAATATATAAATTAAACTAAATACATCTACACAGATTATAATAAATATAAGTCAACAAATGCGTGAAAATGTTAATTTCCAACAAAAAAAAATGATAATATTTTGCCAATAAATTCCAAAAAAAAAATTAGAAATATTACTTACATTTTGTTTTATCAATAACAATACTCATATTATTCATTTTTCAGAGTTTCAAAAATTAATATTCATTATCTATATATTAAATCCATATTTTCGAATTTTGTATTATTCCAATGTAAATTTTCTTATGTTACTACATTTCAATAGGCTGGTGCTAACTCAATACATTACCAAATTATCTACATTTTTTTGTAGAGCATTATTATATAACTCTATAAGATACAACTAGTTTTTATCAGATTTATTGCATGGAAATGACCACCCTTTGGGTACGTGTCATCATTACCAACACGTCCGAGAGGTTGCATAACAGCACAACAGTAAACGTTAGTTATTACCAGGCAATCTTTCAACGATTAACGAATGTGTACTCAACACATTTGAGGTAAACGTAAGGATGTTATTTGAAACTGGTGTTGTGGTGTATTAAGAGCTATTCTCTTTAATCAAGATCCAGAGGTGCATTTAATTTAACACGAACTCATAATACTTTAGTATATGATTACATATATGGTTTAATATATATCTGTGCATAATATACGTCAGTATATATATAGTAGTCTCTATGGAGTATACTATATACAGTTTATAATGTATAAGTATATTTTTTGATTGCAAACTCGATTTAATTTTCGTGAAATTAAAACTAATATAGTTAGTAGTTTTAATTACTTGAGTAGTATACAATAACATCCAGGTACTCAATATGTGCTAGAATGATTACTTAACTCGAATACCAGTGATTGAGGGGTAAACAATGATTAAACTAACATCTTGTCTATATTTGAGAAGATCCACTGACACCTTGGATTCTTTGATACGAATTGTTGCTTTTATTGTATCTGCGTATACGACATCTTTATCTGCTGCTTTATTAACTGCGTTGTTATTGTTGACTTCCTTATTTAGTATCGGCCTTTTTCTAATGTAAACACTGAAACAATTTTTACATTAAATTGGATTAGTAAAACTGACGACAAATTTTTTAATGAAAACATATCTTAAGGTCAACATTAAGTTAATAATTGCACTGCGTGTATTGTTAACAGTTCAATAACTATTGTTAACAGTTTAATAACCTGATTCTGCTTGTTGGTGAGTTATTTGTAAATGATTTGTTTGTTGGCGATTTAAAGCCAGGAGTTCCATAGTCGTAATGTTTATGTTCAATAACTTTTACCGCGACGTTATCATCATCAGAAGGCTGGAGGTATTTAAATATGTATATAGGTGTGTGGTGTGTGTGGTGTGTGGTGTGTGGTGTGTGGTGTGTGGTGTGTGGTGTGTGGTGTGTGGTGTGTATAGAGGTGTGTGGTGTGTGATATGTATAGAGGTGTGGGTGTGTGTGGTGTGTATAGAGGTGTGTGGTGTGTGATATGTATAGAGGTGTGTGGTGTGTGGTGTGTATAGAGGTGTGGGGTGTGTGGTGTGTGGTGTGTATAGAGGTAGGTGATGTGTGGTGTGTATAGAGGTGTGTGGTGTGTGATATGTATAGAGGTGTGGGGTGTGTGATGTGTATAGAGGTAGGTGATGTGTGGTGTGTATAGAGGTGTGTGGTGTGTGGTGTGTATAGAGGTAGGTGATGTGTGATGTGTATAGAGGTGTGTGGTGTGTGGTGTGTATAGAGGTGTGTGGTGTGTGGTGTGTATAGAGGTGTGGGGTGTGTGGTGTGTATAGAGGTGTGTGGTGTGTGATATGTATAGAGGTGTGGGGTGTGTGATGTGTATAGAGGTAGGTGATGTGTGGTGTGTATAGAGGTGTGTGGTGTGTGGTGTGTATAGAGGTGTGTGGTGTGTGGTGTGTATAGAGGTGTGGGGTGTGTGGTGTGTATAGAGGTGTGTGGTGTGTGATATGTATAGTGGTGTGTGGTGTGTGGTGTGTATAGAGGTGTGTGATGTGTATGGAGGTGTATGGTGTATATAGAGGTGTAAAGGTATATAAATGTGTATAGATTGTATGAGGTGTGTAGTGGCATAAAGAGTGTATATACGCGTGTGGGGTGTATAGGGCGTATATGTTATATAATGGTATGGGTTTGGGTGGGTGTATGGAGAATAAGAGGATGTGTGGGGATGTATATGTAGGTGTGGGTTTGCGTGGGTGTATGGAGTTGCTTATTTAATCTTACTATATATTATACCAGTAGCACCCCTAGTAGCATTTACACTCCTCACACTTATTAATAAACTTACCAGACTTATTGTTAAACCTCCAAAGAATCATACGTGGAAATAAAGAACTCACTGACTCTACTACTTGCCTCGACTTCACTCACGATAATAGATTGAGAATTTAGAAACACGTGAACTCATTGCAACAGAAGAAAAGGTTCGTCTTATGAAAACTTAGAACATACGAAACAGAAAAACCTGATAACTGAAACACTTCACAATCTAAATTCACGATTAAACTAATGTGAATAATTTCTGGCCGCTATTTGTAAAATAAAAATAAAACAACCAATCAGAATTGTAAACAAATCTCTACAAAATATCAACTGAATCTGTCATACAGATTAACTTGATAGTATTATTGGTTTGATCTCAATTTAATGTTCTATATACTAACAACAAAATTATATATGCAACGCTATTTAAAAGATCTATTTAACGATATCGTTAAATAACCATATAATATATAGCTATATATCTCCTTATTAACTGTAAGCAAATGTGGAACTAAATGTATTTACTTAATCCCTTATCTATTGAAAATAATTTGGCTAAAAGAAAGTTAGTTTATTCGTAACAAATATTTAAAAAAAAATACAAAATGTATCAAAACTATGTATCATAATGTATATTTGTGATATTTTAGTGTGAAATATAGTACACATACACACGCACACATACGCACACATATGCGCACATACACGCACATACACACATGTACGCACACTTACACACACATACGCACACATACGCGCACATACGCGCACATACACACATGTACGCACACTTACACATACACATACACATATATACACACTGTATTACATTATGCGATATGTATACATACCACACTATAGTGTGCGGTTTGTATACATACCACACTATAGTGTGCGGTTTGTATACATACCACACTATAGTGTGCGGTTTGTATACATACCACACTATAATGTGCGGTTTGTATACACACCACACTATAGTGTGCGGTTTGCATACATACCACACTATAGTGTGCGGTTTGTATACACACCACACTATAGTGTGCGATGCGTGCCACTAATACTCACCTCGTTCTTATGCGTTGCTCTAGCCGGCGATATGTTTTCTATTTTCGCAGACGCGATTTCCGGTCCACAGTCTTCGAAACTCAGTTTTCGCCTACAATGGTACATGGCCGCTTCGGCGACGTCGATATGCTGACCCCCTGTTGACCCCGACGTCGAGAAGCCACGCCTACTGGCGCGTCGCGGGGGCGGGGCTTTGCGGTTTACGGAGACCGGCGACGCCGCCGCTAGACAAGGGTTAACGGGTGCGACGTGCCTGGCGTTACGGGCGTCTCGCAGAGCCAGTATTAGGCTGTAGAGGCTGTGTCGAGCTGGCGGCAACGTTACGCCCACCCTTACGTAATCCGTCAATTGCAATTTCGCCAGTTGTTCGATGTCCTGGATGCCGTACGCCTCGAAGCCGCCCAGGTACTTCTCTAGGCCCACCCTGGTCAGGCAGTGAAGAAGACTCTTGCCTTGCAAAGCGGCCATCTTCGTTGATAGATAAGGAAATAGTCACTTCCTGTTGTAAAGAAAGGACAATTTTGAGCTTTGAAATAATTCTTTAAATATTGATAATCTTAATGGAATTCAGGTTTCAGTTATATATTTTTTTAGATTATTTTAAAAATCAAAACATTGAGAATTTTTAATTGTAAATTTTAAATTTCGAACATAGAAGATTCGTGAAAATATATTTGTATTATACTAAGTATATATGTATATATATATATATATATATATATATATATATATATACATATATATGTGGAAGAGGACAACAATAATTATATTGGAGGAATTGATGAGATCACGTAATCCTCAGATTAAAACTTTTTAGCATCTAATCTCAAGAAATTAATTTAGAGTGTAGTTGAAATATCTAAAACACATGACCAATGAATCTTCTTCAAACCATATTCTAATTATATTCAGGTATTAGAGAATATAGAATCACATAAATAATAAACATATTCATTGACTATTTCGGTACATAAAAGAACAGAACGAATTTATATCGGAAACTTTCAATAACTTTTTCAACCTATTTGACTTGTAGCAAATTAATAATAAATTAAAAGCATTCATAAATATAATTATACTCTAAACAGTATTTATGCATTTGAGATTATATCTACTTCTGGGGTTCGTCGAGGTAATGGACTATCTACTATACTTTTTAAATTGCTATCCGAACTATTATTATAGTAATTAAAAGATAGGTAACTATTTATAGCGTAACCAAATCAATATCATTACATGTGCAGACAATTCGACGTTAATAGCAAATATTACGATGTAACCCGACGAAAGTAATGTAAGTAAGTTGTATTTAGGTATTCCCATATGTTATGAACTATAGATTATTATCTCTCTTCCAAATCTGCTTTTTTACGTAACACGCGTCCAATTGTGTCTGTCATAGATTAGAAAAAGTAAATATAATGAATTCGACAATATTTTTCGAGATATACATTTTTTTGCCATACATTACTAAATACTCGTGATATTGTTGTCATACATTACTAAATACTCGTGATATTGTTGTCATACATTACTAAATACTCGTGATATCGTTGTCATACATTACTAAATACTCGTGATATTGTTGTCATACATTACTAAATACTCGTGATATCGTTGTCATACATTACTAAATACTCGTGATATTGTTGTCATACATTACTAAATACTCGTGATATCGTTGTCATACATTACTAAATACTCGTGATATTGTTGTCATACATTACTAAATACTCGTGATATTGTTGTCATACATTACTAAATACTCGTGATATCGTTGTCATACATTACTAAATACTCGTGATATTGTTGTCATACATTACTAAATACTCGTGATATTGTTGTCATACATTACTAAATACTCGTGATATCGTTGTCATACATTACTAAATACTCGTGATATCGTTGTCATACATTACTAAATACTCGTGATATCGTTGTCATACATTACTAAATACTCGTGATATTGTTGTCATACATTACTAAATACTCGTGATATTGTTGTCATACATTACTAAATACTCGTGATATCGTTGTCATACATTACTAAATACTCGTGATATTGTTGTCATACATTACTAAATACTCGTGATATTGTTGTCATACATTACTAAATACTCGTAATATTGTTGTCATACATTACTAAATACTCGTGATATCGTTGTCATACATTACTAAATACTCGTGATATTGTTGTCATACATTACTAAATACTCGTGATATCGTTGTCATACATTACTAAATACTCGTGATATCGTTGTCATACATTACTAAATACTCGTGATATCGTTGTCATACATTACTAAATACTCGTGATATCGTTGTCATACATTACTAAATACTCGTGATATTGTTGCCATACATTACTAAATACTCGTGATATTGTTGTCATACATTACTAAATACTCGTGATATTGTTGCCATAACATTATTCAAAAAGTCTGAAAGAATGGGGAATATGGACACTCATAATAGCAATCTAAATACTTATTTCATACGATATCGTATATTTATTCTACAGTTTCTGGCCTGTCAGATATCAGTGATAACATGGTCAATGTATGTAAATTCCTATCCGGCAGCCAATAATAAGATGTATGTGCATACATATATATATCTACCGGTATAACTACTTGGACTAAAGCTATATCCTCTTCTATGGGATTAGGAGTGGTGGTTGATTTACTAGATGGAGATAACCATAACATACTCTTAGCTAACGATACATTTCAGTAAAATCTTTGAGATTTGTGAAGATAGTAGTTATTTACTATATCTTAATAAAGAAAAGTAACAACTGGTTTGATAATGATCTAAGATAATTACAAATATAACTTGATCGGCTTTTTCAACTGGCAACCGTGACAACATTGAACTCTCCGACTGCAAAATCGGTTTCGAATCGAAAAATAAGCTGCGTCGCCAAGAATTGAGATGTAATGACACATTATATAGTTAGAACCTGTTTACATATGGCACCGATGGCGACTAAGTGAAACTATGACAAGCTACCAAATCATGTGCGACTCGTCGGATCTCTTTAATATAATTATTCCATTTTATTTAAAATATCCTCAAAATATCGGACATAGTAACATTGCTATAATATGTGTTACGATTGAAAACTGATAAGCTAACGAATGCTTATAACAGTAAACTTAATACATATAATATTCTAGGAAGAGTTATACGGCGTATTGTTAATAGATGTTTATATTATAACATCGCTAGGTATTTGGTGAGAAGAATGTGTAATGTTCTCGTATTGTCCCAGGTATTTCTTATTACATTGATTTTGTATCATAAAGTCAATGTAAACATTACCCCTGATAATGTCTGCTCTGCTAAATAACCACCTTCGGGTCAACTAAAAATTCCGAGTTATAATAGAATGTTAAACAATGGATTATAATGCAATTATTGGGATTGTATATTGAGGTAGCAAATACTTATAGTACATATTATATTACCTATCTATCACTCACTCACTCACTATGTGACATATTTTCTCTACACACTATCCCCTATACATTTCTCCCATATACACAATGTACATTGCATACCTCCCTCACATGCAATTCCCTTTCACGCAACTTCCTTACACATATTACCACAATTATTACCTCGATTATTTATTTATTTTGAAAAACGTATTATTTACTATATTAATTTTGTTATATTTCGTTAATAATACTTACACTCACCTTCGAACAATGTAAAAATTGGATTTTCTTGAATAAACATATACACACATACACTAACTCACTCACTCACTCACTCACTCACTCACTCAATCTCTCACTCACTCACTCACTCACTCTCGCACTCATTCACTAACTCACTCACTTACTCACTCACTCACTAACTCACTCACTTACTCACTCACTTACTCACTTACTTACTCACTTATCAAACTTCTCAAATTCCCCAATACCACCTATTAACCGAAATTCATGCACTGCCTACCAACCATTACGCGACAGACGAGATTTACTTACTTTCCCAAACCACATACATAAACCTACTAATTATATTTACTCTCATCCAAGACAGCAAAACCAACATACTGCACCTCAATCTCATTATATCAAAAATAGAATACTACATCATGCGATAATTAATAAACTAACATCACCGAAAACCAAATCTTCGTTTAATCGAACAACTAATAAATATGAACTTAGGAAAATTACTAGTGATGGCAAAACTGACTGGATTTCTAACCCAGTTATATATACTAGTAAGGATTTTGAAAGTTGGACTAAATCTTATAAGTCATATACTGACCGACTCCTACATTTCCCGACAACATCTAAACTCCCCACAACAATCCAACAACCGACAGCTCCCCAACTCCATTTATCATCTCAACTCCCATCTGTATCACAACCTATATCACCTAACAATAACAAATGACTGAAAAATAACTTAAAAATATCCTTACTAAATATACAATCCCTAAATAATAAACCAGAATTAGTACACTCCTTCATAGCAAATAACAAAATAGACATTATGTGCTTGACTGAGACATGGTCTACTGAATACTCCACACCGACTTTCATAGCAGCTACACCTAAGACACACTTCTTTATTAACTATTCCAGAGCATCACATGCTGGAGGTGTAGCTGCTATAATCCTCAACTCTATAACTCTACATAACAAACTAATTCTACGATTAACTCTATTGAACTTACATATATACAACTTTCTCATAAATCAGCTAATAAGTCCACTGATCTCAATCTAATATTGCTTTACCGTCCACCTAACTCAACTAGCCCATTAAATACTATATATGACATACTAAATGATGTTCATGATAAAAACAACTTAATAATTCTAGATGATTTTAATTTAAATCCAAACTCATTGATATTCAAAAATATACTAAATGACTTATATCTAAAACAACATATTATTGACCCTACGCATAGTAAAGGCAATACCTTAGACTTACTTATAACCGGAAATTTACAGAACAAATTATACACGAACGTAGGACCAATAATTACAGACCATAACATTATTAATATATATTTAAACTTAATAAAACCTAAACAAATAATTAAATATATTACCTATAGAAAACTACATAACATTGACACTTTGGGATACTCTAATTACTTACACAAGTTAACAATAGTTGATTATGACAATACTGACGCCACTACCAAACATATACAAAAGCACCTCACAACTATACTAGATAAAAACGCTCCTCTCAGAACAACTAAAGTACATCTAAGAAGTACTAATACTTGGTGGAATACTGAATTATCTGAATTACACAGAATTATTAGAAAGAAAGAATTAATTTGCAGAAAAAATAAAAACACTATCAATTATAATGACTACATGTACCACCGAAAAAAATATTTTAAGGAAATTAAAATTACTAAAACAATATTCTATCAAAACAAAATGACTTCAGAAAAAAATAATATGAAACAATTCTATAAACATTTGTCGTGAATCGTGAAAACATTTTTCTCTTAAACATTTTTCGTGAATAAACATACACACACATACTAACTCACTCACTCACTCATTCATTCACTTACCCACTCACTAGTTCACTTACTAACCCACTCACTCACTTACTAACTCACTCACTTACTCACTCACTCACTCACTCACCCACTAACTCACCCGCTCATTCACTCACTCACTCACTCACTCACCCGCTCACTCACCCGCTCACTCACTCACCCGCTCACTCACCCGCTCAATCACTCTCTCACTCACCCGCTCACTTACGCTCTCACTCACCCGCACACTCATTAAATACAGGCAGAAACACATAGCTCACCGCTATCGGTGTGAGGAGGGCCAGTTGTAGTGCCCAGGTATTATTATTTGTGGGACATTGTCTAAACATGTCCGTTATCCATTGTTCTGCCCCGCTATAGTCTGCACTGTACCGGGTACACTGTACCCTGTATAACGGTATATATATAATAACTAGTGTACACTCACGCCGTGCGGTAATAATTGTTTTGTCATAGGATTGAAATGAAGCGATATGAATATAGTTATTGGTATTAAAACCTCTATACTAGTTAATCGATATCGTATATAGTAAATTAAATGATGTAGACGTAGTAAAGCTATTAAAACTCTATACTAGGTATGTAATATCGTTTATAGTAAATTAAATGATGTAGGCGTGTTAACGATATTAAAACTCTATATTAGGTATGTAATATCGTATATAGTAAATTAAATGGTGTAGGCGTAGTAACGATATTAAAACTCTATACTAGGTATCATATATCGTATATGGTAAATTAAGCGATATATAGGTAGTCATCGATATCAAATTATATATACTAGGTATGTAATATCGTATATAGTAAATTAAGTGATATAGCTTTTATTCTTAATATCAAAACCTCTATACTATGAATGAGGCATCGTGTAAGATTTAAATATTTCGGCAATACGATAAATAAACAATAGGGCCTTGTGTAAGATGCTCGTTAACAAATAATGCTTTTATTATATATATATATATATATATATATATATATATATATATATATATATATGTTTATATAAGAAACGTATGTGTTCAGTGGATATTTATGATTATGCAATCGACCTTTATACAATGATTTGGTGAAATATCTAACACGTAAATACAAGTAAATTAAATATATATATAGTTGGACTTTGATATTACGTATAGAGCTAATGATCTATAGTGATAATGATCTATATAGATAATAATCAATAAAGCTGATGATCTGTAGATCTGATTATTATTTTACATTCACATTAAAGAACACCGCTGGTCAATATAGCGATTATCTGATCTCCTCGCCCAATATACCGAGTATTGTAACATTTATCATACCATATGCAGGTGAATACATGACATATGAATACATGACATATATCACGTATTGTGTAGCAGAAGCTAACCGCTTTTTCTAAATTAACCAACGGAAATATTAATGTGGCTTTCATGAATATTCGATTAAATTCAGTAAATATACATCCATATTGAAAAAATAATAATTTGCCGTCGATATCCCACATTTAGTCATCCAGAATCGCTAACATCGTTAGACATACGTATAATTAAATATTAATGTTTATCGAATATTAGATAAGAGATTTCTATTATAGAGGTAAATGGTAAAACTAGATCTTAACTGTATTGGTTTATTTCTCATTGAATAGTTTCACAAATCGGATACATTTGACCTCACCTGCAAATACTACTATTTATGTTACTATAGTAATAAAACCAGACGATTCGAGGAACATAAAATCGAGTTTTGACTCAATAAACTTCACCTGTCAATCAACGATGAACATGCAATGTTTTTTTTATGAAGAAACACACATACGGCTGACTATGATTGACTGATTGATAATTCACCGGGGGACTATGTTCTACTATCATGAACTTTGAACTCGGGTAACATTTCTATCGGTAACGGGTTATCAGAGAAATCTACGAGTACTAATCATGTTGCCACATAAACCCTTATTCAATATAGATTATCGCGGGGCACTAAACATATAATCTCTACTGTTACCTGATATATCAAATACGTGGTATATTTTACAGCATATTTTACAGCATATGTTATATAATATATAATGTAAAGTTATACATAAGTGTTTAGGTTACAGGCAATTATAATATATATATATATATATATATATATATATATATATATATATATATATATCAGGTGTGTTATATTACCATTGAAACTCACCACATTACCAATATTTTCGATTAAAGCAATATTGCTTCCGATAATTACTAATTACTAAATAATACGCATTTTGCTCATTAGAAATCAGATTTAAAAGTGTATCTCGTAATGTCAGTGATATAAGTTTACATTTATGTAGGAGAGTATTTTTATTAACAAAATATCCACCTTTATAATTACCTCATTACCTCATTACCTCATTACATTTGATATTATTTAATATTATATATTAATGTATTCGTATATTAACAATACGGTAAACTATATTTAAAACTCGATAACATTCCAATATATTTGTATATTCAATAACTATTTCGAATAAAATCCCTTATTTTTTAATCTTGAAATATAATGACCAATGGTCATTGACAATGGTTATTATTTGTACAGTTTGAAATTTCTTTTTTACTTCCTACATTATTAATGAGTGTTGAATATATATTATACAATGTACATTGTACATTGTGCAACGTACAGCGTAGACTGTACAATGTGCACTGTACATTGTACAACGTACAGCGTAGACTGTACAATATACACTGTACATTGTACAACGTACGGCATAGACTGTACAATGTACACTGTACATTGTACAACGTACAGCGTAGACTGTACAATGTACAATATACACGGTACACCGTACAATGTACAGTGTACATTGTACACCCACATCGGTCGTAACAGAATGTTGTCTGTTTACGGCGTTGTGTGTCTTGTGGTTGGGCAGAAGATGTTTTCTACTAAACTAAAAGTATCTTACATACACTGTATAACATACAGTTTGTAGATCAATGAATCAATATATCGAATAATATATGTATCAGTACGGTGTCAGTACGGTGTCAGTACGGTGTCAGTACGGTGTCAGTACGGTGTCAGTACGGTGTCAGTATGGTGTCAGTATGGTGTCCTTAAGGTGGCAGTGCAGTTTCAGTACAGTATCAATGGTCATATTAGTTGTAGTGTCAGCATGATACCTGAGATGTATTAGAAATATGTCAAGGTGGTGGCATGTGAAATTTTAATTTAGTGTCAGTACGATGTCAGTACGGTGCCAGTACGGTATCAGTACGGTGTCAGTACAGTGTCCGTACGGTGTCAGTACGGTGTCAGTACGGTGCAAGTAAGGTGTCAATACGATGACAATGGTTGCGACATGTGCACTATTAAGTTTGTGTCAATATGGAGCTAACAGTCCTATCGGTAGTAGTTTCAGAGAGTATTATAAATGTGTAGGTGGTGGTGACCAGTGGGGTGTTAGAAGTTATTACAACTGTGGTGTAAGTAGGGTTTCATTTATATTACTGCTAATGTCTATATTTATAGATAATTTAATATATCGGTATACATCTATTACATAATAATAACAAATGGGGAATTACAGTACATGTAATGAATGTATATATAAATTTTATTTCTATTTCAAGAACCCAAATGAATCGCTACGTTTACCGCAAATTTCACTGAGTGAGTGTTGTTCAAATATAAATTCTAACTTAATAATATCGCTCGAAGGGCAGATTAGGGAGTCCCGAGAATAGGTAGTTTATTATATTCGCTTAGGTATACACTATACATATAAGATATACAATTTGTTTAGCTATATATATATATATATATATATATATATATATATATATATATATATATATATATATATATATATATATCGATCTATAACATAATACTTTTCTAGGAAAGTTAAAGATATCAAAGTTTAGCTAAATATGATACCTGTTATTTTACAAACCTTAAATATCCTTAACAAAATATCCTTGGATTATCCAAAAAGAAAGTTTTTCTGAAAAGCTCGCTATGAAATCGCCCTATAGAGAAAATGTCTAACGGACAACAAGTAAGTAGTGAAGTTCTAGTAAATAATATCGCACCGTTAGGTTCACCCTGGCCACGCCCTTCGCGGCTACTACAATGCATGCATAATGCATACTATGACGCGCTTCGACACGCAGTGCTGAAACCACGCCCCTCTCAAAGTATCGCATGCGAAGACCGATCTACCGACATCATCGATTCTCGGAATGATTTAATTTAAACCGATTTACTAAATACAGACGATAGTTCTAATTTCGTTTTCAGTTCATTATTGGACTATAAATAAGCAGGTGCCACTTTTATACTGATTTCGCTAATAGCCACTTAAAATATGATAAGGATTAATCAACTTTTCTCTTAGAGAAATAGGAATTAATATACCATATATAGTTATATATTATGGGATATACTCACTATTTTATATGATCTTTCATTGATTAACAAAGCTCGATAAGAAAAATAAACATGGTTTAAATATAGTATTTAGAATATATTTAAATGTTTAATTTTTATTTTTTTTTAAATATGAATTATATTTTTAAATATTTAAAAAATATAGTTTATTTATTAATTTTTATAAAATAATTTTAACAAAAATTTGCAAACGGACACCATTTGTATCAAGAATGTTAGTAATTGCCTTTAATCATTTGAATTTGTAAGAAACCTATTAATTTATTAAATCAAATTGTAGCATTTAAATATTTTTAATTATATGGATATATCACTATTATATGATAAAATTAAAATAAAAAAGAATATTTTGCGATATTTCTAAAGTTAAAAATGATATTTATTAATAAAAATGAGCTATAATTATAATATCAAAAATCCTATGATAAAAATACACTTTACGTACAAATTAATTGTAATTAAGTAGCTTAAGGCAACATTAAATGATGACACTTCATTGAATGTAACAATTTACATTAATAGTAAAAGTATGGTTTAAGTAATATTTTAATTTGTACTTAATTAGATCACTTATAATAATAATCATTATTAAATTAATAATCATTATTAATAGTCATTAAATTAATAATCATTATTAATAGATTAATTGTTAATGAATATTCTTTATTGATTATTAAGGGAATGTCCTCTTTTTGATTTATAACAATTTATAATTTAATTTACGAAGTAATGAGTGTTTGGGTCGATTTAGTAATACGCATGCATACTGATACAGTTATATTATATTATTAAATTATTAATATTCTTAAACTATAGAATATTATAGTTCTAGATTGACTAATCATTCAAGAAATACTAATTGACTTTCAAAATTCATAATATATATCACAGCGAAATTGTTCCTCAATATAAGTTACATAAAATTGTAACAATCGCTAATATTTGCCCTTATGACATTCAGATATATTAATAACTTGTGTTTAGAATGCAGTAGATTTGCACTGAAAACTGAAAGGTTATTGTTGCAAATGTTGTTATTTCTGGAGATGCGATAGCCGCCTTCGGTGGCTTGTCACATTGAAACAGTTTTCTAAGGTGCAATACATTTTAGTTATAGTTAATATATACATCCGATATACACTTGCTAAACTCTATTTCATCATCTCATCCAAAATAATATAACTATAGCAAATACTTTATGTTTCCTTTGCGGAATTACAACACCAGTGTTGTTGATAATTCTATTAATAGATCATTCTACAGAACAAACTTTCCTAAGAAATACTTATCTAAACAGATCGCTATAATAGAATATACAAATAAATCGCAACACCAAATTCTAAAATACCCTCATTAATATCTAATATCTTAAGTACACCATTGTAACCCATTAACACTATTGAAACTCCAACCGACTTCTATACATCCACCCGAAAAATATAAAATCTTTCTATTGAAATACGAACTCTGCTTATTTCATTTAGTAAACCAATCACTTTCGGTGTGACTGAAATATATAAATATACAAAACATGTTATCTGCTGTAACGGAGAATTAAAAACCCACTTTATTAAAACATTAAATTAAACAGAATAACAAAACAATTAGACTACATCAAATATATCCTGCCTCTTCGAATCCACTCGTATTTAATTCTCAATACAGCCGACGAATGCACAATAGTCTGTATTCTCATTAATATCGATATTAATTATATTATTGGAACACAGATATCAACACAGTATACGTCCTTTTATGTCATATACTATAAACCATATTTATAAATTTATTTATTTCATAGAACTTTGACTTAGACCATGCCGAAATATAGGAATTAATTATTAACATTAATACTAACTTCAAAATAACTATATCAGTACCATCAACAGAAAAAAAGAATATGTTCAATAATATCTTGCAAATACCAAGAAGCATTAATTATTATTTATAAATATAAGATCTATATTTCTTAAGCTACTAGCATAATTAATTAAATTATTCTAAGGAACATTAACATCCATACTAATATTTAAAATATGTTCGATCAGAAAGAAGTTCATGAATCTTTAGAAAAGAATGCCTATATATGTATTCCGGTGAAAATACCATTGATATTATTATGTCTATCGCAAATCCAGTATTATAGCATACACGAGAACTTTATTTCTAATTACTACACTGCGACGTTCTCAATTAATATATAAAAGTCCAACTTAATCGGAAAACAATTACTTATATCGAATATTTATATTGATAGTTTCGATATATACATCAAATCTACCTTTATATTGCAACCTATACTCATTAAACGACAGTTTAGATCAATAATAATTGTTCATAGTAATTGCATATATTCCTCATAAATGAATGTTTTTAGTATAGAATATTACTTATAGACTATTTAAAAATAAAAATTATAACACATCGATTATTTCAGTATTTGATAACAATGTCACAATCGTCTTTTATATGAAAAAAGACAAAGACACTATATAAATAGTCCAAATTAATTAAGTTATAACAAACTATATTCGATAGAAAATTACTTATTAGACTGAAACAATATTATACTCCCGAATTTGACTTAATTAGAAAGTGATGAAAGTTAGGATGATTTTTTAAAAAACAAATTAAAATAATAATATGTGTGCTGTCCATATGCGCTATCCGACCGAAATTATTAAGTGAATAAATCATTCGCATTTTGACACATTTTTTTATCTTTCAGCGAATTCTGTAATAAAATGAATCCGATCAAAATCTAGATGCATATATGATCCATTACCTCTTAGAATACTTTATAAGCTCTGCCTCACACGTTCCTGTTATTAAGGGATCAATTTCAATCGTAATAGTTTCCGTTGCAATGAAGACATAATTTAATATAATATTAACAATGGATCTGTAGGATATAATAATATTACCGTTGAGAATTTGTTCAATTTTAATTTGTTCACAGATGAAATCATTTCTTTTACGACTCTCGAGCCATACGCTATAATCCAAACCGAGTAAAAGTATAGAAATAGATCAGCGTGATCAATAATGAAATTTTTCAACATAAATCTGGGTTAATATTAATTCATCTACACATTCCATGTGCATTACATTAATAAATTGATTAGTTACTTGTATTTTAATTGTTAGTATCTAAACTGATTACAATTATATTAATTAAATATACTGATTAGAGCTTAAATTGTCTCATTACTATCAAAACCTCATATTATTACGGTGTACTACAAGTAATCTGTTATTTGATCAATACTTTTAATATATATTCATATCACCAGTTTGTAAACATTTATCAAAATACCCTAATATATCTATGTAGTCATGTTATTCACCTTTAATTACTAAAACAAACAGTGTATATCATAATACGAAATTGTATTTGGCTTACTTGAGGATATATAAAAAAACATTCTTCGTGATCTTCTAGCACAAGACATTTTATTTCACTTCTAAAGATTGGAACGGACTGCCGTTACGTAATGTCCATATGAATTCAGAAATACAGAATCTAAATTGAAGTTTATTAATTATGAAACTGAAAACAAGTTATTTTTAATATTCTTTATTATTGTCTAAAATTTGATATTTACAAATATTCTTCAACTTAAATATTTATTAGGTTAGTATCATATTTGTGACGGGCAATATATACTAACGACCTATTATCTATTAAAGTCAAATGTTAATTCCTGTAAATATAACTGGAAATCTAAACTGATAAGTTAAGACTATTTTACTAGAGTTAGTCTTAAACCATATAAATTACATTTAAATAACATATAAATCATCCACTTATACCAATAAAACAATCAAAATAATAAATCAGTATTAAACTTATGAATTATGATAATTATGTCTATATAGTGATAAGTAGAATATATTTTTCATGAATATATATATAGCTATATTTACAAAAATATTATTCAGTATTTGTTTATTTATTAATAATATTCAATGTTACAACAGATGAGAAAATAATTACTTTCAAATGTATAAGCCGTAAGAAAATAGGTAATAATTCTGATATATAAACATGTTAATAGACTAGATATTAAACTATATAATGCCATTATTTGACTTCGACACCATTGTATATTACTTAAAAGAATATTACCTAATTTTATTTGAACGTATTAATTATTTATCATATTGTTATTAATATACTAGTTACTAAATATTACAAAATAAAATAGAATTGTTTTTATTTATCTATTGTATTATGTATTATAATCTACATTCTGCAGTATAACATGTAGTATAATACCTATATCTACGTACATACCTTGATAATAACAACATATCTTAATTAAGTTCTATCTAATATTATATATTATATAATTATAGAATGTATTACATTCCTAATAATAATGACAATATAAACTACATTAATCACTAGACTTACTTACTTCACCTAACTCACACTGCATATTATTACTAACCAGTAGCCTACCATTGAATCCATGGTATTCACTATACGACCTGAACTACTAATAAATTAATACTTTTTAACAATTATATACGAACTCGCAAATGATTTATATTGGTTCTGCATGATTTTAATGGTATTTTTTTTTATTACATACGAACCCTTATAATTTAATATGATGATTTTAATATATCATTATAAATGTAATATGGTTATAAAGTATAGTTAATAATCTAGAAGTACACTTATATTCTGACTACTCAATGGAAAATAATATCAATAGCTTAAGTCTTGTTACTACATCTTATAATGCATCAAGAATATCTGAATTATAAAAAGATTACTATTAACACATATTACATTACTATACAACTATTAGCAAAGTAAACATACAATAAAATCAAATAATGAAAATTAAATTTATGATCAACTATATAATGATAATTATATATTTTGTACAAGAATATGTTATTAAATATATTTAATTACTACTACTCTAATAATAATAATATAACTATAACAACTATTGCTACCAATGTTTAAAGCATTAGTAAATGTACTACTATAGATATTTCTATTACTACTCTTGCTACTGTTAGCAATAGTTATACTATCGGTATTGCAGCTATTACTACTACTGTATTACCTGAGACATGCTGAGAGAATTAAGAGGGTCCAAGACTCAAGAAGAGGTTGAAAACATTCTTATTTTTAAACAAATCTCAGTATGTGATTATGTTTAATAGTAACTCACGTATTTGTTAATTAATCATTTTTTTAATGTATTCAATAAAACGATAAATAATAATAATACGTATATGAATTATTAGTTACGTATATTACTTAGACATAATAGTATATACTTTTATATAATTACATAAAATACCTTGAATTCGTTATAATTATTGTTTAAATAATATATAAAGTACAATTAATATGTAATTATGTAATTAATATGTAAATTCACTCATTACATGCCCGTGCATGGATTCTGTATTAAGTTTAACAATAACAATTATCACATACACGTAAGCAGATCAGTATAATATACTATATTAGAAACTAATTTATAAATTAGTTTCAAAGTATTGAATAGTTTGAAAGGTTATATCATATTATTATATAATGATACATTACAAATCATGCAGTAATACAGAGATATTTTTATATTATTAAATTTTAAACAAATATTATATTTGTTTTCATTATAATATATTCTTGCAATATCTTATATTGATCCTACTAATAATATTATACTTAATTTTAATATGTATAGTATACATAGTATACCATAAAGTAGATAATCTATCATTTGAAGAAATTTACCATATCAATGGTATCTACATTTATTTCAATGATATTTATAGGCGTATTTGAAATAAAGTGATTATATATATATTGTAGTGATTTCACTTTTGGTTAATATTTTCTATGCATTACTATGGCTATATTATCATATCTAGTTATATTTTCTATATTCACAACATTACATTTAAATAATGGTTAGTATATATAATGATCACATAAATAACTTTCTAAATTATTTAAATAATAATATTTTTAATGCATGCATCATTTTGCATGTTCTTGAATTTAAAAATTTTCTTCAACATAATATTTGTTAAAAAACATACAAATTGAGATTCAAGATATATATGAACTAAAGCTTTAATATCATATAATAGTTTTATATAATATTTAAATATTTAATAATTATAAATTAGTTATGATATTAATATCTAATTAAATGTTAAAATTACTATTGTATCTAAATAATATCGTTATTTATGTTTTGTTTCTGGTAAATTAATATATTTAATTATATACAAATTCATAAATTTGCTATACAATATATATAAATAAAATAAACATTGAAAATCTTAATTAAAAGGGAGCTTTTTATAGTTATTTGTTTAAAATAAATTATAAAAATAAATAAAATATTAAAAACTTAAATTATTGTAATCGTATTTGTATGGAATTCACGGAATTCATCGAGTTACCGGTTATAATTTTAAAGACTTTAATCTGTTTTAAATGTAATAAAGCTTCAATGAAAAAATTTCATAAATTATTGTTGAATCACGATTAAAGAACTTTTCATTTATATATTCTATACTAACTTGAAATACATATTTACACGTAAGAGTATAAGTAGTATATAATAGTATTAAGGTTTATGTTGAATCAATATATTTATTTTATAATGACCCCAATGTATTTAATATATCTTATAATTTTATTATTTTTAGTTACGCAAAGTTTAATACACTTTTTCATGGTGTGAAAATCATAAAACAAATTAATTATTCATCTTGACCCCACAGCATTAAAAACTTCATGTTCTGACCTCACCGGTCAATGGAAGAACCAGCATGGTTCCGTTGTGCAATTGTACCATAATCGAATAAATGGAGAACTGACCGGCTATTACGGAAGTGCTGTCCAGATACGTGAAGGTCATCTTAATGTGACATTTCCTCTATACGGTAAGTAATCATCACCGCGGCCATATATGAGTCATGTTCGCTGAGATTATGAGTCATTTTCAATATTACTATGAGTCATTTCTCTGATGCTACGAGTCAACATTGGTATGGAGATTTAATTTGATCACTCATTAATGTAATTATGAGTCGGTAAATGTTGTTTTCATTGTAACTTTGTGATTATATCCTATCATAAATATCTCAAGTAGTTACTAGAATACTAGCTCTCAGAATATTAATGAAAACTCTTTACCAAAGACGTATCATATGATTATTGTGCAAGTTTAAAGTATTGGCTACTGGGAGGTTATACGACTAATTCTTTGGTAGTGTGGATAATTGAACTTTGGTAGAATATTTGAACTTACGTTTCAGCTAATTTATGCGCTCCGACGATGATATTTTAATGAGGGTCAAGTATCTGTGCATTTTAATTTACATGTTTTCCGATGAACAATCGACTCACATTTCATTTTCACTTCAATATATATATATACTAATTAAAGGAACTGTTTTTATCCTTTTTTATTGCCATTTACAAGATTGACGTATATTGTATTAGTCTAATGTATGTATATATACTTTTATTTATTATAATAATGATACTATTGTATACACATGTATGCTATTCCCTGTGGGATATATATATGATATGAATTGACTATTATAGATATATAAGCAATATTATTATTTACCTTTAAGTTTCTAGCATAAACATTATTATTGTGTTTACAAATTTATGAGACATTTAATTTAGATCAATTATTTTTTATGAAGTATAAATTTCAAAATATTAAATATTATTAGAAATTTAAAATTTATTTGAAAATAAATTTATGATATTTCGTCTAATGGCAAAGATATAATGAAATAAAGATGTTTAATGTTCACCATATTGCATGGTTCATTTGTATTCATAAATGTTTTTTGTATACATAATCTACTATAGTTTTAAAAGTTCTTTATATATATATATATAATGTATTCTAAACAAGTATTAACAATGATAAATTAGTACATCTATTCAATACCGTTGTCAATATTAACAATATGTTATATACATCATGGATACAAACGATATACAAAGATTGATCCTTCATTTATCATCTAACATATTATATAATCGTAATTAGAATTTTGTATTATAACCAATACAGTTCTACGAATAATTGTATATAATTTATGTTAATATATTGTAGTATATAAAATATTGTTATATTATATATATATATTATGCTAATATACAAATTAATTAGTATAGTATGTATATATTATAATATAATACAGAATATTTTCATTTCATAAGATATTTTATAGAATATTATAGTCATAGTATTGTTTTAAAACTTAATAGTTAAGGTTTAGTTTAGACATGAAATCACATTAAAAAAAGGAGATTGATTGGCATTTCTTTAATTACTGTTTGAATATATTATATGTATATTATATACATTTATTACATTTTGGTATTTGTTTCATGTGTGAGGTATATGAGATATGGAGTGTGGGGCTTATGGTGTGTGGGGCTTATGGAGTGTGGGGCTTATGTAGTGTGGGGCTTATGGAGTGTGGGGCGTATGGTGTGTGGGACTTATGGTGTGTGGGGCGTATGGTGTGTGGGGCTTATGGAGTGTGGGGCTTATGGAGTGTGGGGCTTATGTAGTGTGGGGCTTATGGAGTGTGGGGCTTATGTAGTGTGGGGCTTTGGTGTGTGGGGCGTATGTAGTGTGGGGTGTATGGTGTGTGGGGCTTATGGTGTGTGAGGCTTATGGTGTGTGGGGCTTATGGAGTGTGGGGCGTATGGTGTGTGGGACTTATGGTGTGTGGGGCGTATGGTGTGTGGGGCTTATGGAGTGTGGGGCTTATGGAGTGTGGGGCTTATGTAGTGTGGGGCTTATGGAGTGTGGGGCGTATGTAGTGTGGGGCTTTGGTGTGTGGGGCGTATGTAGTGTGGGGTGTATGGAGTGTGAGGCTTATGGTGTGTGAGGCGTATGGTGTGTGGGACTTATGGTGTGTGGGGCGTATGGTGTGTGGGGTTTATGGAGTGTGGGGCTTATGGAGTGTGGGGCTTATGGAGTGTGGGGCGTTTGTAGTGTAGGGCTTATGGTGTGTGGGGCTTATGGTGTGGGGGCTTATGGTGTGTGGGGCTTATGGTGTGTGGGGCTTATGGTGTGTGGGGCTTATGGTGTGTGGGGCTTATGGTGTGTGGGGCTTATGGTGTGTGGGGCTTATGGTGTGTGGGGCTTATGGTGTGTGGGGCGTATGTAGTGTGGGGCGTATGTAGTGTGGGGCGTATGGTGTGTGGGGCGTTTGTAGTGTATGGCTTATGGTGTGTGGGGCTTATGGTCCGTGGGGCTTATGGTTTGTGGGGCTTATGGTGTGTGGGGCTTATGGTGTGTGGGGCTTATGGTGTGTGGGGCGTATGCGTGGGTCGGTATGTGTAAATTAATATTATAATAACAAAATATGTTGTGATATTATATCATTATCCACACATTCGCTGATGTTTTTCCATCCATTAGTAAAACCAGTTGATAAAACTCCTCATTAGTTTCATTTGAAGTTCAAGTTACTTTAGGAAATATAATCAGCCTTGAATAAACATAGAGAAGAAGGTAATGAAAATATTCGCAATCCATAAAAAATAGATTAAATCTTTAAATATTGTGACAAATTCCTCCGATGTAATTGTAATTCATTGTAATAATATTTTTTAAGTGTATAAAATATGAATGTATATTTATTTATATGGTATACGTATCGTATATTTTGTAATTAACTTGTATTTAGATTATAATACGATCATATTATTAATAATATAGTTAATTAAATTGATTAACTTGATTACATATGCACAATTTTATATTTATTTGTAAATTTGCAAAAAAATCATTAATGTAATTTTTATTCCTAACGAAATAATTAAAATAATTTAAAAAAAATTATATCCAGTAACAATAATCTATTTATAGATAATAATCTTTTAATAATTGTTTGATCTAATAAACCTTATTTGTGATGTTATGTTTAAAATATTCTTGATAATCCAAAATATTGCAACAAATGATATATTTCTTATTAAATGATAAACCCCAAGTTACCAGTATAAATAATATCATTTAACACAATAATAAAGTATATACAGGCGAAAGAATATACTTGATAATTGCTACAATCTACTAAACTATAGAAATTATATTGAAGATTTTCGAAAATCTAATTTTTAAGAATTTGTACCTATTTTTTAATTATAATTTTTTTTAAACAAGAATATTTTATTTTAACTTATTTATTTATATATTTATATATATTTATATATATTTATATATTTATATATATTTATATATATTTATATATTTATATATATTTATATATATTTATATATTTATATATATTTATATATTTATATATTTATATATTTATATATTTATATATTATATATTTATATATTTATATATTTATATATTTATAAATTTATATATTTATATATTTATATATATTTATATATATTTATATATTTATATATATTTATATATTTATATATATTTATATATATTTATATATATTTATATATATTTATATATATTTATATATTTATATATATTTATATATTAACCATCTTATAGACTGAAATTGAATACTCATCAACTATATCCTGAGGTAATATTAGCTATGATTGGCAAACAATGCGTAGATATGCTCATACTTATTAGTTTCATAACAATGCCCGAGCTAAATATAGTAATTGTTAGTTAGCTCCACTCTTTGAGACATTATTTTAATATGCATTTTAAACTATTTTAATTTATTGGTAGACTTTTACTTGTACAATATTTGATATACTTGATATACTTGATATACTTGATATACTTGATATACTTGATATACTTGATATACTTGATATACTTGATATACTTGATATACTTGATATACTTGATATACTTGATATACTTGATATACTTGATATACTTGACATACTTGATATACTTGACATACTTGATATACTTGATATACTTGATATACTTGATATACTTGACATACTTGATATACTTGATATACTTGATATACTTGATATACTTGATATACTTGATATACTTGATATACTTGATATACTTGATATACTTGATATACTTGATATACTTGATATACTTGATATACTTGACATACTTGATATACTTGATATACTTGATATACTTGATATACTTGACATACTTGATATACTTGATATACTTGATATACTTGATATACTTGATATACTTGATATACTTGATATACTTGATATACTTGATATACTTGACATACTTGATATACTTGACATACTTGATATACTTGATATACTTGATATACTTGATATACTTGACATACTTGATATACTTGATATACTTGATATACTTGATATACTTGATATACTTGATATACTTGATATACTTGATATACTTGATATACTTGATATACTTGATATACTTGATATACTTGACATACTTGATATACTTGATATACTTGATATACTTGATATACTTGATATACTTGATATACTTGATATACTTGATATACTTGATATACTTGATATACTTGATATACTTGATATACTTGATATACTTGATATACTTGATATACTTGATATACTTGATATACTTGATATACTTGACATACTTGATATACTTGATATACTTGATATACTTGATATACTTGACATACTTGATATACTTGATATACTTGATATACTTGATATACTTGATATACTTGATATACTTGATATACTTGATATACTTGATATACTTGACATACTTGATATACTTGATATACTTGATATACTTGACATACTTGATATACTTGATATACTTGATATACTTGATATACTTGATATACTTGATATACTTGATATACTTGATATACTTGATATACTTGATATACTTGATATACTTGATTTACTTGATATACTTGATATACTTGATATACTTGATATACTTGATATACTTGATATACTTGATATACTCGATATACTCGATATACTTGATAAAGATTGTTGTTTATCTAGTAAGATATTCATTTATAATATTCTGTATATTTTGTACAATTATGTTTGTAAGTTACAAATTTCTATTGATTTGCAACAAGATGTCGTTATAAGATAAAAAAGCTTTGCATCACAAGTGAGAATATTAATAACGGATTCCACAAAAGATTCTGAAAAGATTAAAATGCCATTTTTTTATAAATGAAAATGGAAATATTTGAATTTCGCTTCGAAATGTATTCCATTGTTGTGATTTTCTTAATACTAAAATATTTTTACTTCGCTACAAAAACTGTTTATAAACTATTTCGCTGTTTTGATTCGTTAACTTTTTGTTTAACAAATCGTATCCGCATTTGATATACCCACTTCATCGGGTTACGTTAATTCTTTCATCTTATTTAATATTGATTTTAATATAAAAATGTTGTTCTCAGAAGTTGTAAATCCTGAACAATAAGGAACGATGTTTTGTTTAATGTTAACATTGCAATTATTACACATACAATAAGTATTATGTTAAATATATATAGTATATATGGCATAAATATATGGCATAAATACTATAAATTATGATACATAATTAAAATAAAATGTATGTAATGATATATCAAATCAACTATAGTTTAATAGACCAAAGTATGATTTCCTTTCATATTCACGCTTTTACTTTTAATATATTGAAATAGTAGATTTTCAAGTATAAATATTTATGATAAATAATTTTATGCAAAAACTATCGGAAAACATGTATATATAAACTATAGTTTTTATTATGTATATATATATCTATTTAAGTAAACTTATTGCGTTTGGAGTAGATTGTACTCTAATTTAGTACAACTCCTACTTAAAGGACAGAACTTATAAGTGAGTATAATATATATTCTCTAAAAACAAATAATTAATCAAGTAATACAATTATGACTCAAGGATCTGTCTTGACATTTATTTATCATTTTCTTTATATTTACTTCTATTATGTAATAAAAACTGCAAATGACAAAATATATTAATAAATAAATATTACAAAAAAACCTAATTACAGTTTCGCTACCTCAAAATAATAATAATAATAATAATAATAATAATAATAATAATAATAATAATAATAATAATAATACAGATAATAATAAACTTATTAATTTTCGCTAAATAAATAATACTTAAAATGAACTTATAGTTAAAATAATTCATCAGTAAATATGTATTTTAGAATCTTGGAGTATTATTAAATTCTGACATATTGTTGATTAAAATCAATATCATTGTAATCTCTTGTATCTATAATTTATATTTATAATCTAGATTTATAATATATACATTTATAATATTTATAATCATGCCATTCTAATAAAAGTGTTTTTAAATGAATGAAAGATTTACCTTCAAATATTACTTCCAATTAAACTTCAATAATCTACAAAATACATTTACTTTGATTAAACATTTTAATTAAATAATTATATAACATATTTACTAATATATTAATATATAATTGTAATATATATATATAATAAACATGTACTCTACCAAAGTTCTATAATAGTATTGAAAATATTAGTATAATTAATATAACAAATACTAATGTATTTATTGTTGCCTATTATCTGTACACATACATACATACATACATACATACATACATACATACATACATACATACATACATACATACATACATACATACATAAATACATACATACATACATACATACATACATACACATACATACATACATACATACATACATACATACATACATACATACATACATATATACATACATACATACACACATACATACATACATACATACATGCATACACACATACATACATACATGTATGCATGCATGCATACATACATACATACATACATACATACATACATACATACATACATACATACATACATACATACATACATACATACATACATACATACATACATACATACATACATACATACATACATACATACATACATACATACATACATACATACATACATACATACATACATACATACATACATACATACATACATACATACATACATACATACATACATACATACATACATACATACATACATACATACATACATACATACATACATACATACATACATACATACATACATACATACATACATACATACATACATACATACATACATACATACATACATACATACATACATACATACATACATACATACATACATACATACATACATACATACATACATACATACATACATACATACATACATACATACATACATACATACATACATACATACATACATACATACATACATACATACATACATACATACATACATACATACATACATACATACATACATACATACATACATACATACATACATACATACATACATACATACATACATACATACATACATACATACATACATACATACATACATACATACATACATACATACATACATACATACATACATATATACATATATACATATATACATATATACATACATACATACATACATATATACATATATACATACATACATACATACATACATACATACATACATACATACATACATACATACATACATACATACATACATACATACATACATACATACATACATACATACATACATACATACATACATACATACATACATACATATATACATATATACATATATACATACATACATACATACATAAAAGAGTAAAATTTACATAAATTTAAAATCATACATTCTCATTTATTACACTTTACATTCAAATTATTTTGTATTTTCAAATCTCTTAAGAAATATTATTGTTGTATTCTGTTGAATTGATTTGGAATGAATTGATGCATGAATTGATGCATATCCTATTTGAGTGTTTAATCATGTCACCTAAATAGGGCACAGGAATATAATAATAATGTATTTTGATAACGTCTTTTGTACTCAATAAATGAAATCGCTGTTTTCTAATCTTGAATAAACTTTTACAATTATGAACTCTGTAAAGAAATCAATTTCTTTACAGATATAGTAAACATTTATTTACATATATAATTTATACTATATTTACTATATATACTATTTATACTATTTATACTATTTATACTATTTATACTATATTTACTATATATACTATATATAATATTTATACTATTTATACTATATATACTATTTATACTATTTATACTATATTTACTATATATACTATATATAATATTTATACTATTTATACTATATATACTATTTATACTATTTATACTATTTATACTATTTATACTATTTATACTATTTATACTATATATACTATATATACTATTTATACTATATTTACTATATATACTATTTATACTATATATACTATTTATATTATACTATATATACTATATATACTATTTATACTATATATACTATTTATACTATATTTACTATATATACTATATATAATATTTATACTATTTATACTATATATACTATTTATACTATTTATACTATTTATACTATTTATACTATGTATACTATTTATACTATTTATACTATTTATACTATATATACTATATATACTATTTATACTATATTTACTATATATACTATTTATACTATATATACTATTTATATTATACTATATATACTATATATACTATTTATACTATATATACTATTTATACTATATTTACTATATATACTATATATACTATTTATACTATTTATACTATTTATACTATTTATACTATTTATACTATTTATACTATTTATACTATTTATACTATATATACTATATACTATTTATACTATATTTACTATATATACTATATATACTATTTATACTATATATACTATTTATACTATATATACTATTTATACTATTTATACTATTTATACTATTTATACTATTTATACTATTTATACTATTTATACTATATATACTATATATACTATTTATACTATGTTTTCTATTTATACTACATATATAATTTATACTATTTATACTATTTATACTATTTATACTATTTATACTATTTATACTATTTATACTATTTATACTATTTATACTATTTATACTATTTATACTATTTATACTATTTATACTATTTATACTATTTATACTATTTATACTATTTATACTATGTATACTATTTATACTATTTATACTATTTATACTATTTATACTATTTATACTATTTATACTATTTATACTATTTATACTATATATACTATTTATACTATTTATATTATATATACTATGTATACTATTTATACTATTTATACTATTTATACTATATGGAAATTCTTTATATATTTTTAATATATTTATTTTGTTTTTGTCAAAATGAAATTACCTTCACCAAATTAAAAAGATATCAAATTTCCTGATAAGGATGCGGGATAAGTATGTTTCCTATTGATACGCATTCAATACAGCATAACACTGTTTCAAATAGTTTCTCACGACCCCTATTCCTTCACGACCCCTCTTCCCTCGCGTCCCCTCTTCCTTCACGACCCCTCTTCCATCACGACCCCTCTTCCTTCACGACTCCTCTTCCCTCACGACCACTCTTCCTTCACGACCCCTCTTCCTTCACGACCCCTCTTCCCTCACGACCCCTCTTCCTTCACGACCCCTCTTCCCTCACGACCCCTCTTCCTTCACGACCCCTCATCCCTCACGACCCCTCTTCCCCGTGAATTACACTAGTAACCATTGCCATCATCTGTCATCAGCAATTACAGGTGAATTTCACTTGAAAGTTTGATTTAATATTTATCAAATTTACTTTAATTATTAATTATAGTTACGGTCATTTATTATTTTTACATTGAAAACGTTTACTTGTCAAATTGCGAATTTACATTTGAAAAAAACATTTTCAGGAATCTCTGACCACGTATTTGATAATCCAGTATTTGGTTTTGCTGTAGAATTCAAAAATGGACAATCCACTTGTGCCTGGACAGGTATTTATTTTGATGTTATCTTTATATTAGTATTATCTTTATATCATAATGTTCACATGAATTCAAAAATACAGAATCTAAATTGAATTTAATTAATTGTGAAATGGAAAAACAATTTCTATTTGATTATTTATTTTTTAATTTAATATTTGATATTCAAAAATATTCTTTAATTTACATATTTCATTAGGTCAATGTCATATTTGCGATGGCAAGGAAACACTAATGACCTCTTGGCTATTAAGGTCAAAGGTTGATACATGTAAAGATACCTGGAAATCTACACTGATAGGACAAGACTATTTCACCAGAGTTAGTCTTGAACCATAAAAATATGAAATTCAAATAACCTATTAATTATTTACTTATATCACTAAACAATAAAATATTAAATTATTTATGACATGACTATTATCATATTATTGATTTATTAATTACATGTTTCATGAATAATTAAAAAAAATATTATTCAGTATTTGTTTATTTATTAATAATATTCAATGTTACAACAGTTGAGAAAAGAATTACTTACAAATAATATAAGCCGTAAGAAAAGAGGTAATAATTCTGATATATAAACATGTTAATAGCCTAGATATAGTTAAACATAATAGTTAATAGTTAAACATAATAGCCTAGATATTAAATTATATAATACCATTATTTGACTAAAATATTACAAAAGAAAAGAGTGAAATTTATCTATTGTATTACCGACTACATTCTGCACTATAACATGTTATACTATATATAGGTCTACATATATATTTTATCATTACATTGTAATTTAGTTCTATCTCAATTTATAAAGATATTGGACCATTCAAAAATGTATTACATTCCAAACATTGAAAAACTCATATAATTTATATAGCAAAACATAGGTAGAAACTAAATTAATGCCTAGACTGTAAAGGTGACTATTATAATGTATTCACCTAGCCTTCAATTCATCTTATTACTAACACTTGAATCCAGGGTATCCACTATAAGACCTGAACTTCTAATAAATTAATACTTTTTTAGCAATTTTATACGAATACTTAAAAATGATTTACATTGGTTCCGAATGATTTTAATGGTAGTTTTTTTACTACGCACGGACCCTTATAATTTACTTTGTTGATTTTAGTACATCAATGATATACAAATGTATCTCTGATTTTCTAACCTAGAAAATTAAATTACAGAGCATTACATCAATTTCCCAACCCTTAAAATACTCCGAAATTTGTTCATCACTTAATAAAAATAAAATATTGATTTAAAATCTAAAAAAAAATTAAACTCATAAACTTCAGTTTGAAGTCAATATATTATATTATTAATACTATTGTAATGTATAGTTAAGAATCTAGAAGTATACTTATGTTCTGACTACTCAATGTAACTACTACTAATACTACCACTACTACTACTACTACTACTACTACTACCACTACTACTACTACTACTACTACTACTACTACTACTACCACTACTATTACTACTAATACTACTACTACTACTAATATTACTACTATTACTATTACTATTGCTACTACTACTACTATTACTACTATCATTACTACAGATAATACTACTACTACTATCAATACTAGTACTACTACTACTAATATTACTACTACTACTACTACCACAACTACTACCATCACTATTACTACCATCACTATTACCACTACTAGCACTACTATTTAAACTAATAATGCTACTACTACTATTACCCAAAATAAATACTACCCACACTCCAGAGAGCTACCGCGATACTAGAGTTCCGGAGTGTCACCTGAATCGTGTTTGGTACAACCAACTAGGTTCTAAATTGTCGATAACAAAGAGTAAGACAACAGATAATAAAATATCAGGTTCTTAATGCTGATCTAAGCCGCTAACTGATTGGTTCATCGTATGGCCCGATCACTTCCATTTCGTATTGTTTTATTTGAACTTGTTCATTTAATCGTTTTCCTTTCGAATCTATTAATACATTCTAAATAAGATTTACATTCTAAATAAGATTTACATTCTAGATAAGATTTAGATTTTAGATAAGATTTACATTCTAGATAAGATTTAGATTTTAGATAAAATTTAGATTCTAGATAAGATTTACATTCTAAATTACTATTTATTGAATTTTTCTCTTAAAAATGTTCAGACAATGAATAAATAACAATAGTATAACAATGTATTGTATATTCTTCTATAGGAATCTACATAACTGCCGTGGAGAGGAGTAAAGGCTCAAGAGGAAATTCACATTCCTTGGTTTACGGCATTACTAATTGGTCGAAAAAGGGCTCAGTTTCTGCTTTCTTTGTAGTCTGGAACAATGGAAAATCGATTACTGGCTGGATTGGTTAGTTATTGAATTCCTCATGTTATTCAAGGTAAATAAAATATAAAGTCTCTTTATTCGTTTAAATGTATTCTTTTCAATTTAAATATCATCTTCTATTTTAACATAAATCAATTCCTTTGTACATTGAATAAATACACACCAATCCACTAATTATCAATCATTCCACTACCTGGACTATTCTTAAATCCACTAACTAATTTTATATAATAACCACTCATCTCCACTCCTCTAACTCTCTCCTCACCACTCTTTTATCTATTCCTCTCAACTCTCCTCTCCACTCCTCTAACTACTCTCCTAACTACCCCCATGTTAACTCCTAATATAAACGCTTATTAACTTCCCCCAATGATCTCACCGACAACTATACCTTAATACCTAACTAACCAACATCCTCAAATTGCATCACCAACATAGGTCAGTGCCACGTATGCTCATCCGAGGTGCATTTAATAACCACCTGGTTATTAAGGGTCAAAGTTGATAGATGCTTAGAAAATTGGAAATCTACTTATCATGGAGAAAGTACCTTTGTAAGGCATAACATTCACGTTTCCAGTTAGTCCCAAAATATGTCCGATAAACAAAATAATAGTTTTTCTCGTAATTAGTTTCACCATATTTAGTCGCATTTATTTTCTCGAATTACATAATACCTCGACGTTTAAATATAATGCCGACTATGTAATTTTCAATTCCCACGCAGAGAAAGGCAAAAAAGACGGACATTCTCTCGGAGAGACTGGATCCTCAAATAATCTCTATTTCTCCTTGACTACTACGATTGTTACATTCATTATTTCACTAATCGTTTAGTTCTTTTTACTGTTACTGTTAATTACTTATTATAGACTAATTATTGTATATTACCAATATTTATCAAGGAGAAAGGTGCCTTGATATTTTACAATATAATTGTTTTCGCAATATTTTTATCTTTACAGTAAATACATTTTTTCATAGTTACTTAATCGAATCGATATTATGTTTTTTGCGTTTAATAGAAATTGTTATTCTTTGGAGGTTACCAATGATATTATTTTGTAAAACGTGTTTATGTTTGTGTTGAGTATAAATAAAGTTTTGGATTATTACAACGAATTACGTATATATTTCCAGATAATGATGCATTCGTTCACATATATCAACATGGTCTTGATACCATTTAATAAGAAGATATAGAAGACATTCATACAGAATACATCTAAATATTCTGTTTTTATGTAGCAATTTGATATCTGGATTAAATGCCGCTATTTTGAAATTGGTAATAATTATAGGCTATCCATTCTCATATCGTCGATTAAATTGATAAATGATCTTTATTATATGCGATTGCTGCAACACAAAAGACAAAAAGAACATTAGTACCAAGATAATGAATAGGTATTGGCAGATGTTCCTACCATAGAGCTAGAAGGACAAATAAGAAAAGAGTAGATATACACATTAATATATTACTATATAGATAATAAGTGGCTATTTGAAACTATTTCTTTATTATATTTCAAAAGCCAAGAATAAAGATAAGCTATACACTTAATCTATATATATATATATTACTATAGAGATAATAAATTAATATTTATTACAAGAAGACTAGAAGAAAAATAAGTAGATAATATATGCAAACTGTGAATTCCTTATAAGAGGATATTATAAGCCAGTTGATTAACGAACTAACAGTGATACCTTATTATTAACTTATTATTATTTTTAATTTGATTTGATGCTACATTACATTAAAAACACACCATCATGTCCTGCGAATAATTCAATGTTTCTATGTAGGACTTTCTATAACTATATATGTTTTTCCACCCTTTTATAGGGTACCCTTAGTATTAATTAAATACTTATGCAGGTCGTGAGCTAATTGTTTTCGTAATTTATCAAGTTAATCTATGGGGATATAATAAAGTGAGTTTATCTGTACGAATATAGATATTTAACTTTAAGAAAATTCATAATTATTTCTTTAAAATATATAATATAGAAAAACAAAAATATTATTTATTCCCTGGTTGGTTGCTAGGGGATATTCCGTTTCTTAACGATGGTTACCATTATTTGTTGGATAGAAATTCTATGAATAAAATTTTATAAATTCCTAGAAATAAAATAGACCATGTATCAATAGATCTAGAGAAATATAGAGCTTGTTAGAACAAAAACATGTATAATAAGTAAAAATGGACATTAATTATAGGCGTAAATAATTACATCGAAAAATTTGTAACCAATGAAAAGGTGCCACCTCAATAGAAATATTGAAATTCAAGTAATCTAAAAATGTAAAAATTTATTTTGTAAATTAAATAGTATATGGTTTATAAATAATATATCACGATGTATGTATATCGTTATAATATTTATTTAATCAAATCTCTTATATTGATATTTGATATATAATTTTTAAAACACAAATTATTTTGATAAAAATCTATTCCTGGAATTTCATTGGTTACCATTTCATTTTACACCTAGCGATTGTTCTATCATAATTTGCAGAACAACATAAAAACTCGGTGAAATTTTATACTCGGTATACAATATATAATTGTATAGTTTTCTACCCTACCAGACAGATCAACATGGATCTGAATAATAGACTATCTCTAGATATCCAGAAGCTGGATAAAAAGTTTAGAAAGTCATGTGAACAAATTTTGTTACTTAATAACAAAATAGATGATCTTCAGGTTGGACATTTCGAAATATATTTAAATTAATCATTTTCTCTAGAAATTACTTATTTGGTTTAATTATATGAAATAGCTATTAATATTATTTTTGAAATATATATTTCTAAAATTCAATAAACATTTTATAAATAATAATTTTAAAATATACTTTTTTTTTACAAATTTTTATTTATTAATTTTTATTTTTTATATATTAATTATAAATTATATATTAATTATTATTATTACTATTTAAAAATTATTATTTTATCTAGTATTCAATTAATTAATTCTTAAACTTATATTCTATTACAATACATTAATTGATATTTTTTGTACTTGTATTTATTGATACAACACAAAACAATATTTATTAAAAAATGATTTAATTATAGTAAGGTTTAATTATATTCGATTGCCTATCTTCAAGTTCCATACCATACCATGAACAGACGCGGTATGATCTCGCCTTGCACAACAACCGGCGTTCATTTCGCTACAGCATCCGTCTTCACTTGGCGACGCTGGAGGGAGTTCGCAACATGTTCTACGAATTTGCGTCGCGTTGCGCCGACCAACTAGAGGTCCTGCAGAACCAGTTAGAATCTCCTCTACGCCCTCACACTTCTAGGAATCTATCGACATCATCTCAAGCCGCTAGATCACAATTTATACCAAATATACAAACTATGGACACATTTTTATTCCAAGTGAAATCAACAAATAGTTGGCGCTATTGCGACTCTGTTTTTGATCAAATGTTTACAATTATGCAATAGAAATAATGAGGAATACATTTTTTACAGGAAAATTGTAATTCTCAGAATTTTTTCCAAATTTTTGAATCCAAGTTTTATAAAAATAACAATTTATATTTTTAGTTTGAAACTTTTTAATTTGTTAATTAATAGTTAATACAAATTTGTATATAAACTACAAAAATGTTTACATATTACTGTTTTATTATATGAATATTATAAAATATACACATTAATTTAATGTGATTTTAATATATTTCAATTTTTTATTTTAGTAAAATATAGAAATAAAGATTTTTTGAAGAAGAGATATATCTCACCCTATCTAGCTACAGTTATTAATAATAATTTACGCTCTAAAATTGCAATGGTTTAGTTGCGTTATCAATAATCACTGAAATGAATTTAGAAATTATGTAAATTTACACATAAATTTACACTTAAATGTTTTTAACTTTGTATTAATTTTAATATAAATAAAATCATATCCAGTTAATAATTTATATGTTTAAATTACATGATAACTGAACACATGTTAAATATATTTTCAAAATAATAATTTGTATTATTTATATATATTAAACTGATTAAACGTATAAAATCCTTTTAAAACTATATCGGTTGTAGAAAATTACATTAAATATTAATTTGTATGCAATACATAACAACACACAAAATAGGGCACGCCGTGTAATATATATCTACTTAGCAATATCTTGATAAGTCAATATAATATAATATAAATAAAATAAAATAAATAAATAAATAAATAAAAAGATCATTGACATTCTTTAATTTCATACGTTTTATCTACAATTTTTGTTTGTTTCTATTTCTTATTAATAAATTGTATATAACATTAATCAAAAGCAATAACTTGTCAAATATTCTATAATTAAATTTGAAATGCAATGTTTATTACAATATTAATTAAAAATCTGCTAATTTGTTATGATTCACAATATAAAAATAAGTAATGAATTTCTTATCTTTTGTGGAGAGATTGAATTTCTTAAAGTTACTAGAAAAGTTATTATAAAGTTATTATAAATATTATAAAGTTATAAATATTACAAAGTTATTATAAATATTACAAAGTTATTATAAATATATTCCTATTTCTAAATGCTATTCTAAACTATTGTGAAAAAGTCGATTAATATCTAACATTGACTTGTCTATCGATCTGTCTATTAATTGTATTTATATTAAAAAATGTATAAATTATATTTATAAATGACTATCTGTGGTTCATTCGATTACGTCATCGAGTGAGTATCTATAGTTCATTCGATTACATCATCAAGTGATTTGTCATGAGATGTATTGAAAACTACCATAAAAGACCAAAATCTGTATTATACCAAGTTTTATGTATATCTATGTGCACAAGTTTTTATGTTTTTATTAAATTCAAATTATGGATTATTTCTACACGTTTAAAAGAGAATTTGAAACTTCTTTAGATACTCATATCTACTTGACAATCTATTGAATTAGGTGTAATGTTAATGAAATTGTCTTCATAAGTACATTTCTGAGTCGAAAGTAAGTTAAATCATACAACATTAAAAAATCATATATTCAAAAGTTATTTATGATCATTATCGAATCTGAATAATTATTCAGTATACTTAAGGTATTATTACTTAAGGTATTATTACTTAAGATATTATTACTTAAGGTATTATTACTTAAGGTATTATTACTTAAGGTATTATTACTTAAGGTATTATTACTTAAGGTATTATTACTTAAGGTATTATTACTTAAGGTATTATTACTTAAGGTATTATTACTCGAGGTATTATTACTCGAGGTATTATTACTCGAGGTATTATTACTCGAGGTATTATTACTCGAGGTATTATTACTCGAGGTATTATTACTCGAGGTATTATTACTCGAGGTATTATTACTCGAGGTATTATTACTCGAGGTATTATTACTCGAGGTATTATTACTCGAGGTATTATTACTCGAGGTATTATTACTCGAGGTATTATTACTCGAGGTATTATTACTTAAGGTATTATTACTTAAAGTATTATTACTTAAGGTATTATTACTTAAAGTATTATTACTTAAGGTATTATTACTCGAGGTATTATTACTCGAGGTATTATTACTTAAGGTATTATTACTTAAGGTATTATTACTTAAGGTATTATTACTTAAGGTATTATTACTTAAGGTATTATTACTTAAGGTATTATTACTTAAGGTATTATTACTTAAGGTATTATTACTTAAGGTATTATTACTTAAGGTATTATTACTTAAGGTATTATTACTTAAGGTATTATTACTCGATGTATTATTACTCGATGTATTATTACTCTAGGTATTATTACTCGAGGTATTATTACTTAAGGTATTATTACTCGAGGTATTATTACTCGAGGTATTATTACTCGAGGTATTATTACTCGAGGTATTATTACTCGAGGTATTATTACTCGAGGTATTATTACTCGAGGTATTATTACTCGAGGTATTATTACTCGAGGTATTATTACTCGAGGTATTATTACTCGAGGTATTATTACTCGAGGTATTATTACTCGAGGTATTATTACTCGAGGTATTATTACTCGAGGTATTATTACTCGAGGTATTATTACTCGAGGTATTATTACTCGAGGTATTATTACTCGAGGTATTATTACTCGAGGTATTATTACTCGAGGTATTATTACTCGAGGTATTATTACTCGAGGTATTATTACTCGAGGTATTATTACTCGAGGTATTATTACTCGAGGTATTATTACTCGAGGTATTATTACTCGAGGTATTATTACTCGAGGTATTATTACTCGAGGTATTATTACTCGAGGTATTATTACTCGAGGTATTATTACTCGAGGTATTATTACTCGAGGTATTATTACTCGAGGTATTATTACTCGAGGTATTATTACTCGAGGTATTATTACTCGAGGTATTATTACTCGAGGTATTATTACTCGAGGTATTATTACTCGAGGTATTATTACTCGAGGTATTATTACTCGAGGTATTATTACTCGAGGTATTATTACTCGAGGTATTATTACTCGAAGTATTATTACTCGAGGTATTATTACTCTAGGTATTATTACTCGAGGTATTATTACTCGAGGTATTATTACTCGAGGTATTATTACTCGAGGTATTATTACTCGAGGTATTATTACTCGAGGTATTATTACTCGAAGTATAATAGTAAATTTTAAATAATTTTTATGTATTTCTAATTCCAGTGTTATTGTTTACAAAAGAGATTTTGGAGTAAAAGTCTAAGTTAAAAGTGTCGGGTAATTGATTAATTGGTTTGTTTTTGATCATGGGGAGGCTGGGATTACGTTATTTATTGTTTGGTTATATGTTGCTGAGAAATAGGCTCTATAAACTATAGTTTAGCAAGATATTAGGAACTTTTCTTAAGTACATGGTTAACGTATAAGCCATGGTTATGGTATAAGTACATGGATAAAGTATAAGTACATAGTTATAGTATAAGTACATGGTTAAAGTATAAGTACATGGTTAAAGTATAAGTACATGGTTAAAGTATAAGTACATGGTTAAAGTATAAGTACATGGTTAAAGTATAAGTACATGGTTAAAGTATAAGTACATGGTTAAAGTATAAGTACATGGTTAAAGTATAAGTACATCGTTAAAGTATAAGTACATCGTTAAAGTATAAGTACATATTATTGACGGAGTAGAACTTTTGTGTTTAATTTTTCGACGCTAGAAACTATTCCATGATTTTACGGAAAAAACACCTCAACTGCCGAAGTTTGAGAAGACGGTGAATACCGGAGTGTAGTTTAGAGAATGTCAACATTTCTCAAAGGAATGTCAACATTTCTCAAAAGAATGTCAACATTTCTTAAAAGGAATCTCAACATTTCCCAAAAGAATGTCAACATTTCTTAAAAGGAATGTCAACATTTCTCAAAGGAATGTCAACATTTCTCAAAGGAATGTCAACATTTCTCAAAAGAATGTCAACATTTCTTAAAAGGAATGTCAACATTTCTCAAAAGAATGTCAACATTTCTTAAAAGGAATGTCAACATTTCTCAAAAAATGTCAACATTTCTCAAAAAATGTCAACATTTCTCAAAGGAATGTCAACATTTCTCAAAGGAATGTCAACATTTCTTAAAAGGAATGCAAATTTGTGGCCATGCATAATTTGTAATAGTACCACCTCGTAGTCTCAAACATAAATTGACAATTTTTATATGAATGAATAATTTGAAATTAGTAAATATAAATATTTTCATTTCATTAAATTCATATTTTGTTATCGCCTTTACACCACATTTACACCATCTTTACACCTCCTCTACACTACCTTCTACACAAACCTTTACACCACCCTCTACACCACCTTTACACCACCCTCTACACCACCCTTTACACCACCTCTACACCACCCTTTACACCACCTCTACACCACCTCTACACCACCCTTTACACCACCTTTACACCACTTCTACACCACCTTTTACACCACCTCTACACCACCTCTACACCACCTCTACACCACCCTTTACACCCACCTCTACACCACCTTTACACCCACCTTTACACCACCCTTTACACCACCCTTTACACCACCCTTTACACCCACCTATACACAATCTTTACACCCCACCTGAAGCGCCATCATGGGGGAACACGACGCCTATGAAGCTAACCTCCGTCTCCAGTTGCCCCGAGTGCACAATGTCAGTCGAGATGTGGTGCCCGGTTCCAATGACTTCCCGACGGCCCGCCTTCAACTCCGAGGCCACGCCCACGACAACGGCCACGCCCACGACAACGCCCACGACAACGGCGGCGACGTCGTCATGCAGAACTCCTCCCAGACTCCGCCCCTGCCGCCCCTCCTACTCGCGCCGTCGGTGCTCGACGTCGATGAAATGCTGCAACCTTCGACGGCTTTCAGCTTCTTCGAGGACTGGGCGCGAGCCAGGCCAATAGACCTCACCTGGTCGGTTCCTTCCGAAGTGGTTGTGACGTTCTCGTACGCAGAAGTCGTCGGCACTTTGGCGACCTTTAGCCGAGGACTCCGGCGTTGCGAGTTCACGTTCGGTCGAGTGGACGCCGGAGATCTCGCCTTGCCCTACTACGTCGACGACGGACTCGTCGACTCGCTCAACCGTAACGTACGTCGACAGCCCGACGCCGACGCCGTCGAAGCCTTCGTCGTGCGATTCGCCAGCGTCGAGGACCTCAGCTTCCCGGCGGCGTCGGCTTCGACGGCTTCGACGTCGCCCCGCGGCGTCGCCGACTACACGTTGGCGTTCGTCGTCAAGGACAGCATTCACGACGCGTTGACCAATCGCGGGCCGGTTGCCATCGTCATGCTGTTCGACGAGTCGACGGTCGAGGTTCCTCGAGGTCCGCCGCGCGAACGAGTCACCGCCGCCGTTGACGCGCCTCCTAGCGGCGACGGCGACCTCGACGACTACTGCTGCGAGGAAACCGTGACTCCGCTGTTGCACTACGTCTGCGAGGTGAAACGTTTACGAGGACCTCGGCAAACCGTCGCCGATTTCCGGTCCGACTCCAATAAGGTAAAAACTTTCGATTTCAGCGAATACGATTCCCTGTAAATTCCGTCGAATCCGATTGCTGCGAGGTCTCTATCCTCGAGTTCTGTATCCTCGAGGTCTGTATCCTCGAGGTCTGTATCCTCGAGTTCTGTATCCTCGAGGTCTGTATCCTCGAGGTCTGTATCCTCGAGGTCTGTATCCTCGAGGTCTGTATCCTCGAGGTCTGTATCCTCGAGGTCTCTATCCTCGAGTTCTCTATCCTCGAGGTCTGTATCCTCGAGTTCTCTATCCTCGAGGTCTGTATCCTCGAGACTCGCGTCTATTCGCATCCTCGTAGCGGATTCCTTCGCCGCCGTCGGATATCGACGCCCCATTTTCAATCTACGCATACACGTGATATCCGCAACTTTTTATGTTTGCCCTTGTAACATTGTGCATTACGCAATACTTTTACGATACATACAACATCAATGCATTTACGTAATCACGTAGCCAATTGGCTACTTTGGAGCATTGGCTCTCGCGTATAGCGTCCATACCATTGTTATTGAAAACCACTTTTTATTCATATTTTTATATATTATTGATATTCAATCTATTAATTCATTAATTATTATCATAATTAAAATTGTATATAGTGATTTTTTAATAAAAATGAAAATGTCTAATTTGTATTCATGAATAATGATACTAATAATATTGATAAGTTTGGTTTATAAAATATAGATAAAGATCAATTTTAGCATGAATTATCAACTAAAGTTTTCTTGTGAATATTGACTTAAAATATATGATTTTAAATTATTTGATCATAAAATATAATATCAAGTTAATATTTTTTTATATAATTATAATAAACTTGTTATCGATTATATAATTTGTCATAATATAAAATCACTTAATTAAATATTGTATGAATTATTAATATAATATATATTGTTCCATTTTCGAATTATTATATTTCACATTTTTTCTATAAACTTATATTGTATAGCTTCCCTTAGAAGGTTTGACGGATAGCGATTGGCTGGAGAATAAGAAAGGAATTATGAAGGTTAAGGTGGAGTAAAGATGATAAATGCTCCAAGACATTTGAAGAGTTTATAAGCCTTCAATAAATTTGCAGATACAAGAAATCCACTGAAATAATAAATAACCATTCAATCGGGAATACTTCGAGTTATAAAATTACCCACGGCATTTTTCTAATAGATTTGATAGAAGCAAACCATAGATTTATTGAAGTGAATATTTATTGTTATGGCAGAGTCAAGGATGCAGATATTTACGATGAAATAGATATTGAAAAATAACCGAAGGTCGATTAAAAGTGCTTCGAGGATTATTAGATCAGAAGTTTAAAACTTAACATTATATCAGAATAAAATATTATATAATTATAAACTTAACCTAAATGTATTTCATAAGTACCATATTTCATCAAATCATAGAACACTTTACGTAATTCACGATGAATCAATAATATAGAAGAAGAAACAAGCAAATAAGTTTTCAAATATTTTAAGACCATGACCAGAATCATATTCTGTACGCATTTGTTAAATTGTTTGTATATGTCCGATTCAAGTATATCTGACAGTCGTTTGTTATAGTTTACACTAGTACTAGTAGTTTACACTAGTACTAGTAGTTCACTAGTACTTGATTGATGAAGATTGTTTAAAAGTAATTCAAGAGAGCCGATTCGGATTTGAAAACGCAACATGAAGATTAATAGATTTTCAGCAAAGAACAACAAAGGTGAACATTATGTAAATCTCTAACAAGCTGTTAACGTAACATGAATTTCATTCATTCACATTTTTAGAAGTACTTAACTGAATAAAGGCACTTTGCCTGCTTTCTCCATTTCACCCAATCGATAACTGATCAACAGATTAGTGAACAAATGTAAAGTTTATGAAAAGAAAGAATACGTCTCACATACATCTCACATACACCATTTGGACAACTTAATATATCTTCTGCTCTAGCTTCCCTAAACCTTTGTAAATAAATATAAGTAAATATATTAATGAGTAAAATTAATTTGAAACAATTGTTCCTGACAATTTAAATAATAATTATTTTAAATAAAAATAGTTATTTAAAAAACCAAATTAATTGACCAAATATGTTATCATTAATATCTTAGAATTGGATATTTCTTCTAGAAATGTCCAATTCTTTCAACATTCTATAAAATTTCATCTTTCTTAAACTCTCACATTATGATTTCGACAATAACTAAATGCTTTTAATTTCTTCATATAAAATATCATAATAAAAATATTATATTAGTTACTATAAGTAAATTAATTTTCAATAATATTTACAATAAGTTATTTTAATTTTACACTAAGGTTAATATATCACTAATAGTATTATTGAATATATCTATTGACAATTGTACAATGTACAAATTTTCAACTATATAGATACTTTTAAATATTAACAAATTTAAAATTGGAATATGTATAACCTCACAAATAGCTTACATTAATCTCCTTGTCACATCTGTTTCATATTTTGTTTAAACTAGATTCTTTAGCATCCATAAACATTCAGTAATTTACAATAATAATGATAAACAATTACCAAATACCCCTTTTAATATATAGCATATGCCAAAGTTCCCATAATAAGATGCAATTCCTGAATGTTTTAGTTAAATCTTCAACATTTTGAGGGTAAGAACTACAAAGAAAGTGAAAATATCTGAAACTTTAAAATGTATTATTACCATTAGTAGTGTTAGCTACTTTAGTTAATAATATTTTGGTATATTTTGATTAAATAATTATTAATATACATGCTTTTAAATTTTATAAATTATTTTGTATTAAATTGGTAATTTACTGAAAGTATTTATATAACTTTTTGAAAGTTCATAGATAAATATATAAAATTCAACTTGATAGAAAGTGAGGCAATATTTAATAGTCGTACTTACTTTAAAAGAAATAAAAGTAATTTATAAATCATCAGAAAATAAATATATTTTAATTCGTCATTACGAACGAATGGTGCATGAAATTTAGATTCGAAGACTTCATGAAATCTAAACTTCGTAATATTTATTTGTTATCTTCAAAGAAATGATTTATCAATCTAAAGAAGGATATATATTAATAAAGAGTTAACATAGATCATCTCATATGAAAGTCTCTGGATGGTAACACTAAACAATTACTTTTCTTATTAATAAACTCGACTGTTAATAAAAGAACATAAACAGTTAAGTAAACCATTTAATAAAAGTCAATTTGTTAACATAAATAAAGGCCAATTTATTGACTTAAATAATCATATTACAACTTTGCCAATAATGTTATAATTGAAATCTGTAAACAGAACAAACACAAGTTAATTACGCCAAGTGGATTGTACATTATTGATGAGGTGCCGGGAACAATGCATTATCTGCATACAGATGCACCTGTAAACACTATCTCAATATCCAATTGTTGTTATTGTTAAGTTTGTATTGTATATCTAAGATCAGTGGAGTAGTGTAACTAAATGATTAAGAAACTCATCCCGCAGAATTTGTTAAACTAATTCTACTTTATATTCTGCAATGTGTTCATCAGACTCCTGATGTATTCACATTCAATAAACTAATATCTATTTAATTTATTCTAGTTTTTTCATAATTAGGAATTAGTTTATCAAATTAGTTGCCTATATGTTCTACAATTAGCTAAATATTATATTTAAATATGCTGTGCCTTGCCTTGTATATAGTAAAAAGTATAAATTAGAAAAATCTGATATTAAAAAAGATATAATTTATTACGAAGCTCTTGGAAAATAGTTATTTGTAAAGCCACGAGTTCTTTATACATTTACATGTTTTCTGTGCTCCATTTATGTTTAGCTTCTGCGGTGGCCATTTGGTTTCCTTGATTTATGAAAATCTTCTCTTCAAATCCGATTGACCTAAACAAACGAAGATACTAATCATACTTATTTTTAACATTTTATGGAATATCTGGATAGAAATCAAATATATGAAATAGAGTTATAAAAATGGTGCATTATTAATTATCATATGTAAATATATATTTAGGTCTCAGAATAACTTAAAGGTACAGGCATTGTTTGAAATATATATGTTTTAATGAGATATTATATATATTAAATATTACATTGCAAATCAATATATAAATACAAATTACATTTTTATGACCATATTGTAAAATAATATTTAATAAATAATTAATTAACAATTAATCTATAAAAGGTCATAAAAATTTAGATATTTTATCAATTTTCAAAATTTAAAAACAGATTTAAAATACAATTATTTATGTATCTAAATTTGTAATATCAACACAGATAGCAATACATGTAATTAGATCTAATAGATTGAAATCAAAGCATAAACCATAAGTACTATAAATCATAACAAACAAATTTTTCTAGATAATAAATAAATTTCTACTTTATATAAATGTACAAAATTTAACATAATTAAAGATAAATATGTTATTAATTGAATGTAAAAGAAGTCTGTATTTTCCTATCTAAATACATTACGGGTATCAAACGGCGCCAGGGCCTTTAATATGTTAGGTAATATGTCACTGAGTCAGTTTTAATTGTTATAACTTTAAATTACCAATACAAATCTAACAATGAAGATCTAATATTTTAAAGATTGATAACTTAACAACTACATAATGGTCAGTTTAAAGATTGATAACTTAACAACTACATAATGGTCAGTTTAAAGATTGATAACTTAACAACTACATAATGGTCAGTTTAAAGATTGATAACTTAACAACTACATAATGGTCAGTTTAAAGATTGATAACTTAACAACTACATAATGGTCAGTTTAAAGATTGATAACTTAACAACTACATAATGGTCAGTTTAAAGATTGATAACTTAACAACTACATAATGGTCAGTTTAAAGATTGATAACTTAATAACTACATAATGGTCAGTTTAAAGATTGATAACTTAACAACTACATAATGGTCAGTTTAAAGATTGATAACTTAACAACTACATAATGGTCAGTTTAAAGATTGATAACTTAATAACTACATAATGGTCAGTTTAAAGATTGATAACTTAACAACTACATAATGGTCAGTTTAAAGATTGATAACTTAACAACTACATAATGGTCAGTTTAAAGATTGATAACTTAACAACTACATAATGGTCAGTTTAAAGATTGATAACTTAACAACTACATAATGGTCAGTTTAAAGATTGATAACTTAACAACTACATAATGGTCAGTTTAAAGATTGATAACTTAACAACTACATAATGGTCAGTTTAAAGATTGATAACTTAACAACTACATAATGGTCAGTTTAAAGATTGATAACTTAACAACTACATAATGGTCAGTTTAAAGATTGATAACTTAACAACTACATAATGGTCAGTTTAAAGATTGATAACTTAATAACTACATAATGGTCAGTTTAAAGATTGATAACTTAACAACTACATAATGGTCAGTTTAAAGATTGATAACTTAACAACTACATAATGGTCAGTTTAAAGATTGATAACTTAACAACTACATAATGGTCAGTTTAAAGATTGATAAGCTACAACTAAATAATGGTCAGTTTAAAGATTGATAACTTAACAACTACATAATGGTCAGTTTAAAGATTGATAACTTAACAACTACATAATGGTCAGTTTAAAGATAGATAACTTAACAACTACATAATGGTCAGTTTAAAGATTAATAACTTAACAACTACGTAATGGTCAGTTTAAAGATTAATAACTTAATAACTACATAATGGTCAGTTTAAAGATTGATAAGCTACAACTACATAATGGTCAGTTTAAAGATAGATAACTTAACAACTACATAATGGTCAGTTTAAAGATTAATAACTTAACAACTACGTAATGGTCAGTTTAAAGATTAATAACTTAATAACTACATAATGGTCAGTTTAAAGATTGATAACCTATAACTACATAATGGTCAGTTTAAAGATTGATAACTTAACAACTACATAATGGTCAGTTTAAAGATTGATAACTTAACAACTACATAATGGTCAGTTTAAAGATAGATAACTTAACAACTACATAATGGTCAGTTTAAAGATTAATAACTTAACAACTACGTAATGGTCAGTTTAAAGATTAATAACTTAATAACTACATAATGGTCAGTTTAAAGATTGATAACCTATAACTACATAATGGTCAGTTTAAAGATTGATAACTTAACAACTACATAATGGTCAGTTTAAAGATTGATAACTTAACAACTACATAATGGTCAGTTTAAAGATTGATAACTTAACAACTACATAATGGTCAGTTTAAAGATTGATAACTTAATAACTACATAATGGTCAGTTTAAAGATTGATAACTTAATAACTACATAATGGTCAGTTTAAAGATTGATAACTTAACAACTACATAATGGTCAGTTTAAAGATTGATAACTTAATAACTACATAATGGTCAGTTTAAAGATTGATAACTTAACAACTACATAATGGTCAGTTTAAAGATTGATAACTTAATAACTACATAATGGTCAGTTTAAAGATTGATAACTTAATAACTACATAATGGTCAGTTTAAAGATTGATAACTTAACAACTACATAATGGTCAGTTTAAAGATTGATAACTTAACAACTACATAATGGTCAGTTTAAAGATTGATAACTTAACAACTACATAATGGTCAGTTTAAAGATTGATAACATAATAACTACATAATGGTCAGTTTAAAGATTGCTAACTTAATAACTACATAATGGTCAGTTTAAAGATTGATAACTTAACAACTACATAATGGTCAGTTTAAAGATTGATAACTTAACAACTACATAATGGTCAGTTTAAAGATTGATAACTTAATAACTACATAATGGTCAGTTTAAAGATTGATAACCTACAACTACATAATGGTCAGTTTAAAGATTGATAACTTAATAACTACATAATGGTCAGTTTAAAGATTGATAACTTAACAACTACATAATGGTCAGTTTAAAGATTGATAACTTAACAACTACATAATGGTCAGTTTAAAGATTGATAACTTAACAACTACATAATGGTCAGTTTAAAGATTGATAACTTAACAACTACATAATGGTCAGTTTAAAGATTGATAACTTAATAACTACATAATGGTCAGTTTAAAGATTGATAACCTAACAACTACATAATGGTCAGTTTAAAGATTGATAACTTAACAACTACATAATGGTCAGTTTAAAGATTGATAACTTAATAACTACATAATGGTCAGTTTAAAGATTGATAACTTAACAACTACATAATGGTCAGTTTAAAGATTGATAACTTAACAACTACATAATGGTCAGTTTAAAGATTGATAACTTAACAACTACATAATGGTCAGTTTAAAGATTGATAACTTAACAACTACATAATGGTCAGTTTAAAGATTGATAACTTAATAACTACATAATGGTCAGTTTAAAGATTGATAACTTAACAACTACATAATGGTCAGTTTAAAGATTGATAACTTAACAACTACATAATGGTCAGTTTAAAGATTGATAACTTAACAACTACATAATGGTCAGTTTAAAGATTGATAACTTAATAACTACATAATGGTCAGTTTAAAGATTGATAACTTAACAACTACATAATGGTCAGTTTAAAGATTGATAACTTAACAACTACATAATGGTCAGTTTAAAGATTGATAACTTAACAACTACATAATGGTCAGTTTAAAGATTGATAACATAACAACTACATAATGGTCAGTTTAAAGATTGATAACCTATAACTACATAATGGTCAGTTTAAAGATTGATAACTTAACAACTACATAATGGTCAGTTTAAAGATTGATAACCTACAACTACATAATGGTCAGTTTAAAGATTGATAACTTAACAACTACATAATGGTCAGTTTAAAGATTGATAACCTACAACTACATAATGGTCAGTTTAAAGATTGATAACATAACAACTACATAATGGTCAGTTTAAAGATTGATAACCTATAACTACATAATGGTCAGTTTAAAGATTGATAACTTAACAACTACATAATGGTCAGTTTAAAGATTGATAACTTAATAACTACATAATGGTCAGTTTAAAGATTGATAACTTAATAACTACATAATGGTCAGTTTAAAGATTGATAACTTAACAACTACATAATGGTCAGTTTAAAGATTGATAACTTAACAACTACATAATGGTCAGTTTAAAGATTGATAACTTAATAACTACATAATGGTCAGTTTAAAGATTGATAACTTAATAACTACATAATGGTCAGTTTAAAGATTGATAACTTAACAACTACATAATGGTCAGTTTAAAGATTGATAATTTAACAACTACATAATGGTCAGTTTAAAGATTGATAACTTAACAACTACATAATGGTCAGTTTAAAGATTGATAACTTAACAACTACATAATGGTCAGTTTAAAGATTGATAACTTAATAACTACATAATGGTCAGTTTAAAGATTGATAACTTAACAACTACATAATGGTCAGTTTAAAGATTGATAACTTAACAACTACATAATGGTCAGTTTAAAGATTGATAACTTAATAACTACATAATGGTCAGTTTAAAGATTGATAACCTACAACTACATAATGGTCAGTTTAAAGTTAGATAACATAACAACTACATAATGGTCAGTTTAAAGATTGATAAGCTACAACTACATAATGGTCAGTTTAAAGATTGATAACTTAACAACTACGTAATGGTCAGTTTAAAGATTGATAACTTAACAACTACATAATGGTCAGTTTAAAGATTGATAACCTACAACTACATAATGGTCAGTTTAAAGATTGATAACTTAACAACTACATAATGGTCAGTTTAAAGATTGATAACCTACAACTACATAATGGTCAGTTTAAAGATTGATAACTTAACAACTACATAATGGTCAGTTTAAAGATTGATAACTTAACAACTACATAATGGTCAGTTTAAAGATTGATAACTTAACAACTACATAATGGTCAGTTTAAAGATTGATAACCTACAACTACATAATGGTCAGTTTAAAGATTGATAACTTAACAACTACATAATGGTCAGTTTAAAGATTGATAACTTAACAACTACATAATGGTCAGTTTAAAGATTGATAACTTAACAACTACATAATGGTCAGTTTAAAGATTGATAACTTAATAACTACATAATGGTCAGTTTAAAGATTGATAACTTAACAACTACATAATGGTCAGTTTAAAGATTGATAACTTAACAACTACATAATGGTCAGTTTAAAGATTGATAACTTAACAACTACATAATGGTCAGTTTAAAGATTGATAACTTAACAACTACATAATGGTCAGTTTAAAGATTGATAACCTACAACTACATAATGGTCAGTTTAAAGATTGATAACCTACAACTACATAATGGTCAGTTTAAAGATTAATAACTTAACAACTACATAATGGTCAGTTTAAAGATTGATAACCTAACAACTACATAATGGTCAGTTTAAAGATTGATAACATAATAACTACATAATGGTCAGTTTAAAGATTGATAACTTAACAACTACATAATGGTCAGTTTAAAGATTGATAACCTAACAACTACATAATGGTCAGTTTAAAGATTGATAACTTAACAACTACATAATGGTCAGTTTAAAGATTGATAACTTAACAACTACATAATGGTCAGTTTAAAGATTGATAACTTAACAACTACATAATGGTCAGTTTAAAGATTGATAACTTAACAACTACATAATGGTCAGTTTAAAGATTGATAACTTAACAACTACATAATGGTCAGTTTAAAGATTGATAACTTAACAACTACATAATGGTCAGTTTAAAGATTGATAACTTAACAACTACATAATGGTCAGTTTAAAGATTGATAACTTAACAACTACATAATGGTCAGTTTAAAGATTGATAACCTAACAACTACATAATGGTCAGTTTAAAGATTGATAACCTACAACTACATAATGGTCAGTTTAAAGATTGATAACCTATAACTACATAATGGTCAGTTTAAAGATTGATAACTTAACAACTACATAATGGTCAGTTTAAAGATTGATAACTTAACAACTACATAATGGTCAGTTTAAAGATTGATAACTTAACAACTACATAATGGTCAGTTTAAAGATTGATAACTTAATAACTACATAATGGTCAGTTTAAAGATTGATAACTTAACAACTACGTAATGGTCAGTTTAAAGATTGATAACTTAACAACTACATAATGGTCAGTTTAAAGATTGATAACTTAACAACTACATAATGGTCAGTTTAAAGATTGATAACCTAACAACTACATAATGGTCAGTTTAAAGATTGATAACATAACAACTACATAATGGTCAGTTTAAAGATTGATAACTTAACAACTACATAATGGTCAGTTTAAAGATTGATAACTTAACAACTACATAATGGTCAGTTTAAAGATTGATAACTTAACAACTACATAATGGTCAGTTTAAAGATTGATAACTTAACAACTACATAATGGTCAGTTTAAAGATTGATAACTTAATAACTACATAATGGTCAGTTTAAAGATTGATAACTTAACAACTACATAATGGTCAGTTTAAAGATTGATAACTTAACAACTACATAATGGTCAGTTTAAAGATTGATAACTTAACAACTCCATAATGGTCAGTTTAAAGATTGATAACTTAACAACTACATAATGGTCAGTTTAAAGATTGATAAGCTACAACTACATAATGGTCAGTTTAAAGATTGATAACTTAACAACTACATAATGGTCAGTTTAAAGATTGATAAGCTACAACTACATAATGGTCAGTTTAAAGATAGATAACTTAACAACTACATAATGGTCAGTTTAAAGATTGATAAGCTACAACTACATAATGGTCAGTTTAAAGATAGATAACTTAACAACTACATAATGGTCAGTTTAAAGATTGATAACTTAACAACTACATAATGGTCAGTTTAAAGATTGATAACTTAATAACTACATAATGGTCAGTTTAAAGATTGATAACTTAACAACTACATAATGGTCAGTTTAAAGATTGATAACTTAACAACTACATAATGGTCAGTTTAAAGATTGATAACTTAACAACTACATAATGGTCAGTTTAAAGATTGATAACTTAACAACTACGTAATGGTCAGTTTAAAGATTGATAACTTAATAACTACATAATGGTCAGTTTAAAGATTGATAACTTAACAACTCCATAATGGTCAGTTTAAAGATTGATAACCTATAACTACATAATGGTCAGTTTAAAGATTGATAACCTATAACTATATAATGGTCAGTTTAAAGATTGATAACTTAACAACTACATAATGGTCAGTTTAAAGATTGATAACTTAACAACTACATAATGGTCAGTTTAAAGATTGATAACCTATAACTACATAATGGTCAGTTTAAAGATTGATAACCTATAACTATATAATGGTCAGTTTAAAGATTGATAACTTAACAACTACATAATGGTCAGTTTAAAGATTGATAACTTAACAACTACATAATGGTCAGTTTAAAGATTGATAACTTAACAACTACATAATGGTCAGTTTAAAGATTGATAACTTAACAACTACATAATGGTCAGTTTAAAGATTGATAACTTAACAACTACATAATGGTCAGTTTAAAGATTGATAACCTATAACTACATAATGGTCAGTTTAAAGATTGATAACTTAACAACTACATAATGGTCAGTTTAAAGATTGATAACCTACAACTATATAATGGTCAGTTTAAAGATTGATAACTTAACAACTACATAATGGTCAGTTTAAAGATTGATAACTTAACAACTACATAATGGTCAGTTTAAAGATTGATAACCTAACAACTACATAATGGTCAGTTTAAAGATTGATAACTTAACAACTACATAATGGTCAGTTTAAAGATTGATAACTTAACAACTACATAATGGTCAGTTTAAAGATTGATAACTTAACAACTACATAATGGTCAGTTTAAAGATTGATAACTTAACAACTACATAATGGTCAGTTTAAAGATTGATAACTTAACAACTACATAATGGTCAGTTTAAAGATTGATAACCTACAACTACATAATGGTCAGTTTAAAGATTGATAACTTAACAACTACATAATGGTCAGTTTAAAGATTGATAACTTAACAACTACATAATGGTCAGTTTAAAGATTGATAACTTAACAACTACATAATGGTCAGTTTAAAGATTGATAACTTAACAACTACATAATGGTCAGTTTAAAGATTGATAACTTAACAACTACATAATGGTCAGTTTAAAGATTGATAACTTAACAACTACATAATGGTCAGTTTAAAGATTGATAACTTAACAACTACATAATGGTCAGTTTAAAGATTGATAGCTTAATAACTACATAATGGTCAGTTTAAAGATTGATAACCTACAACTACATAATGGTCAGTTTAAAGATTGATAACTTAATAACTACATAATGGTCAGTTTAAAGATTGATAACTTAACAACTACATAATGGTCAGTTTAAAGATTGATAACTTAACAACTACATAATGGTCAGTTTAAAGATAGATAACTTAACAACTACATAATTGTCAGTTTAAAGATTAATAACTTAACAACTACGTAATGGTCAGTTTAAAGATTAATAACTTAATAACTACATAATGGTCAGTTTAAAGATTGATAAGCTACAACTACATAATGGTCAGTTTAAAGATAGATAACTTAACAACTACATAATGGTCAGTTTAAAGATTAATAACTTAACAACTACGTAATGGTCAGTTTAAAGATTAATAACTTAATAACTACATAATGGTCAGTTTAAAGATTGATAACCTATAACTACATAATGGTCAGTTTAAAGATTGATAACTTAACAACTACATAATGGTCAGTTTAAAGATTGATAACTTAACAACTACATAATGGTCAGTTTAAAGATTGATAACTTAACAACTACATAATGGTCAGTTTAAAGATTGATAACTTAATAACTACATAATGGTCAGTTTAAAGATTGATAACTTAATAACTACATAATGGTCAGTTTAAAGATTGATAACTTAACAACTACATAATGGTCAGTTTAAAGATTGATAACTTAATAACTACATAATGGTCAGTTTAAAGATTGATAACTTAACAACTACATAATGGTCAGTTTAAAGATTGATAACTTAATAACTACATAATGGTCAGTTTAAAGATTGATAACTTAATAACTACATAATGGTCAGTTTAAAGATTGATAACTTAACAACTACATAATGGTCAGTTTAAAGATTGATAACTTAACAACTACATAATGGTCAGTTTAAAGATTGATAACTTAATAACTACATAATGGTCAGTTTAAAGATTGATAACTTAACAACTACATAATGGTCAGTTTAAAGATTGATAACTTAATAACTACATAATGGTCAGTTTAAAGATTGATAACTTAACAACTACATAATGGTCAGTTTAAAGATTGATAACTTAACAACTACATAATGGTCAGTTTAAAGATTGATAACATAATAACTACATAATGGTCAGTTTAAAGATTGCTAACTTAATAACTACATAATGGTCAGTTTAAAGATTGATAACTTAACAACTACATAATGGTCAGTTTAAAGATTGATAACTTAACAACTACATAATGGTCAGTTTAAAGATTGATAACTTAATAACTACATAATGGTCAGTTTAAAGATTGATAACCTACAACTACATAATGGTCAGTTTAAAGATTGATAACTTAATAACTACATAATGGTCAGTTTAAAGATTGATAACTTAACAACTACATAATGGTCAGTTTAAAGATTGATAACTTAACAACTACATAATGGTCAGTTTAAAGATTGATAACTTAACAACTACATAATGGTCAGTTTAAAGATTGATAACTTAATAACTACATAATGGTCAGTTTAAAGATTGATAACCTAACAACTACATAATGGTCAGTTTAAAGATTGATAACTTAACAACTACATAATGGTCAGTTTAAAGATTGATAACTTAATAACTACATAATGGTCAGTTTAAAGATTGATAACTTAACAACTACATAATGGTCAGTTTAAAGATTGATAACTTAACAACTACATAATGGTCAGTTTAAAGATTGATAACTTAACAACTACATAATGGTCAGTTTAAAGATTGATAACTTAACAACTACATAATGGTCAGTTTAAAGATTGATAACTTAACAACTACATAATGGTCAGTTTAAAGATTGATAACTTAACAACTACATAATGGTCAGTTTAAAGATTGATAACTTAACAACTACATAATGGTCAGTTTAAAGATTGATAACATAATAACTACATAATGGTCAGTTTAAAGATTGCTAACTTAATAACTACATAATGGTCAGTTTAAAGATTGATAACTTAACAACTACATAATGGTCAGTTTAAAGATTGATAACTTAACAACTACATAATGGTCAGTTTAAAGATTGATAACTTAACAACTACATAATGATCAGTTTAAAGATTGATAACTTAATAACTACATAATGGTCAGTTTAAAGATTGATAACCTAACAACTACATAATGGTCAGTTTAAAGATTGATAACTTAACAACTACATAATGGTCAGTTTAAAGATTGATAACTTAATAACTACATAATGGTCAGTTTAAAGATTGATAACTTAACAACTACATAATGGTCAGTTTAAAGATTGATAACTTAACAACTACATAATGGTCAGTTTAAAGATTGATAACTTAACAACTACATAATGGTCAGTTTAAAGATTGATAACCTACAACTACATAATGGTCAGTTTAAAGATTGATAACTTAATAACTACATAATGGTCAGTTTAAAGATTGATAACTTAACAACTACATAATGGTCAGTTTAAAGATTGATAACTTAACAACTACATAATGGTCAGTTTAAAGATTGATAACTTAACAACTACATAATGGTCAGTTTAAAGATTGATAACTTAACAACTACATAATGGTCAGTTTAAAGATTGATAACCTACAACTACATAATGGTCAGTTTAAAGATTGATAACTTATAACTTCACAATGGTCAGTTTAAAAGATATGAACTATTGTATATTAAATAATAAATTTTAAATATTTATTATAATATATTTAATAATTATTATAATTAATTTGATATCGGTTAATTAAATAATCATGTCAGGAAGGTGTCAAGATAAATAAAAGGCTGAGAAAAAATGTATAGAAAAAAGCTGAGAGAAGTTTAGAGTAAAGTAAAAATGAAATGTAGAGAAAAAATGAAGATAAAGAATGAGAAAATGAGAAGATTTGAGTAGTAGAGAGAAAAACAGAGATAATAAGTATAGAGGAGAGGAACAGAGAAAAAACTATAGATAAAGCAGAATGATTAGTATAAAGGAAAGGTAGAGACAAAATATAAAGAGAATAGACAGATAGAAGAGAAAGAGATACATTGTAGAAAGAATAGATAGAATAAAGAAAAAAGTCAAAAAGAAAAGACGGAGATGAAAAAGAGAAAGATTGCGAGAAGAAATAAATGAAAAAGTAGAACAAATAAATGACAGAAAAGGAGAAATAAAGAGATAGAGAGAAAGATAAACTGACCTATGAACGCCATCCCATCTATACCCTGGATAAATCTTATAACGATTGGGCTTTCCTTGAGGACCAGAGTACTTAGGTAACTCTGTTGTAAGAAGTGCTCAAATTATTAAGGATAGGTAATAAAGGGAAAAGACTTATATGATAGTAGTGCCAGTTAATGGAGATTAAATTAGTATAGAAATTGAATAAATGAAGAGGACTTTTGAAGTTAGTGAAAAGATTTGAATAGAGAATTTTGTGGAGGTAATAGAAAAACAACAGGATTTGTTTAGTTAATAAATATATTACATATTTAATTTAAGCATTATTTCTATACAAAACTACGATTAAATTGAATATCGAGTTGTTATCAATCTAATATTTAAATACAACAAATTGCCAAATAAACTATCTAGCAATGAAACCCTTAATATTAAGTTTCTTCTTTTCCTTTTTCTTGCTGAGTGAGATATAGGCAGCCATTGGATCTCCGTCCCTTTCGCGGTCCTTCATGAAGTCGTGCATGGCTGCATCGTCCCTGTAGCGTGCCAAAGGCTCATTAGCGACCTGCGCGTCTTCCTGTAGAGCCTGTTCGCGGCGTTTGTTCTGCACGAGGCTGTATGGGAAAAGAGTTAGGACAGTGGGGAATAGAGGGAAGTCAAAGTTGAGAGGTAAAGTAATTTTTTACTGAAACTCGACCTCCGGATATCTTCTATTATCGATGTTCTGCGACGAGTTTAAATTTAATAGAGATAGAGAATAATTATTAATGAAAATCTCCAAAGATGTTTTATATACAATACTAAGATATCTTATTGCCGTCGACAACACACGGGACGTACCCAGATGACCAGTCCTTATATTTGGATTTCTTTTTTTCAATTTTTTCATCTTCTTCCCTCTGTAGTTCATTCTCAGCTTTCAAATCTCTTTTCATTCCAGTTTTCTTATCTCTAAATACAGTTGCAACATTCTTTCCCATAGTAGTATCGTCCATCTACGAAATTCAAAGTGAAACCTTGTTAGAAATATAATTTAATATTCAAGTTTAAAAATATAATATATTTATAAAAGCAGACAAATAAATTATAAATTTTAATAAGATACTAATAATAGAAAAAAAAATTAATATATTCATATATTCAAAAATGATTAAATAAACTGTATATTTAATAATTGTTGTACATAAAACATAACCTTATTAAAAGCTTCTTCATTCTTTTTACGAATTTTCATTGCTTCAAATTTCATTTCTTTTGCAGACGATAATCCAGCTTTCTGACCAGAAAGAGTCTTAGTTGCAAGCATAGGTTTATTTTTTTTGGAGATAGAGTTAGATTTGTTTCTCTCTGATTGTTTTCCATTTTTTCTTCTTTGAGGTGATTGGTCAGAATCAGAATTATTATTTCTTCTTCTAGGAAGTGATTGGTCAGAATCTGAATAATGATTTCTTCTTCTGGGAGGTGATTGGTCAGAATCGGCATGTTTATTTCTTCTCCTGAGAGGTGATTGGTCAGAATCGGCATGTTTATTTCTTCTCCTGGGAGGTGATTGGTCAGAATCGGCGTGTTTATTTCTTCTTCTGGGAGGTGATTGGTCAGAATCTGAATCATTATTTCTTCTCCTGGGAGGTGATTGGTCAGAATCTGAATGATTATTTATTCTTCTGGGAGGTGAATGGTCAGAATCTGAACCCTGTCTTCTTCTAGGAGGTGATTGGTCAGAATCTGAACCTTGTCTTCTTCTAGGAGGTGATTGACCAAAATCAGAATCAAGCCTTCTTCTGGGTGGTGATTGGTCAGAATCAGAATCATGCCTTCTTCTGGGTGGTGATTGGTCAGAATCTGAACGGTTACTTTTATTTTGATTATCATCACAGCTACTAGAATCGCCAGCATCTAAACATAGATTTAATGATAAATAAATATATAAACAAATTAATATATATAATAAGGATATATGTATGTTGATACAATAAGTATGTTGATACAATAAGTATGTTGATACAATAAGTATGTTGATAGATTAAATGTTGGATAGTATATAGAAAAAATTCAATCAAATATAGAAAAATAATAAATGTCATAAGACCTTGTGAGGATAAGGACACATGATAATATTATAGTTACATATTATATAATATAAGTTTACAATTAATATTATTAATTATTATTTACACTAAAACCTTTAAGCTTTTTCCATCTATCGCTGTCTCTATATTTCTCAAGTTCTATAATTTCTTCTGGTCTCTCGTCTATCTATTATCAAAAAATTGATGTTAATTACTCTATAAATATATAATAATTCCAACTACAGATATAATATGTTCTCCGCTATACCAAACCCGTTAATTTCAGTCTGTGAATAATTCAGACTGAATCAAGTAAAATTAAAAATAGTGAGTATTTTTTTATATTAATATTAAATTCTAATTCATATTTAAATTCTACTTAAGTTAAAGTCAGATATAAATATCCACAAATAAAATATTTATGAATTATTATATTCGAGTTTAATTGATAATTTTAGCTAAATAGCATATCACAGTTATGCTATTAATTAAATTAATCATATATATAATATCATATAGAGATTATATTCTTAAATTAAATAAAACAAATATCAATAGAAAAAGTAATTCCTTGAAATATCCAACTAGATGAATTTATATAAATCAAAATGATACAAAACTAATACATTTATAGACTTTTCATATAATAACAATTATTTTTAATTAATTCTATACAAATCTTAAAATAAATATGATATTGATTATACTAGTATCTAATATAGCATGTGAAATTATTATAAATAATATCCAGAAAGGTTAATTCAATTAAAATATGTAAATTTGCAGTAAAATCTTTTTCTAAAAATAATAAAATATTATTTTTATTATTTTATAATGTTCACATTATTATATTAAAATTAAATATTATTATATTTTAGTATAACATTACTTCGTTTAATCTGGCAAAATCTATATTGATCAAAATTATATAAAATTAATAAAAATTAAATTATCATTTAATTTATAAATCAAATATTGATAATATTGATAATTATATATATATTTATTATAAATAATTATTAAATTATAGATTAAATGTAATCTTATTATATGGAAATACCATAAAAGCAAATTTTCAAAATTACAATTTAAAATTTTAATAAAAGGATATTCCTTTATATAAAGATATCTATTATTATATTATTATGGAATATCAGAAACAGTATACAAATGTTAATAAATCAGTAAAGAAAAAGATTGTTTATCTAAGATATGACCTGTTGCAAAAGATAGACTATATTGGCTATATTGAGAATTTTGATAAATTCACCAATAATTATCATTACTCCAAATAAATGATGCAATTTACCCTAGAGTACCGAAAATCAAAATCCTATACAATAGATTATTATAGAGCTTTTGTTAACAGCAATCACCATGTAATCACTATACAAATATAATATTAACGTGGTCAGCAATGGTAGGTTTATCTTCGATAAAGTAGCCGTCGAGAATGTCCTCTGGTGCCCGAGTGTCTCTTTGTTTGAAATCTATTGTTTCATCGATGAGGGAACACCTGTAAAACATGGTAAAAATGCATCGAGTGTAAATAAAGCGTTAGAATTAAAATGCTATTATTTATTCAATTAAAATTATGACACTATTAATATTTATAGGTCATTATTAAATTATGAATACATACAATTAGTACGTGAAGTAGTGGTCAATCTAATCATCTATATATGTATAGGTGAAAAATGACTAGCCATACTGAAATTAGAATAGATTTATTGAAAAATGTATACATTCCTAAATTAAACATATAAACAAATAAATTAAATAGTATCTAAATTTTAAACATATAAATTATATAATATATAAATTATAAGCATATCAATTATATAATAACTAAATTTTAAATAAATAATATTATACTTATTAAACAAAAATTCATGTTAATAATGGTAAAGCCTAACATCTTTACAGAGGCTTAGGTATTTTAATATTATATATTATAGTGTAGGTATAGTTATAATATAGTGTAGGAATAGCTATAATATAGTGTGGGTATAATTATAATATATTGTATAGTGATATATATTATCTAATGTAGGTTTAGTTATAATATAGTGTACTATAATTATAATATAGTATAGCTAGTTATAATAGAGTGTAGGTATAGTAATAATATAGTGTAGGTATAGTTATAATATAGTATAAGTATAATAGTTACACTATAGCTACACTGCATTATTACTATACTTACACTATAAAGTATAATATAGTTTAGGTATAGTTATAATATAATATAAGTATAATATAGTGTAGCTATAGTTACATTATAGCTACACTGCATTATTACTATACTTACACTATAAAGTATAATATAGTTTAGGTATAGACATAAAATAGTGTTGGTATAGCTATAATATAGCTATACAATGGTATAAGTAATTGAGAGTTATTTTATCAATTAGCAATTTTATTTGAATCAAGTTTTGTTTCTTGAAGGTGTTAGCTTTAAATTATTGAGGTAATATATGTTTGTATATCAAATTAGTAAGTATCTATATTATATTATCAAATTAGTAAGTATCTATATTATCATAGAAGATGAAAAGAAATATTAGTAAGGATATGGAATTAGTATCTTGTAATTATATACATTTAGTTTGTTCAATTTAATTTAATATCGTTGTCATTGGGAAAAAATACATTAGATATTGAGAAGTCTGATATCATGGCAAACTAAAGATTAGAAACTGTTTACTGATCTTTGTTATTGATGAAATTTCACTTTAATTATCTCGTTTTTAAATATTCGTAAATGTCATCGGGAAATTTATTAGAGATACAATAATAATGCAGAAATTGCAATGTGACGTTTCATTTGTATGATTATGTAATAACGCAATTTTAAATGTCTTTTTAGTAACATGTGGAACAGTCAAAGGGGATATAAGTGAAATAACTAAGGCCTAATATATTATTGCAATAAAGGAAAATTTAAGTAATACTTTCGATGACCATCGAAACAGAAAATCCAAAAGAATAGACACAAGATTCACAAGAGTCAAATTTCTGCGAGTTGCTTGAAATAAGATTAAATGATGTTCTCAAAAGCATAATGACACTACAAACAGCTGAAGTTATAAACCTGATAATGCGATGGAGATGAAGATGATAACGTATGCTCAACAATATCTGCGATTGATATCCCTAATCGGCAAATCCGCGAGTAGTGAAAATGGCTAAACTTCAATATTCTTGTGATTAACCAATTCTTTTAGAGGTTCACTTTTATTTTCAACAGATAAATAATTAACTGAGAGCGATGATATTAATCCGTTTTCAGAATCCACAATCACTGGACAACGATCATCCTCATCATAAATACTAATTCTGGAATACCAATGATTTCAGATAACAGGAATATGTGTAACTGACGGCGGAGGTCGGTCAGAAGATTGAGTCTCACTTAAGGTGATCGAAATGTGTAATACATTAGTCGTATATATCTGATATCTAAGGTACATACGCTCTTCATAACGTATTTACACTATACATAGCTACGCGATTTAGTTAACATTCTATCTACTTGTACGATACTTAATGAATATCGGTTACAATGGTTTTACGATGGACAATGTCAAAAAGAAAATTCTGCTCTGGCACTGCACCATCCTCTTCGGTACCCTAAAGCAAATTGTCAATAGCGATCTTCAGTCGGATAGGATAATCCTCGATTTTGGGAAGCCGCCTTGGCATGCACGTAATGTAATGCAATGTTAATAAGGTATGCATCCAGAGGTTATGTGCCACGCCTAGAAGATGTGCCTGACTTTGATGAACCAGCCGTGTGAAAGATTGAATAATATCAAGCAAAGTTTTGTCTAATCATTACAACCAGGAGAGATAATTGCTGACAAGTCCA
>OZ038312.1:40540812-40618714 GCA_964035775.1 Osedax frankpressi | reverse complement strand
GACATTCAATTTGCATCCTTAGTATAACAAATGATTCCCTCTACACTAAAAGAATTGCGTTGTCTTAGCGTAGTTAGCAATTTATAGACCGAAGTCCATACGTCTACGGCCTATCAATTAATTAACTTTTGTTTCATAATGTAGTTTCATCAAGTAGTTTATTCGTTTACTATTATTTATAGTAGTTACGGTAGTTAAGTACTTAGAGTAGTTAAATGGCATTGTGAAAGCCCCACTCCTCATTGATAGCCTCGGGATATAGGTGGCGTTAGATGCTTCGACCCTATTGGCCAGTAGAGTCAAGATAATGTCTCGCAGGCTAAATACAATGTTTACTATTGTACAGTACACTATAAAGTACATAGTATATAATATATATATATATATATATATATATATATATATATATATATTATACATACTATAATATGAAATGTATACTATATGATAAATATATTATATATACTATAATATATAATATATACAATAGTATTTATTTATATATTATATAAATTAATTATTTTTATTTGGACAAAATGGATGCCTATACATCACCTTCACCCCTATACACCCCTTGAACCTCTCAAACCCCTACGTACCCGAATAAATACATATACCATTCTCAACACCTCCATAACCTTTAACCCCGACCGCATTTTATTTTCACTCTAACGTTTGGTAGTAAATTATTAATTTAATGACTTCAGGTATTCGAGAGCGATACAGTTATATTTCTCCATCTCACACATTTACGCACACTTTCGCGTGCTTTCTCTCTTATAGATAGACACATACATACATATACACATATGCATTCTGTATGGCACATATGGCAGGGCCGAGTACATTTTGTGTACGTGGATGGGCATACGTAAGGCGGCGTGGCGAGATGCCAATACCGTGACCCCGTGACCCGACCCCGTGACCCGACCCCGTACTGCGACCCTACGCCGCGATGAGCTCCGCGTGATATACGTAAACTTTCTCTATCGTATTTAAAACTGTACGCAATTACGAAATACAAATATACATGTATTTACCACAGCGAATGACTCATACTGCTATATATAGTCATGGGAAGATTCTCCCGACCCGGACGTACCGCTATTCAGACGAACACTTCTCCGGAACGTATTCTGCTTAACACTCCACCAATTCATCTACTCGAAATACACCAAATAAGGGCATACGGTGGATAGCCGAGCGTATAATGGTTCTTGGAAATACGGTGACTCATTGGTCATACCTTTGAAATGTCCTCATCATGTCCTTTTCATGTAATAGCTATGCACTCGATATGTATTCTTTACACTATCATCATTGCATATTCATTTCCTTATCGTAGCCTAGATATGTCTTTATTGTGTCATCCGTATGTCATCTGTACATACTAGTCAATGTATCTGTATTTCATTATCATAACATATACATGTCTTTATCGTGTCCTCTTCATATAATATATATGTCGTATGTATGTCATATTTACATTCTCGTCATAAAAACTAGATACAAATTCAGATATACGCGAAAATGCATATTTATTATAAAAACAGCTGATTGGTCACCAGTGGACTGTCCAGTGGACAGTGTCCAGTGGACAGTGTCCACCTTTTCATTCCGCATTCGAGGTCACTCACCAACGCGTACCAGGAGAACTGATAACAATGATTGCTATTGTCATCGACGTGCCATTGATATACGTGTCCATTAATTATGCAACGGTCCTATCCTAGTAATTCGCACTGCATCGCATGCGCTGTGCCATAGTATTGATATTGCGTCATAGCCATGGTTTTCAATTACGTAATATATTACGTAATTTGCATTGCGTAATATGTTAACTAACTAAAATTATTGTACAAGAGTTATATGTACATTATGCATATATATATATATATATATATATATATATATGGTATGATTACAGATGATCAAGATAAATTAGATTTATATGTCTGTTGTAATGTGTATTCCCAGTGTATCAGCCTGCATTATGTTTATATTATTGATATCACATTCGCAGGTATGATAATATTAATGTCTATCCAGCCAACGACGCCGTAGATATCCTCGAAAGCATTCCGTTATTATGTTCTATAGAAAAAGTTCTAACCTCTATTAAATTATTAAAATGTACACGTACTTTTTATATTCGTATCATTTACACATTTACAAAAAAATTACTTATTTAGTTCAATGTATATATAAATATATTATACACTATACTGTCTTACTATATATATTATACTGAATTATTATATACTATATACACTATACTATTTACACTATACTGTATACAGTGTAAACTATGGTGTATATACTATATCGTTTAGTTTAGTATATATTTCATATTTTGTACAAATCTATATTTGTCATTGTATAATAAAGCTACAATTCTCAATGTAAAATGAATGTGTATGAAGTGAATTAGTAATGTGATATATAAGTATTTACATATGTATATATACATATATATATATATATATATATATATATAAATAAGTAAATATATATATATATATATATAAATAAATAAATATATATATATATATATATAAATAAATGTATATATATATATATAACCCACAAACATATAAATTGCAGCAGTTATACGTTATTGGATATCAATAATAGCGTGTTTTTATGGCTTGTTCCATTGTCTTCTATACTTTTTCAAGCATGTCAGAGACAGACAGACAGCAATAAATATGCATATTTAAATCGCGTGGCATGGAGTCGAAGGGAAGCTTAATACTGACGGCCATTTCTCACTCCAGATTAGATCACATACAGATTAGATCAAATGCCGGTTACATTGGGTTCTTTTAGAGTACATTATCATTATATAATGCATAGTTGTTATTAAAAATGCATTATAATTGAAATAGTATTACTTTAGAACAATTGAACCAAGCAGATACACCCCATACAATATCTTCTAATTTAAGGTTTACCATAAGCAATAACTTCCACTTTAGACATATCGTAAGCAATAACTTCCACTTTAGAGATATCGTAAGCAATAACTTCCATATCATAAGCAATAACTTCCACTTTTGATATAGCGTAAGAAATAACTTCCACTTTTAAGATATCGTAAGCAATAACTTCTATTTTAGAGATATCGTAAGCAATAGCTTCCACTTTAAAGATATATTAGGGAACAACTTCCATATCATAATCAATAACTTCCACTTTTGATATATCGTAAGCAATAACTTTCACTTTAGACATATCGTAAGCAATAACTTCTACTTTAGAGATATCGTAAGCAATACTTTATTCACTTTAGATATATCGTATGCAATATCTTCCACTTTAGAGATATCGTAAGCAATAACTTCCAATTAGATATATCGTAAGCAATAACTTCCACTTTAAAGATATCTTAGGGAATAACGTCCATATCATAAGCAATAACTTCCACTTTAGATATATCGTAAGCAATAACTTCTACTTTAGAGATATTGTAAGCAATAACTTCCTATTTAGAGATATCTTAAACAATAACTTCCTATTTAGAGATATCGTAAGAAATAACTTCCACTTAGAGATATCGTAAGCAATAAATTCCACTTTAAAGATATCTTAGGTAACAGCTTACATATCGTAAGCAATAACTTCCACTTTAGATATATCGTAAACAATAAATTCCACTTTAGAAATATCGGATGCATCAGAAACTCGTATTCATTCACCCAGCGTACTTAGTTTCTCTAAATATACATTGAGATTATAAACTCTTATATTACATCACGGATTATATAATAATGGCCTCTTTCACTGCGTATTACGTCACGATGTATTACGTCACAACTGCACATCTCTCTACATTTTGTGTCTATTCTAAGATACAGTATGCACGTGTACGCTACTGTACGTCACTGTGGTCATCTGTACGCCATTGTAAGTTAAGATATGACTTTGTACGCTACTGTATTCATTTGCGAGCTACTGTATTCATTTGTAAGCGACTGTACATTACTTTGTACCGTTGTACGCTACATTTGATCACTTTTGAAACCCGTATACACTACTGCACGTCACTACACGCTACTGTACGCCATTGCACACTACCGCACGCCACTACCCTCCACCTAACGCCGCTGCACCCCCACTGCGCTCAACTGAACGTCACTGCATGCCACTGTACGCCAATACACGCTACTGAACACAACAACACGCTACTGCACGCTACTGAATACAACCTCACGCTACTGCACGTCACTGCACGCCACTGCACGCCACTACACGCCACTACACGCCACTGTACGCCACTGTACGCCACTGTACGCCACTGTACGCCACTGCACGCCACTGAACACCGATATAACGGGTGTAAAATGCGGTCGATACAAACATATCAATTGATCGCTAGTCAGTTCAACTCACACTCGGACATCGCATCTTAATGTATACCTTTGTATAGTATACTTAATGTAAATGATAGCTATAATATATATGTATATATATATATATATATATATATATATATATATATAATATATATATATATATATATATATATATATATATATATATATATATATATATATATAATATATATGATTCGTTATCAAATAAACGAAATATAGTTGTTGGCAACTCATTTATAATCATACTCTTTACCCTCCATACTCTTTACCCTTCATACTCTTTACCCATCATACTCTTTACCGGTCATACTCTTTACCCTTCATACTCTTTACCCATCATACTCTTTACCGGTCATACTCTTTACCCTTCATACTCTTTACCCATCATACTCTTTACCCGCCATACTCTTTACCCTTCATACTCTTTACCCATCATACTCTTTACCCGTCATACTCTTTACCCTTCATACTCTTTACCCATCATACTCTTTACCGGTCATACTCTTTACCCTTCATACTCTTTACCCATCATACTCCTTACCGGTCATACTCTTTACCCTTCATACTCTTTACCCGTCATACTCTTTACCCGCCATACTCTCTACCCGTCATAAGCTTTACCCGTCATACTCTTTACCCGTCATACTCTTTACCCGTCATACTCTTTACCGGTCATACTCTTTACCCTTCATACTCTTTACTCGCCATACTCTCTACCCGTCATAAGCTTTACCCGTCATACTCTTTACCCGTCATACTCTTTACCCGTCATACTCTTTACCGGTCATACTCTTTACCCTTCATACTCTTTACTCGCCATACTCTCTACCCGTCATAAGCTTTACCCGTCATACTCTTTACCCGTCATACTCTTTACCGGTCATACTCTTTACCCTACATACTCTTTACCCGTCATACTCTTTACCCGCCATACTCTCTACCCGTCATAAGCTTTACCCGTCATACTCTTTACCCGTCATACTCTTTACCCGTCATACTCTTTACCGGTCATACTCTTTACCCTTCATACTCTTTACCCGCCATACTCTTTACCCGCCATACTCTCTACCCGTCATAAGCTTTACCCGTCATACTCTTTACCCGTCATACTCTTTACCCGTCATACTCTTTACCGGTCATACTCTTTACCCTTCATACTCTTTACCCGCCATACTCTTTACCCGCCATACTCTCTACCCGTCATAAGCTTTACCCGTCATACTCTTTACCCGTCATACTCTTTACCCGTCATACTCTTTACCGGTCATACTCTTTACCCTTCATACTCTTTACTCGCCATACTCTCTACCCGTCATAAGCTTTACCCGTCATACTCTTTACCCGTCATACTCTTTACCGGTCATACTCTTTACCCACCACTTTACACATAACCCATCACTAAGTGACCCACGCGACCTTTGCACCGTTCACAGAAGAGGAAGAATGATCGCGAGCAGATTCGCCGTCGCCTCGCTTTCGGTTCCGTCGATCTTGAACCCGTGGATGACCCCTGCCAAGAAGTGGGCGGAATCGACTGCCGAGGGGGCGTGTCTAGAGCAGAGAGTCGCGACCAAGACTCGGAGGGCGGAAGTCGTGAACTTACAGACTATAGCGACGAATTGGATTCGGCGAACTCGCTAGACTGTACTCCGGTCGACTTTAACAAGGTTCCATCCATACTCCGGTCCCCTATAGAAGCATTTATTTACTATGGTCGACTTATAATTGACTATATCATAGAGGGGGAGTAGACTAGAGTAAACGGCGTTCCCGCTATAACGAGGTACCTATGAGTACGCGTGACAACTGTACCTAGGAGTACGCCGTTAAGTAGTTTCCGATACTCCCGCACGGTGTACCGGAGTCCCCGAGGCCGTCGTAGCCGTTATCAACTGCCGTCGGTGTAACTCTGGCCCAGTTGAAGGACGGTCGGGGGACTTCCGGTTTGCGCGGAAGTTTTCTAAATTCAATCACTGCTGAAGTGATTTAATATGCACGAATCTGGCCTCGAAGTGACCACCGATCGCCCGCGGTCATTGGTCAACGATAGGGCGTCCTTTGTAAGGACAATGGCGGTCACTTATATCAAGATTCCCGGATCTATGCATCCTTGAAGGGGCTTGCAACTGGTTATAGCCATGCCATATCGAGATTATCTATAGTTATATAATTCGTTATTCTACGAAATAATAAATCTCATTTTTCTCTGTAATCTTTGATTCACTATCTATATTAATAGGGAAAGGAGACATCCTCAGTCCAGTTGACCAATTATTTCTCAACATATTTTAATGTTAACCCATTTTACAGATAAATATGCATATTTAAATATATGAAATATAATTGAATAAATACTTTCTTCCTTCTTTAATTTTAAATTGTTTTGAAAATATCAACTATATTTATACATTATCGCATAGCTTTAATGAAGCCACTCATATTTCCAACTTATCATAAAGGCTTTAGTAGGCGATCTAAGTAAATATGTATTTTGATATACCAATGTATAGGTCGTTTGAATTAGTATTAATATTGTATCGGTAACATCATTTATTATATAATAACAAAAATGGCCTTGCATAAGATAATCGGTTTACTGAAAATCAAATATACGTTAATTATTCGCCATATATGTCTATAGATTATATCAGATTTAGCAATTTCCCTGCTAGGCATACAGTGTCATACAGTGGAAATAGCTAGTAAATACTATATATACTATATATATACATATATATATATATATATATATATATATATATGTATATATATATATATATATATATATATGATATTAAGATTTTGGGAGGATATACAAACGATAAATGGAAATCATTTTTTATTTTTCTTTCTATTCATAATTTAAGCAATATGATAAGAGTATACAATGATACGAATTAACATATGACCATAAGTTTAAAATCGTCGATATATTTAAATACATTGTCAATGTAAAGCATTTATATTTAATACAATACTGATTGATTGATTAAGTATTGGCGGTTGAAAACGGTTGCGAGGTGTGTATACGATTAGCTGAAATCTAATAGAAATATAATTTCCTAATTATAATAAAGATTCTAGGTGGGAAGACGAATACAATTAATATGTTCATATCTGGTCCAGCTCAACTATTTATGGATAAGTCTGTTTAAATATGAGCGCAATGACGATGCCTACTAGAGAAAGTGGTGGACATTACTACATTTAATTATTTGATGAGGGACCGAGTCCCTGGGATTCTCATTACGGGTGTAATCTCAACGCTCTCCCTCCCCCCGTTTACTCGAGTATAATGAGTATATAGTTGGCTAAGGTACGTCGTACTCGTCAAAGTTGATAGCTGAATTAATCATTTAATCATTTAATAATTGTATTCAAACTCATTTTTATAATGTCCAATTAAAAAATACTTTCAACTGTTCAATGACCTTTTCATTATATGTTGGTAGCCCATATTTAGTTTATTTAAAGTATTTTCATTTAAAGTAGTGATTCTATCATGGATAGATCTTTTGAATACTAATTATTCCTCTATTGTATATATTGAGAACATTTTTAAAGTATATTGCATTGACATATAGTATTTGTTTATTTATATTTAAGTTATAATTCTCTACTCACTGTATGACATAGGTGTATTTACATGGAATGCTATCAAGTGAGAATGTAGGCATTTTTTTACGAAATTCATGCAGAATTATGATGTAAGCAATTTTGTTACTAAAATTATAATTGTAGTTAATGTAATATTTCTTAATTACATTCGAAAATAGGCCAGCATTATATGGATATAGTACTGCAATGCAACCAGCATACATTAAATTATTAACTATATTATCATTTATCACGTAACTAACATATAAGTTAATTAACACTTTACTTCATAGTAATATAGATAGAAATAAATGGTAAAAAAGTCTAACCTATCATTTGTTATTTTAAGGAACTAGTTCTCGAGTCCAGTATGATTTTCTGTTTAATATACAAGTATAATAATAGTGCAATCAATTCTTAAGGACATTTATGTTTATTTCTGTTTAATATACTAGTATGATAATAGTGTAATCAATTCTTAAATCTAAAATCTAAAATAAATATATATTTGATATCAGGATATTTACTTGCATCAGATAATATGTATTTTTAAACATTTGTTTTATCAATATTATTGTGACTAATTCATTATTTAAATATATATATATATATATATATATATTTATATTTATTTATATATATTTATATATATCAGTACAAGAGTTACTTTGAGTTACCAAATTGGTTAGATCAATGCATAATTTCGATAATGATTAAGTTTGTTTTTTAATGAGTTTTAATAATGCACTTAATATATGTGAATTAATATAGACGGTAATCGGTAATCATTAATTAATATATATGTAAATATATTTTTAAATTAGTGTACTTATTACTTCCATGCCAGAAAACCATCCAGGTAATTTCATTTTTTGCATTACATAATTTCTCTTATATTATTTGTTATTTTTGTTGGCACATCAAAGGATTTTAGAAAACTATTACATCGCTGTGTTTACTGGGATATTAGCTAGTAAATAAGTATTGTTGATACACACGTTGAAAAATATTCAATCTATGAAAAACTATTAGCATTAACGACTTTATTAATAGATAATAGACTACTTTTATTGTCATGGTATAATGGGGATTGGTATGTGGTATGTTAACTGAATGTAATCATGGATGAGAATTAAATTAAACGTTAGTGTTTATTATTCCGTCAGTGTTGTATATTATATAGAAAATGTTAATAATATATTGATAGTTTAATTTGTATTAATGGAATTTGTATTATGAAGAAATTAATTTCTTTAAAATTTAAAACAATAACATAATTTATTATTTTTTTGTTTTAATATTGTAAATAATTTCAGATTTTCTTATTAGATTTTAATAGATCAAGTCTTTTTGCAATCAATTTTTACAAATTTAAGCTTTAATTTCAATTTTTGCATTTTAATAAATTTGTTTCTTGATTTAATTTCTGAATATAATTCCGCGATTTAATAGTTGAAGTAGATCACCTCTGAGAATCACATTGGAGTAACTCTTAAGAAGTATTTACAATTGTAACGAACTGTTTTAATCATTATGCGCTTTATTATTGGTTAAGTTTTCATTCGAATTACTGTGTGGTAATAGTTTATGAATTTGTTATCAATGAACAAATCAACATCCCCAAGCTAGGTATTTAAGTCAATGGTTTGGATCATAACAAGGACCTGTAATTTTAAATAATGCATATCTATATACTAAATATAATACATATGTGTTAAATTTAGTAAGTAATCATATAGCTTTGTATAAATGTTTTAGTTTAACATTAATATATCTTTTTACGACAGATTCTGAGATGTCATACGAGAATTAAATTAATAATTTAAATAGTCTCGAATATAGCAAAAGATATATTTTAATTATGGTATATGATTCTATATTTTTGCCATCATTCGATTTGATTTATGATTTTTTTGGAAAATGTAGAATGTAGAACTCTTGTTTATTCTGAGAGGGGGCTTCGTGTAGTATTGTTCTGTATTATTAACTGATGTGTATTTAACTATACGTAGCAATGTTTTCTTTAGGTATTCACATTATTTACTCGGTGTTTGTTCTTTGGATAGAAATATCTAAGATTATATTCAAATTGTAGTTCTAAAGTACAGTATCAAGTTATTTATCATCATTTCAGATGCTAAGACATTAACTCCATTAACAAGACAGATATATCAATACTATCAAATGCGAGAGGCGGGAAGTTTATATATAATTATATGTGCATTTAGGTCACAACAAATATGACGAACATCTCCTATTCTCTTCTTTTTTCTGTTTTATATTTCTGAGATACACTTTGCACGCATCCTGGGGTTGCAAGTAATACTTGTTCCTAGTATGTAATACACTTGCGGTCTCACTAAGGAGTACAATTTACGTATTCAAATGTACATCATTAACAATCCATATGTTCATTATATTACCAATAAAACATATCAAATTGATAAATACAATGTGATTACTTAATCATTCAATAATTCATAATTATAAATATAGTGATATTTCGCTTATGAAAATGAATTACATAATATATATTATAATTAATATATAATAATTACGTAATATCTACATAATATAATAAACCTATTTTAATATGAATATATATTAATATTAAATATGTAATCACTTTAAAATATCACTTTAATAGCCTTATATGGCATTAATATTTTTAAATGATTATATGTTATATATAATACAATATGAATATATTAAAATGTATTTTTTTATCCTAGATTTAAAGATAATGATGTGTACACTGTACAATGTACAGTGTACATATCTCCCGGATGTATAGATGTGTGTTCTAGTTGTGGTAAATATTAATATAGACACATTGAATAACCTAGTTTAAACCAGGGGGTTTAAACAAGGGTTTGATTGACAAGTACATGTATCTCGATGTACATATACCTTGCCTAAGTTAGAAAATTAAATACCACCACACTTTAGTTGTTAAATAAAACTATAAGTGTTAATAAATATTCTTACTATGCATGTACTGTCATGTGCAATTTTGTCATTTATGCAATATTGTTATATTTAACCTATATGTTGGATATTACAATGACTGTCGGTATTTTTCGAATTCTATATACATGTCATGAAATATAAATATTCAATATAGGTTAATAAAGTGATTTATATATGAAATACAGTTGTATATGAATTATATTAATAATTTTAAAAGTTTAATAACTATTTAGATATATCATATATTATCACTTACTCTCAATAAATAAAATTCTAGTTTCGTTTATTCTATTTGTCAATCAACTAAAGTAAACATATTCCACACATCAATCAAATATTTATAAATATTTCAATTCAATTTTTTAAAATTGGATTTTATTATTTATTATACATTTTAAAATTATATTAGATAACTATGCATTTAGGATTGTTATTGATTATAAGTTTAAATTAAACAATTATATATACAAATTATTATTAATAATACCAGTTTTTAATTATACATATATGATTTATTATTAGTAAACGAGATATAATAATAATTGATATAACATATGTATGTATATTGATTTGAATATGCATACATGGATGTACATGGATGTATTACAATTTATAATATTGTATCTAAATAAAATATACAATTATCTATATTATGATCAATATATATAGGATATATTATATAAGACTAGATAAAATTAACTTACTCAGTCATTGTAAAAGTTATTAATTAATATGAATATTTTACGAAGTTAATTTATTAAAAATAAATGTTCTCATTAAGTCAATATCAATCATAGTTTAATAATTTGGCAGCTGCCTGTAAAATATTAGAAAGCTCAGCTTGTATTTAAATAATAATGCTGATATTTTATTGTATTCAATTCAATGATGTATTAATAACCATACAAGTGTATACTCCATTTATAAAAATCCCGTTGGTAGAACATATTGATATAAGAAAATGAAAATTATTTTGCAAGTAATGATTTCAGTAATATTCTATTTATTATAATAAATAGTCAAATTAAGAGTAAATATATACGTATAATATTGTTGTTGTATTAAAGATATTTTAATAAGTGATTATGGTGTAATTAATAATTTACTTGAAATCTCTTGCCTTCTTTAAACATTCATTATTATAATTTAAACTGTCAATTATAATTATATGATATTTTTCAACATCTGAATATAACAATGCCCAGTGAACCTTGCATATTAATATCGGCAAAAAAACTTTATATTGGTAAAATTGACCTATAATATAATGATATATTAGTATATGAAATACTATGCTCCACTATTAAAATTTATGTTTAATTAAATACCTAGATTTTAGATAATTAAGATATTTTTTATATAAATATTATGTTATCTATATTACAATTATTTTACAAACTTTACTAAAAGAAAAAATACTTATATTGAAATTTTATGAAAAATTATCATCGAACCACGAGTTATCGCACAGTGTATACAACGAAGATTTATGTAACCCAGTAATTGGTGAACAGTGATCCACCATTATCTGAATAATATTCAATATATATAGTATGGGATAATAATTAATAAATAATGAATTAAATTATATTTTAAAATATACTTAATAACCTTTGTAACAATATTAGGTACATATTTCTTAATGATATTATTACTAGCTAATTTATCAGTAGGGTATTCCTATATAATTATACATATACATTTATGGAATTAATTATGGATATATAATTAATTATGTATGGAATTAATATTATGATAACAAAAAAATTATCATAATCATTTGAATGTTAAACTAACATTATTCTCAGTAGTCATATACTTAAATTCACCACATAAAGGAGATTGGATAAATAAAATTGAGTTTGCCTCATTATATGTTTCATTATATATCTCCATATATATAACATATTAATTCCGTTCTCAAAACATTAATCTTGTAATTCAAATCAATTGAGTTAATCTGTAAATATATAAGAAGTATTATATAACTAATAGTAAATTTTAAATAAAATAACCTCACTGTGCTGGTGAAACATTTATCTTTTAATGGAAATAACGATACAAATTTTGTCTAATAATTAATGATTAAATCATATCTATATTAATTTCTGTATCGTTGTAAATAATGAAAAATATAACTTTTCAAGTGTAATTTTCATAGTAAAATTATAAATAATATAATAAATTTCATATCTTTATTTACTGTAAAATTAATTAAACCATGTAGGCAATGGTCCAATCAAATCTATTCCTACCATATCCCAAGGTCTGGTTACTTTAATAGGTATCATTAAAGGTGAAACTGTTTGTATTTTTTCATACCTTTGACACGTATCGCAACATTTGATCTAATAACAATATTGATAGATTATATAGATATTAATTTAATATATTTATTATATGCATTTTATTATTTAAAATTAATAATGTATTATATAAATATATTTAATTTTGTTTATGTATTAATATACAAACAACATTTTCTAAATCATTCCTCATCCCTTTCCAGTAATATTTTTCATTCAGTTTCCCTAAAGATCTAATTCTAGAATATATTAAACAAGATATGTTTTATTAAATTGATGAGTAATTTATAAAATATTATCCTTTAACATTATATACCCTACATATTTTAACATGATTATACTAGAAAGTTCTTAATTTTACTAACATTCCAGAATGACCAGATTCAGAATGAAATATTTTCAATAATAAATCAACTTGACTCTCACTCATTACCACAATCTTTTCTTTTCCATTTTGTCGCTTAATTAATACTATCAAAATTAAAAATTAATATGATATTAATATTATTAATTATCAACTCTTTATAAAAAATATGCTAGAATGATACATATATCTCACTAAATACATTTTTATTCTTATAAAAAGTATCTAAATTAATCTAATATATTTTTGCAATTTTTTATAAAAATATGATTATTATAAATATTATTAAATTTAATTAATATAATATTAATTATTATATTGTATAATTATATCATATAGTATATTATAATCATAATCATTATGATAATAGTAACTATATCATACATTATGTATATCTTTATATACCTTTATTTGTCAAGTAGTAAGATTCGTTATAATGTGATTGCACATTTTTAATACCCTTTTAATTTTCTATATATCTTTATTTTCTAATCCTTTTGAATATACCCCATTTGATAAATAATAGTATATATCGTGTGCCAGTTTAAAAAATACTCATGAATAAAAAGTATTTATATATTTGAAATTTATTTTATAAAACACATGTAATTATTTTGAATTTAATATTAGACACGCCTATCTTTATTATAAAGTTCACGCCTATTTTTTCACGCCCAAAAACTTTATAACAAATAAATATTGCAGAAAAATATAATAAAGTAACATCCGATTTATATAATTATTTATAAAACTTTATCAATTATAATATAATTTTAATAAGTGTTTTCGTCATATTTACAAAGAAAATAAAAAAAGTTAGGTCATAATGACCAAATTGCATAAATGACAAAATTGCACATGACATACAACAGAAAAAAATCTAGATCATCCTAGTTTTATATTAAAATATATTTTATTTGCGTTTTATTATATTTTATTTCAAATAATTATATAATATTTTTCAATAATGACATCATCCGATAAATTGATAGTAATACAAAATAATTATTAAAAGGAAACAGTATTTTAACAATATATGTACGCACTATTAGCAAATAATATTTCCCATCTTAATCACGTCACATCATCTGTTTATGCTTATCAATTATATTAGGCACACAAATTCCCAGTGGTATTCCTGGGTAATATTACGGTGTGTAGTTTCAATGTAATATATATCTATGTTGGTGATACTGGTTCATGTTAACTATAGTTGGTAATTGATTTAAACCAGATTAATAAAAAGTTTCAAACTCTTAATTTTAATTACAAACTAATATATAATAAAACCTTTTAAAAATAATATATCAATTTTTAGCAATAACAAAGTCAATATTATGAAAATATTTCACAACACAATTAAAAATAAAACCAACATCAGTATTATAACCCAAGAAACTAGATAATGTAACTATTATTTAATAATAAACATATTTAATTTTTGTTATATAATTTATACCACTCAACATAGTTGAATTTTAACGACCTTGAAACCGCCACCGAAATGCTACAAAATAATGCGGCAATAGCACTGCTACGAGTTAGTAAATTAGAATCCGAGGGTACTCAATAAGACTGTTTAATCGCAATGCTCATTTAGACTCGCAGTCACGACGGTCTGAAAAGCTGCAAATCTCGCCGCTTCTCATCCGTCATCGAGGTCCACTCCGCGTGTAAGAAAAGATCTCAATCGGTAGTGTCCGGAATCGCGGGCTACGCAGACCTACTGCAATCTACAAACGGCCAACAACATTTCACGGAATATAAACTCCGAGAGTTCAACATCACCAGACTACAGGTGAGTGTCGTTCGTGTGTAAGATTACGCAATAATGTGGTTGTAATATTATACTTCACTTGCAGGTCGTGTTAAATGATATGCATAACGAAATTGGCCTGTTGAATCAAGAACTAGTGGACCTGCTTGTGCAGAGAGACGACCTTCACATGCAACAAGACGCACGTTTAGTCGATATAGAGGATCATACGAGGAGAGCTAAAGAAATGCAAGGCACGTGATGTCACATGTCATTATTATGTATTCATATTTTTTATCCCGACATCTACTTACGATTTTGTAGATTTATATTGAAGTAAATAATAAATATATTTTGTAAATTTTTATAAAAATAAACTAAAAAAACAATAAAATATAAATATTTTCACTTTTTATCAGCTTTCCTCGGATCTTGTATTATGAATTTATCATTTTCTACTACTGGAGCATCTTCTTCAAATTTAAGACTGTGGCCTAACCTTTAAAACAAGTCAGAAAGTAAATACAATTATTGATATAATAAATAGAAATACATAAAATTATGAAAAATAAACCAATTTTCTTCTGTTACTTCATCACCGGATCCTTTTTTCTACAAGTAATTAGTAGTAATTAGTATACCTATAATATATTACAAATATATTTATTCTTAACATTTTATATATTGTTTTATTACTATTTGCTGATAAGCACCTTGCATTCTCAGATCATAATTTTATAATTATAAATAATTTATCCAACAAACAAATATATTTATTATTCTTTAAAATTTAAAATTATTAATATAATAAATATTTAGATACAGTCCAATAAAGTATACCCCAATGAAAAATATATTTAGATGAAAGATAATCTAATGAATTTACTACAAAATAGTTAACTAAGAAATACCAAATTATTTATTTATCTGGTATCATTTATGAATGGCAATAAATATTTAGTTAAAATGGAGTTACATTTGATCAGTATAGTTAGTGAACACTATATAGGGATTAAGGGTAGAGGTCATTTATAAAATATTTTAGAGTTCAGAATATTTTATTTAAATTTGCTAATTAAAATAAAAATGACTTTATTTTCGCGAGTTTAAATTAAATTTATTTTGTTCACAGTTTTAAAATACCAGATAAGTAACAAAATACTCAGTATACTTAAATTATGATAATTATTACATTATATTAATTAAATATAAAGTATAATTATATGAATGAATGAATTCAAATTGATTTATCATGCATATAAAATGAGTATATTAGAAAAATATACATTCAAACTATTACAATTAATACAAATAATACTCAAACATAAAATTTCATAATAACCTTATTGAGTTGGTGAGTATGCATCTTATTCTTAAATTTATTTAGCAACATCAACGTTTGTTTTTCCCTTTCAGGCCCCTTGAGCTGTTTCTTTTCTTTTTTAATCTTATCTAGAGAAGCATGATGTTCTTCTAATATTTCATTCCGTACTTTTTTATCGGTAACTTTTTCTATAGTGAATAATGTATTATATTAATAATGTACAATAAACAATAAATAAACAATATTAAATAAATTACCTTGGACTTGTTTTTTGTTTTTCATTTCAGATTTTAAATCATTAAACTCATTTCTTATCGCATCCCTAATTCAATTATTTAAGTGAGACAAATAACTTAATAAGCAGCATTATATAACAAACAATTTTGAAGGTTCTTTTTTCTCTTCTTTATCCTTTTCTTCATCTTTTTCTTCAATTTTCTCTGGTTTCTTTGGCTAAGATATGAATTGATCTATTAAACTACCATATTAAGTTGAATTATCTATTTATAAAATTTGTTTATAATAAATAAATCATTGTTGAATTAAATTGTAATTACTTTTTAAAAACAAATAAACTAGCATTATATAGTATTATAAGTCAAACATTATAATTATATTATATGAACATCCAATTTGTTTAATTTATTCAAATTTCAAAACCCATAAAAAACCTAAACCACAACTCATATAATATATCCTACACATTAACAATTATATAGTAAAGATTATTTAGTAAGCTATGCTAGCTTGTAATAGTATCTTGTAATATAATCTAGTGCAGTTCATATATCCTACATGCTAGGAAGTAGTGTCATAGTATAACAGACTAGTGCAATTAATATATTCTACATAATGGGATTATACATGCTTCACTCATTAGTGTCACATATTGAACCAACAAATAAATAGTAGTGTTGAATTTTAAAATGTTTCGAGTTTAATTGGGAAATTCTAATTTTACCAATTAATTTATTATATTAACTTTTTATTTTTAGAAAATGTAAGAGAATAACAGTATAAGTAAATAATTACATAATGCAGTGATATCAAATAATTAATATCTAGATTTATATGAGGAATATTGAAATTTAATTTTGGGACTTTATTAGATTGAGATTATAAACATTATCCAAAATAAAATAGACAATATAGTAATAAAATGAAAGCTATATTGTTATATATTTATATATAACATTTTTTTTATAAATCTTATATAAATATTTTCTTGCTAATATCATTGGGAATATGTTGATTGACGGGTGGCGGTTAAAAATAATCATATTAAAACTTATTTAATTCCAAGCTATTGTCCTAATATAAATAAGAACAGCTAAATATGCTAATAATTTATTAACCATTTTCAAATAACCCGTAACTTCAAAATCGTAATTTATTCAAAAAAAAAGCATTTTAAAAATAACATTATATCTTTATTTTGGTATTTTTGAATTCAATTTATTTAGTTTTTTTTCGGATTGCGTAGTTACTCATAGAATTTTCAGAATTGATTCAAAAAAAATTAGTGGCTCTCGAATTCGGTTAATAGAAATTTTTGGTACATAAAAATTTTAAAATTGAATTTGTTTTTGCTAAAACGTGAAAAGTGCATTGTCGATTATCATTATTTGATCCTAGAAAACTCTAACATAGAAATACTCTTTTTAACATTTTAATATTGTAAACACAATATGTATATCTCGATTAAAGTAATATTCGTTATTTCAGTATTTCAAAGTTTAGAATCTTTTTTGAGCATTACCTATAATGCAAAAAATTGGTGATGTAATATCTTAAATTTACGCATTTGGAGATATTTTCGAGTATGAATACTATTATTTTTGAATTTCCTTTTTTTTATACTTCTTCTAGATTAGAGTTTTTTTAATCACGTGTTAATTTTCGAGAGTAACTCAATATTTTTTTACCAACGTAACCAACTTGACTCATTGCGCCAGCCAATAGTTATGACAAGAGGATTTTTCTTTCCAAATTATTTTAATAAGATATTTAATTATTTTATTTTTATTTATTGTATGGAAATAGTTATATAAAGAGTTATATAAATAATTTATAAAACCTTAGCAAAATTGTCGGATTCCTTAGGTACATAATTATCTTTACTCATCTTTTTATCATCAAAGCAATCATGAATACTTTTCACTGTTTTAAAATCCTATATTTGGTATAATTAAGTAATATTGAGTAATTTTGTAATAATATTACAAGAATATTGAATACAAAAATAAACTACCTTAATATCACAATTAATATCATCATCCTCGGCTTCTTCTCCAAATGACAATAAAGTGAAGTCTCTAAAATATATATGATTTGTATTTAACTTGATGCATATATTATAGAATGATTTGAATTTGAAGAGCAAAACATACTTTGTAGCAGCAGATTTGCTTTCTCTTTTCAGCTTACTTGATTTTTTGTGAGATTTTTTAGCTCTCGGTAAAATATTATCAAATGGACAATTCAGAACCTTGAAAATATTCTCATTATTCTTTCGGTATATTTGATATTTTATACTTAAAATTCATTTTTAAATCATTTTTGATTTATAATATTAGACATACCTTTGTTTTGATTATTTTATGTGGATACTTTGGTCTATCATTGGAGTCAGTTGGAGTATCTGCTAGTTTCACCATGTTGAACAATGTATCTCCTACAACCTTAAATAGATTGTATGAAACGACGTTAGCTTAAATGTTTTATAAAATTAGCATAAATGAAATTAATTGCAAATTTTAGCAGGTAAACCTATAAAATGATTTAAATCTGTATAAATTTATTGAAATCCATAGAAAATTTAATATGAACTAACTTTTCCGAAGATTGTATGCTTATTATTGAGTTCTGGACATTGATCTAGAGTGAAAAAGAATTGACTACCATTATCAGAGGGTCCAGCATTTGCCATTGCGACCAGTCCTCGTCTGACAAAACGCAATCTCGAGTGAAACTCATCCTTTATTGGAAATCACTTTGGTAATTATTTTAATAATTATACACGAGTATGAACCTTAAATGTTTCCCCATAAATTGAATCACCGCCATGACCTGTGCCTGTAGGATCACCACCTGAGATTGTAAGTATATTCAAATGAAGCGAAGAAATCAACATAAAATCAATATATTAGTACTATCGTAATAAATCAAAATGTTACAATAAATATTGACTATAAATTAGTTAATATTTAGATAAATAGCTCTACACGTATCTATCTATATTTCTAACCAATGTTTTTAAAATATATTTAAATAGAAAATATTATAAAAATAAAAAAAACCCATAAAAATATTGAATGAACCTATGTTAGAAAAAAAAGAGTTAACTGGCTTTAATTATTTTATAATGGTACGCATAACTAGGTTCTATAGAAAATACATTATTAACATTATTAAGATAATAGCATAATAGTGTATGTAATGATTTCTAATTAATTTTAAAACTATCTTACCAGGCTAGAAAAACTAAATGAATAAAATATTTGAAATTACCTTGAACAATGAAATTCTTTACGAGTCGATGGAAAATTGTACCTTCGTAGTAGCCCTCTTCGCATAACTGGATGAAGTTACGACAAGCCAATGGACACTCCTTAGACCAAAGTTCTATATCGATATCTCCCACTGTAGTGGTCAGCAACACCTGTGTGCATTAGTATGAGGAGATAATGCACACAGCATACAAGAGTTGTATGGGCAATATATATTGACTATATTGAATGCCTATTAATCTTAACAAATTATTTAGAGATGATAGCGTCGATAGATTTCGTAACCAGACTCGGAAATCCAGTACTTTCCAAATCTACCGAAAAGAAAGTGCAACTATTGATCTTGATGGTGAACATGGTTACACTAATACAAACGTTCAGGCTAAACTTTGGGCTAAACGATGAGCTAAAGGATGGTGCCTGACCCTCAATAATTATACTATATTAGAACATAACAATATATTAATGTACGTAAAATTAGTCGATCTACAAAGACTGCTCATTTACAGATATTTGTAATTTTTTATAATAAGAAACATATGGGTGGTGTAAAAGGTATTTATTAGCGATAGATCACACTGGAATTGCAAATTGACGAGCGGTGTGCAAATTATTGCAAAAAGAAAGGAAATTTTATGGAGACTGGAATTTATATAAAGAACAATCATAAAAATTATGTTCCATGGAAATGTTTGGTAAAAGATTTTGGAAAATTAAGTGAAATGGATGTGACAGAAAAATATGCCAGTAAGTATATTTTACATAAAAAAAAGATAAAAGATTGCTATGACACTATAAAGTATGAAATCAGCAAGGTCCAACTTTAAACAAAGATGATGTCATTTACTTTGAGGGATTGGCAACTTCGATTGAGTAATATAGAAAAGTACGTCGAGGTTTAAATAATTAGAATTTTAATTAAGATATAAACAAATAGTCTCTCTAAACGGATATAGATTTTCTCTTTAATGAGGACCGATTTGTGTCTAAGATGGGAATGGTAAATAAATTTAAAAAAACTTGATTGTACAAGTTAAGGGGAGACCGCAGTGATCAAATAATAATAATTTTTTTTTTTATAAATTTATTTTTATTTACTATTTAGATTAATTTATATGTTATTAATACTGTTGTGAAATTTCAGATTGAAAAACGCAATATAAATTGAATAAATTGAATGTTTATAAGTTTTTTGAAAATATTAATTTGTGAAAATAATAAATTAGTGAAAAATTGAATAAATTATTTTTATAATTTATTTGTATAAAACCGTATATATAATGGATTTTCTAAATTTAAAATTGTGAATATTTGAATATCTATAGTTGTTTATCTAGTTGTCAAATATCATATTCACATGATCGATTCAACCAATACAATCGTTCCAAACAAAACAAACTAATTACCTTTGTTTGAATTTTCAAAGCATTATTTACGATATTCATTTCATTTTTGCGTTTCTTCCTTTTGTAGCTATTTTTTAATATAACTTCTTCACATATATACATTCACTACATACTATTATATTATATATCATATTACTTTTATTATAAGTAACTTCATAAGTAAATTATGGGTCCTAAGAATAAGAGACAGAAGCAGGTCGAAAATATGATCAAACAACGAAGTGTAAGTAATACAAACAATTTTATGACAATGTAGAATATATATATATATTATAATATTTTGACTATATATATAATAGAATATAAATACTTTAATTTGACATTAAACAAAATAGTATATATGTAGTTATAAATTATTTTATTACAATTTTGTATGATATTTTATAATAATAATTTTATAATAGACATCGGGATCATTGATTGAAGTTACTGAAGAATCTGCTTCACATAGCAAAATAGCTATGGCATCTAATATGGATATATTTATAAATGAATATAACTGATATAAGTTATATTTGGAGATCATCTTCTATCCTTGTTCTCCTTATGTATACACTTTGTCCAAAATGCCAAAAAATCAAATTGGATATTGTATACAAATCGAGCGGTATAAGCACAAAGGCTTATCTAACATGTGTATCATGTGGCATAATGAAAACAATAGATATGGATTATAAGAATCAAAAAAATTCACCGAAGGAGATCAATGTAAAGGCTGTAATGGGTACAATGTATGGGGGAGGTAGCTTTACGTTATTAAAGAGCATCATGGCTCACATGAACATCGGATGTATGGTAACCAATACCTATACAAGTATCTCAAAAAAAATTACTGCAAACGCTATCAATGTTAGTATATTTGGAACATAATATAGGAAATAAACTAGCATATAATAATATTTATAATACATATATATAATTTTGTATAGGTTGCACATGATATGTTCAAGGATGTGGCCAAGATTATAAGAAAAGCTTATATGGATATTGATAAATCAATCAGAATTGATGACATAATTAATATTGCTGTTTCTTATGATGGTTCTTGGCAAAAGAGGGGGCATTCTTCGCAGTATGGAGTTGGAACAATCATAGAATTAGAAACCGGCTTGATATTAGACTATGAAGCATACTCATTATACTGCCATGTTGGTTGCAATAATTTCTCTATTATATATATATATATATATATATGTATGTATTTTAAATTGTAATAACAGAGTTGCAGCTGTAATAAGTCTAGTATGGTGCAGGCAGAATTTAATCTATGGTATGCCGATCATCAGCCAAATTGTGGAATCAATTTTGATAAGAATCCGGGAGCTATGGAGGTAATTTTACATATAAATATATTTATTCAATTATATTTTACCTAATATAATTAATCGTTTCTTTTTAGGTTGAAGCAGCTGAAGTCATCTGGAGAAGATCAATTGAAAGATATGGATTTAGATATACTTCTGTTCTCTCAGATGGCGACAGTAGAATGTATAGTAACCTAAGTTCTAAGAATATTTATGGAGATATCCCGATAACTAAAGAGGAATGCGTGAACCATGTTCATAAAAGAATGACCTCGGCCTTTAGAAAATTAATCAAAGATGGAAGTCATCTAGGTGTTCGTTTTGGTGGGAAAGGTCCAGGCAAACTTACGGCTGCAATAATCAATAAACTTGGAAATTATTTCAGCAAAGCTGTTAGTTTTATTAGATATTCAATGTCAATTTTATAAAATCATAATTTTATTTTTATATGATTAGATACGATCCAACACTGGTGATCTATCTGGTATGATAAATGATGTCTGGGCAACATATTATCATGTTACATCAACAGATCAGTGTTCCAATCATGACCGGTGCAGTATCGATTGGTGCTTTTACAAAAAGGCAATCGCAAAAGGTTGACTATTATCGATCATATATGTATATATTATTTATATTGGTTATATTTTTTAGGAGAAGTCCCAATGTCTCATACGCATATGAAAACAAAAATTTACAGTGTAATAGCTCCTCACCTCAAGCCCATATACGAAAGGCTTTGTACAAAAGAATTACTTTCGAGGTGTCTTCGGACAAAAACACAAAACAATAATGAATCTTATCATTCCATGATTTGGCATAGATGCAAAAAGGTTGTACCCGAATGTTATTTATATATGGTTACATTTTATAATGTTTTTTTTTACAGACCTCGTTCCATGGATTCCATGTTATAAAGTATGCTGTGAATACGGCTATATTAACATATAATACTGGAGCAAAAAATACTTTGAATGCATTTGCAAAATATTTAGAGAATAAAGAAAGTACATGTGAAATGGAAATGTGAAATGGAAATGTTCTCTAAATCTCTAGATGCAAAAAGACTTTATAATGCTAATATAGAAAGTAACCGGTCTACTAAAGCTGCGAGGAGCAGGAGGCTTGAAAAAGGAGCCGATTACTTGCCTGGAGAAGGCGCCTAGTTTTATATGTACATGTTTATTTTTATATTATTATATTATTTTTATATTTACTATATTTATATATATATATATATATATGTATATATATATATATATATATATGTGTGTGTATGTTTAGTATATATGTAGATATCACATTGAATATTTATATATTCAATAATAATAAACATTGCAAACCATACTATTTTTTTTACTATGCATAATAAATTTATAAATTATAATAAAAGTACATAAACTTTGAAGCCGTTTTTCTCAGAATAATTATTTTCACTTGCTTACTGATTTTATATTTGTAATAACTCATTCAATATATTAGGTAATTCATTAATTTTTATGTGTGTATAAAGATATTATATATATTTATATAGTTAGATTTTTATATTTATATATATCACAATAGATATTTGGTAATATATTTATTTATTCACATAAAATTGTTTTTTAAGTTGTTTTTTAAATACTGTATTTCATAGTAATATGTAAACATATTTAAAATGAATTGCTAAAATATAATGATCTAACTATATTCGACTATATATTACCAATAAGTAGGTCAAAAAATATTGGCACGGTTCCAAGTATTGAGTACGTTATTACATTTTATATAGAGCTATATTTCCCTATTCTTTACCATGTTAAAGGCGACGCGATCGCTGCGATCTCCCCTTAACTGACCTATAAGTTAACTTTATAATAAATAAGTGGATGGAAGATATATTAAATAACTCAATTTCAAGCAATGCCGTTAGAGTATCCAATATGAAACAAGAGTTTAATATTATCGAAATACAGATCCAAACAAAAATAAAATATTTGAAAAAAAATATAGCGAAGTTAGTATATTATTTAACAAATGATATATATATATATTATAATTTACTATAATATAATTTACGGAGTGGTGTATTGATATTGAATGGTGTAAGGTGTCATTGAATGGTGTAGATATTGAGCTCGCACAATTTTCTCCTTTTTACAAGGAATTAAACAAATTCCTAGGGACGAGAGATATACATAGACCAAGATTGATGATAGAGAGAAATCAACCTATAGGAGGTTTTTATTCATAATTTTAAATAATAATTATCGTACAAGATATATGATAAATGTTAAGTTTATAATAACATATGATGTAACAATTTAGTTATTCGAAGAGAAAGGGATATATTATTAATACTCCCTTATGGAATATGAGGAATACTCAACATAGAAAGTTCTTCACTGCATTCGACCTCACACCAGATGCCTCTACCTTTCCACACACACCTAAAATTCAGTCGGAAAAATTCCTTGAAAAACAACATTAACAAATATTGAGTAAATTTTAGCTTTGTATTATTACTAAAATTTAGATCAAAGGTAATTAAAAATATATATTAATTAAACATAGGCTAGTTGAATTGAGAAAAAGCGGTAGAAATTCAACAATTACCATTGAAATAACTGAAATCATCAGAGAAATGTCAGATTGGTACAATACATAATATGGTAAAAGAATTTTTTTTAAACAAAAAGCATTAGTCTCCTCAACCTGGAATAGCATAAGAAATTGTTGTACATAAAAAGGTATGTCATTATAAGTAATACTTATCAAAGATAATTAATATAATTATAAAAGTATTAAAAGAATACATAATTAAATTAATTTAGAATCATTACAGATTAATTGAAGGAATACTAAAGATTCTTTTTTTAAATTTATTTGATTTTCATCAGATTTATTTTTGTAAATATATTATAATAAATATTCATAAAATACTGGTCATATAAGATCTCATATCATTGTCATACAATATAATTTTTGGTTCAATACCAATTTCATTTATCATGACTTGCAAGTTTCACAACTTTTGAAAGGAGGATTATGACATGATTATCTTATAGAACTGTGACATTATATTTCCCCTTTCAATCGGAGAAGTTAACTATGTCTCCCCACGGTTTGCTGCTATATTTCTTAGTCAAGAACTTTATGTACACGTAATCTAAGCAAATTGTGCAAAGATAGCAAGGAATGAAAATCAATCACAGGATTTAAACAATGTAAAAATGTCGAAACGATTTACTTACGAATATTACTCATTATTAGTAAATGGAAATGTAATTTACTTTCTACAAATATCATAAGTAATGAAATGTAATCATTGCAAGCTGAGTAGAATGAGGGAATCTTTCAATAAAGAATGTAATTTACTTTCTACAAATATCATAAGTAATGATATGTAATCATTGCAAGCTGAGTAGAATGAGGGAATCTTTCAATAAAGAATTCAATTGCAAAGTTTTGGAAATACAAATTAATAGCAAAATTAAATATCTGAAAAATAATTATTCAGAAGTTTGTAGTTAATAATATCTTAAACTAAATATTATAAACATAAATATCAATCAAAATTAATATTAAATATATCACTAAAAAATAAATAAACATATTACATAATTTATAATACATATATTATATGTATAGCATTATTTATGCTTAAAATCATAATCAGCATTAATAATCAGCAAAGAAACGAACTACAGAGAAATTTATTGATATATGAACTCGCGAATCTCTAGACGTTTATTAAAACATACATATCTGCGAAGCTAGCTATATATATTAGTAAAGTTGTTAAACTTAAAAAAAGTATAAGCAAACCTAAATTTGAAACATTTTTCACTGTTCATAATGATAAATACGATAAGATTTTTGATGTAAATGCTCGAATATCTGTCACAGTCCTCGGGAATTTCGTATTCCTACAGCGGAGAGGTTATTTCTAGCTGACCAAAGAACACTAAGGTTGAGAACAGTTGATGGTTATTGAACATATGGAGTCGCCACAGTTTAATGAAGACACTACAAACCTACATTCTCGGTACGTCCATTTATAAAATTATAATATATACTTTACTATCAAGAATATTTATATATGTCATATATATTATAAACTTTATAATTGTATTCAAAATCTTCTATAAGTTTTAAATATTTTTATGATAGTAATATTATTACTTATAATAGAGTTGAATCATCTGCGAATGCTGGGGATATTATTTGATTTTCTCCTGACTTTGTTCACAATAATTTTAATAGATTTTCCAAAGATTATACTATAAAAATGGAAATAAACAATTTTAAAAATTCTAAATATATTTTAAAATGTTTCATTTATTATTTACTTACCTTGCGATGAACGACAAAATAAATTTATCCATAATATCTCTATGGAGAGTATAATATTAAATGAAGAAAATAAGAGTAAAAAAAATAACAACAAATAAAGAGAAACATGATTCGATTGCAAAAAATATAAATGAATTGTATGGCACTCAGAAAAATTCTGATAATATTCGATATGCTATAAAAAATTGGAAAACAAAATACAGTAAGGTTTGTATAATAAAATATCATTAGTTTTAACACAAGTTACGATATATTACAGTTACATAATAGTCATAAATTGTAATATATCATACATATCAGATATATGTAACTTTGAAATTACTAGATATATGATTATAAATAATATTATCTAATATATATCAAGTAGTATGAATAGTAAATAATACTATAGTAATACTATAGTAATAAAATAAAATGGTATTTCCAAACATCAAGTATATAAATAAAAATAACCATAACATTAAATTGTATATAATTATTAAACCTAAACCATTTATGAAATTTACATTTATCAAAGGTATCATTTATTCTTAGCCTTTTATTTTAAACACACTACAACTGTAGATTTATTTATGTTGCATTATAAATGAACCTAAATTTAATAAGTATTTCGGTACCTTTAAATTTTCAAAAAATATAGAGATTAACTGATCTCAATATAATGGTATCATTACACAATAATAGACAGCATATACACTATTCAATATATTTTAAATTTGCATCACTATCAGTTTACATACTTATACTATGTTATCTATGTAACTATTATATTATGTAATTTTAGAATAACACTTTTATTAAGCTAATATATTAATTCTATAATAGTATATAATATAACAATGAGTATATAGATAATAACTATATAGTAAAATTAGTTGCGATGAATATGAATAACTACAAAGCAACACGAATGAATATCTATTAATATATTGATGATTATCTGTATATGTAATACTATTCAATGTAGATTACATTAAATACAATATAAATATATAGCAGTACATATTAGTACTTCACTAATATGAATGCATGCTTAGTTAAAATTATGCCTGCCTATAAATCTCGTACATATATGTGAGCTGATACCGTCTTCTTGCGATTCTTTATTTGTATACAGTTGGCCTGATACTTATATTTCACACACGAGGTGACTTATAGTAATAGAAATCCTACTATAATATAGACTATTTTAAAAATAAACAAATAAATGAATCAGAATTTTTTCCTTTATCTTATATTGAATCTGACTAAATATTCTCACTATAATACCTATACAATTAAATTTATACACAAATAACAAAATTATTATTAATAGATAAAAATAGTTTTTTTTATTCTAATGTATTAATTTTTTAATTATTTTACAGCGAAAGACATATTTAAATACAAGTGGAGTATCAGTTGAAGATGCTCCACATTCACCATATTATGATGTTATAGATGAATTTTTAGGTGTAAAACCACTTTTTGCACCTAAAATATTGATTGGCCCACGCATAAAGGGAAATGGTTAGAAATTACACATACTTGTTCATCTAATCTAATAAAATATAATTTAAATAAAATTTGTTATTAAATGTAAATTTAATATTTATATAACTTATAATGAATTTTGAGATTTATATAATATAATTTTTTTAAATATTAATTAATACATAATACATATTAATTAAATATAAAATATTTTTTAAAATAACTAATTTATTAATTCATACTTCTAAAGCTATGCATCAGTCATCCTCATCAATGCATAATCCGCCACATTCTTCAATACGACCGTCAAGTACTCTACCTCCCCCTTTCCGCGCGAGTACTGTACTACCAAGCCATTCACGACCGACCACTACTCTTCCTCTACCGATAAGAATTAATACTACCCGCCCATCTACTACTCTACCTGTAAATGTATCCGATAATAATAATGATGACCGATATCCGATAACCATTTAAGATGCCTTATTTAATTATTGAATCCTTGAAACGGAAGGGAAATGAGCTACCATTAAGTTTTATAATACTTAAAGCTTGGCTAGATAAGGAGCTGGATAAAGAAAAGGTATTATATACATATATATTATATGTATAAATACATATCACTAAATTAATATTATTAATTATATTTTAGAAAACATATTCTGTGTTATTGCCTCCAGAAAAAGAGTACAACAGGGCTATTTTAAAAAATAATATGCCAGATATTAATTGGTATAAAGATACAATACGTATATTGGCTTCAAAAGGTATGATATACAAATAATTATTCGATATTTAATACAATTGATATATAATAACTGAAGAATCTATTTATCTTATTATCTAATATATACTTTCATATATTATAATGTATTTGATACATTAAATAAAATATAACATTATTTTAGAAAATATTATTGAGGCAAAGTCTCATTTGAAATCGCTTTCTTTCAATTCGGAAAATGAAGATGGTACTGTATCTAGAGGTTTTTAATATTAATTATAAATTTATAACCAATATTTAATAAATAATACAATTTTAATTTAATATTTATTAAAATTATCAGTTATAGGTAGTTTATATCTTTATTTATTACTTTTTATAGTTACAAAAAGATTCAAATTAACTCTGCCTATACCCCCCGCCTCAACATCATCAATGACAGTGGAAAAAAAAAACTCTCCTGTTGATACTGATTTACACCAATTCTCACCTGCTGTACCACAGTTCTCACATACTGTACCACAGTTCTCACATACTGTACCACAGTTCTCACCTGCTGTACCACAGTTCTCACATACTGTACCACAGTTCTCACCTACTGTACCACAGTTCTCACCTACTGTACCACAGTTCTCACATACTGTACCACAGTTCTCACATACTGTACCACAGTTCTCACCTACTGTACCACAGTTCTCACATACTGTACCACAGTTCTCACATACTGTACCACAGTTCTCACATACTGTACCACAGTTCTCACATGCTGTACCACAGTTCTCACATACTGTACCACAGTTCTCACATACTGTACCACAGTTCTCACATACTGTACCACAGTTCTCACATACTGTACCACAGTTCTCACCTACTGTACCACAGTTCTCACATACTGTACCACAGTTCTCACCTACTGTACCACAGTTCTCACCTACTGTACCACAGTTCTCACATACTGTACCACAGTTCTCACCTACTGTACCACAGTTCTCACATACTGTACCACAGTTCTCACATACTGTACCACAGTTCTCACATACTGTACCACAGTTCTCACATACTGTACCACAGTTCTCACCTACTGTACCACAGTTCTCACCTACTGTACCACAGTTCTCACCTACTGTACCACAGTTCTCACCTACTGTACCACAGTTCTCACATACTGTACCACAGTTCTCACATACTGTACCACAGTTCTCTCCTGCTGTACCACAGTTCTCACATACTGTACCACAGTTCTCACATACTGTACCACAGTTCTCACATACTGTACCACAGTTCTCACATACTGTACCACAATTCTCACATACTGTACCACAGTTCTCACATACTGTACCACAGTTCTCACATACTGTACCACAGTTCTCACATACTGTACCACAGTTCTCACATACTGTACCACAGTTCTCACATACTGTAACACAGTTCTCACCTACTGTACCACAGTTCTCACATACTGTACCACAGTTCTCACATACTGTACCACAATTCTCACATACTGTACCACAGTTCTCACATACTGTACCACAGTTCTCACATACTGTACCACAGTTCTCACATACTGTACCACAGTTCTCACATACTGTACCACAGTTCTCACATACTGTAACACAGTTCTCACATACTGTACCACAGTTCTCACCTACTGTACCACAGTTCTCACATACTGTAACACAGTTCTCACATACTGTACCACAGTTCTCACCTGCTGTACCACAGTTCTCACATACTGTACCACAGTTCTCACATACTGTAACACAGTTCTCACATACTGTACCACAGTTCTCACATACTGTACCACAGTTCTCACATACTGTACCACAGTTCTCACATACTGTACCACAGTTCTCACATACTGTACCACAGTTCTCACATACTGTACCACAGTTCTCACCTACTGTACCACAGTTCTCACATACTGTACCACAGTTCTCACCTACTGTACCACAGTTCTCACATACTGTACCACAGTTCTCACATACTGTACCACAGTTCTCACCTACTGTACCACAGTTCTCACATACTGTACCACAGTTCTCACATACTGTACCACAGTTCTCACATACTGTACCACAGTTCTCACCTACTGTACCACAGTTCTCACCTACTGTACCACAGTTCTCACCTACTGTACCACAGTTCTCACCTACTGTACCACAGTTCTCACATACTGTACCACAGTTCTCACATACTGTACCACAGTTCTCTCCTGCTGTACCACAGTTCTCACATACTGTACCACAGTTCTCACATACTGTACCACAGTTCTCACATACTGTACCACAGTTCTCACATACTGTACCACAATTCTCACATACTGTACCACAGTTCTCACATACTGTACCACAGTTCTCACATACTGTACCACAGTTCTCACATACTGTACCACAGTTCTCACATACTGTACCACAGTTCTCACCTACTGTACCACAGTTCTCACATACTGTAACACAGTTCTCACATACTGTACCACAGTTCTCACCTGCTGTACCACAGTTCTCACATACTGTACCACAGTTCTCACATACTGTAACACAGTTCTCACATACTGTACCACAGTTCTCACATACTGTACCACAGTTCTCACATACTGTACCACAGTTCTCACATACTGTACCACAGTTCTCACATACTGTACCACAGTTCTCACATACTGTACCACAGTTCTCACATACTGTACCACAGTTCTCACATACTGTACCACAGTTCTCACATACTGTAACACAGTTCTCACATACTGTACCACAGTTCTCACATACTGTACCACAGTTCTCACATACTGTACCACAGTTCTCACATACTGTACCATATTAGAATATTAAAGATAATCATGAATAAGATATTTCTATAATATTACTTTTTTTTTGGTTAGCCCACTTTCAATCGTTATTGATTATAAAATTTTGAACTATAAAAAATTCTATTTTGTTATATTTATATTCGAAAATGTATTTACGCATGCGCAGAAAATAATAAATGTTTTGTTTATTAAAAATTCAAATTTTAAAATTATATACATTTACTCCTTATTTATTCATCATGAACTTGAGAAATGCGAACGGGGGATAAAGGCAAATTTGAATCTTGCTTAATGTCAAGTTATAAATCGCCAACATATTTAGATATTGCCAAACATTATCTATTTATTTTTACAAATAAAAAAACGACTTTGTCGGCAACTACTAATCGAATACTTGAAATTTGGTTTTCGGCATTTATTCCATCCGATGCGTATTACAGAAAATCGAACGATATATAAAGATAATTAATACATTATGGAAAGATGTATCTAAGCATATATTTGAGGCAAAATTGAAAATCCACATTGAAAAAATATAATATACTCTTTGATATATGCTCATGTAAATGTAGAGATTATGACATGTATAAAGGAAAAAAGAATAACATTTGCCGAAATTGTATTTTTTATAGATCAGAGAACAGAAAGGAGGATGCATATTAATATAGATAGAACTGTTCCTACAACACCACAAAGCAGAATTGCATCAACTAGCAAGTAAGTTCATATATAATATGTTTGTAATAAAAATTACATTATTATATTTAAATTTGTATACAACTCTTTTAAGATACTTTATTTACGTATTACAAGATCATTTTATGCATATAGTCTAATCTGATAATATTATATAAATATCAAATTACACATTACTGTTAATTAAATAAGAAATTTTCAATATTAAACTTGTATCCTTATTTTAGATTCTTATATGCTTTTGAGGTTTTTTATTCACATTTTAAATAAATAATAATTTGTAGTCGAGTACAAGAAGAACTTATGCAATTTGATGTGGCTACGAATGATTTAACTAATTCAACAAGAGCCTCTACGATTGCATACGATTTATCTGATTCAGATTATGAGCCTGACATAATGTCACATCGGAGGTACTACATTTTTAAAGACTTATATTTATATTATTAAAATAATAGATAATATATTATAATTTTAATATTATGTTTATATATTTATACAGATTCCATGCTGATAATAGATCTTTAACTGCAAAGCAATTTCTTCGATTTAATATTTCTGATAGAGCAGCTGCCATTATTTTAAATACATATTTATATGAAGAAGGACTCATAACAGAAATATATAGATCTAGGGTTATTGATAAAAGTTTGATTAGGCGGTGGAAGGCATCCGTTTATAAAGAAAATATTGATACGTTTTAGTGGTTTATTACCATAGTATTTTTCATAATGGGGGTTTTGACAAAACGCGCAAAACGCTGTAAAAGGCAGTTCAAGAAAACAGTTAGTTGTATTATAAATATATAAACTAAATAATTATATTAATTCTAAATCATTATATATTACTACTGCTAAACATATATTACTAATTATTACATTTATAAGTATTACTATTACCAAATTGTATAGAAATTATATTAGATAAAACTATCAGCTCAGGCATCCCAGCCTATAAATAAGGAATCGCAGCTACCAGATCAAGTACCAGAAGAAGAATGTAATGAGTCTGCGTCCGAAAAAAAAATAAGAAGATCACAGCAGATGAACATTTCAGTTCCTGAGAGTGATTCTGAACTTACAAGAATTATATATGGAGTGAGTCAGCAATTTTAGTATTATTATTATATACTTTCTGTTCTAAATGCAATGAAAATAAATTAAGAATAACATATAAATCTGACGGAATATGCACAAAAGCCATATTTATCTTGTAGTCAATGTCAATTCTCAAGAAAAATTGATATGGATTATAAATCTGAGCAGTCTATATCTCAAGAAATTAATGTAAGAGCAGTAAGCGGGTGCTTGTACGGTGGAGGGACGTTTACAATTCTGAAGATTATATTTTCATATATGAATATTCCATGCTTTCGAACCAAATGCTTTACTTCTATTGCTAAGGATATCGCTGAAAGATCTGATGAAGTTAGCAAATATCATTATTTTACATATGATTATTAGGTTCAGGCTGCTAAAACTCTGTTCATGAGATCGATTGAAAAATATAGATTCAGGTATGTCTCCGTGCTGTCCGATGGGTACAGCAGCATGTTTCGCAATCCTCTTGGAATGCAGATATATGGAAATTTGATTATAAAGAAGGAGGAATGTGTAAACCATATTCACAAAAGAATGACTTCTGCTCTGCGTAAACTACTAAAAACTGGTCGTACCGTAGGAGTCACTTTTGGTGGAAGAGGAGCAGGGAAATTGAATAATAAAACAATAGTGAAACTAGGAGAATATTTCAGAGAAGCGGTTTGTATCAAAATATATTTTTGAAGAAATAATTTATAAACGATAAAAATAAATTAATATAATTATGAAATACGTGAAAATAAGAATGATCTCGACGGAATGAAAAGAGCGATTATGGCAACTTATTATCATGCCACTTCTACTGATGAGTCGCCGAATCACACCTATTGCAGAGCTGATTGGTGTTTTTATAAGAAAGAACAAGCTGAGGGTTTATAAGCATTACTTTGTGTGTAAAATTCAGTTATTTTTATATTACTGATTATATCTAATCAATCGACAACTTTCAAATTCAAGGTACAAATCTAAATAAACATTCTGAAATGAAAACTCAGATAAATCAAGAAATTGCACCCCATATTGAACCGATATATATCAGGCTATCGAGCGATGATCTTATTGGCAGATGTATGCGACACAGAATTGTAACGAGGCATTGCATTCGGTTATCTGGCACAGATGCAAAAAGGTTTGTTTGGTTCATATTTATGTATTATAATTTTCACAATGAAATTTTAATTTTCGTTCATTTTTTCAGACCAGTTTTCAAGGCTTCCACGTTGTAAAGCATTCAATAAATTGTGCAGTTTTATCTTTCAACTGCGGGGCTAAAACATCGATGACATCGCTAAACAACTCTTTAGGAATTGGTGATTGTGATGAGGCTACCGACTTTAGAAATTGTCAGGATAAAAAGAGATTGGCCAAATCAAAAAAAACTGAAGCTGATGCGACGAGATCTGCCAGAATGATAAGAAGAAGAGCGCGTGAAGGTGGTGACGAGTATTTGGTCGGTGAAGGGTCATAGTTATTGTATATATATTTATACCGATAATGGTTGTATATATATGAGTTATATATTATATAATATGTTATGATTTATATGTTTATTATACTAATACTAATATGTATCATATTTATTATAATGGGTATATCTATGTGTGCTATGTACATATGTATTTATATTACTCATACTTGTAAATATACTAGATTTATGATAAATATATTTGTAAATATTCTAATAAAAATATATAAACATTGACTAGCGTTTTCTCAAAATAATTATTTTCGGTGTACTACTCTACTTATAAATTGGATTTCTCACGTAATAATGCATATAAATAGTTCATTTTTCTTGAGTATAATTGATATATCTATCTTTATTATATTCTCTAAATTAAATTTTTACTTTAGTTATTGATAATATAGTGGTTTATAAATATATTTATTTTTGTGTAAAATTATCGTATATTAGATGGGTAATTATATTGCATATATACAACAAATAAAAAGATAGAGATGTACACATATTATTGTTTGTCAAGTATACGAAAAATAGTGGCATGATTCCTGGTATTTAGGACGAAATCTAATTTATAGCGAGTAGTGTAAATTCGCGAATCGCCTATCTCGCCCATGTAAAATTTCTGCTGGATGGCCCCGCCTTAAATGATTATGAAATAACAGCATGGGTTGAACCAGTAATACAGCGAAACGGGTATATGATGCATTCCGAAAGTATTTTACTATCGATGCTGTCTGATGATGATTAACAAGTTAATCAACTAGCCATTCAACGCATTTTAGAAGCGAGAGCGAGAAATGACCCTCCATTGAGGAAATTTATTATTCCTAAGATTATATTTTCCTCGTCCATCTATTACAATATGATAGGTGAAGATGGAGATTGGCTTGAACCAAGACTCACTATGAGTATTCCTGACGTATCTCTTAGGGTGCGGTGCTAGATAATTATCGGATAAATTGTGGCGTGTGCACTTATATATATTTACATGGCGCGCAATTATCCTATGTTTTCAATAGGATAAAGATTTAGGATAAAAGTAACGTGACTTTTATCCTGTCAATCACAAAGGTCAACTCTAGATAAATCTTGATATTGTTTAATGAGGACCGAATTGTGTCTATTTCTATACATATATTTCAAAGATAATAAGGAATAGTAAATAAATAAAAAACCTTGATTGTTGAAATGTAGACCAATAATTATTTAAAAAATAAATATGGCAATTAGATTTACTGACGTACAAGTTTTATTTATAATAAATAAGTGGAAGGAAGATACATTAAACTAGTCAATATCAAGCAGTGCCGTCAAATTGGGCAATATTCAAGAAGAGTTTAATAAAGAGTTTGGATCTAGTATTACCGTACTGCAGGTCCAAACAAAAATAAAATATTTGAAAAAAAAATATAGCCAAGTTAGTATATACAATATAATTATAATTTAACAAACAATATATATATATAATATATGTAGAATAGAATATACTGCAGAATATTATATTACGATATATATTTAATATTTAATATAATTTACTATAAATAAAATTATTTATTTGTATGCAATTCATAAAAATATCTATAATTTTTAAGCCTAAAATGTATCAATCGTATTTCAGCGATCCGACTATTTAAAAAGGAGCGGTGTAGATATAGAGTCTGCACCATTTGCTCCTTTTTATGATAAATTAAATGAATTCCTCGGTATAAGAGATATTCATAGGCCAATATTGATGATAGAGAGAAATAAACCTATAGGAGGTTTTATTAATAATTTTAAATACTAATTTATCTATAAGATATACATATAATTGTTAAGCTTATAATAACATACGATGTAACAATTTAGTTATTCAAAGAGAAAGATTAGCAAATAGTCCTTTGTCGAATATGAGGAGTACTAAAATAATCAACATGGAAAGTTCGTCGCACCAGATTCCTCTACCTTCTGAACAAACACCAAAACGACGGAAAAATTCCTTTGACAACAACATTGATAAGTAAATATTTAGTAAATGTTATCTTTGTATTATTACTAAAATGTAGATCAAATGTAATTAAAAATATATATTAATTAAATACAGGCTAATTGAATTAAGAAAAAGTGGCACAGATTCTTCAGTAATCATTGATATGGCTAAAACTATTAGAGAAATGTCTTCAAATTGCTGAAATACATATGGTAAAAGACATTTCTGTAAACAAAAAGGATTGGTCTCATCAACCTGGAATGTCTAAATAAGAAACTGTTGTACATAAAAATGTATGTCATTATTAGTAATAATTATTCAAGATAATTAATATAATTATAAAAGTATTTAAAATATATTTAATAAAATAAATAACATACATTTAATTTAATCAATTTAAATATTACTAACTGATAATCCATAATGTGTATACCGAATATATCAAATTATAATAATAAAACAAAATTATTTTTAAATAATAAAGTATGCAAATACTTATTGTTTATTATTTACTAAAGCAGCCAATCAGAATGATTTTTTAAATTTATCCGATAAACTTTGTAGCACATCTGTGGATAATTGTCACGTGACAATTATCCGATAAAGTTTGTAGCACCGCACCCTTAGTAACACAAATTTCTCTACCTATATATATCGATACCCTTGTCATAGTCAGGCTGTTGAAAGAATTGTGCAAATAATGTCGCAATCATCTAAAATGCTATCTAACCCTTCTCAAAGAGATAGTAGGACCTATACTACCATAATATTACGACGCAAAATGCCCATTTTTGATACGAAACGTCAATTTGTATTCTAATTTTTATTATTTATGTACATATTATTTTTGATATTTATTAATTATTCTCGTATATATTTTATAAATAATAAATTTATATTCATTTATTACTGAAATATACTATTAATATGCTGCTTTTTATTTTGTATATTATAAATAATATATTTAAAATTGTATTAAAAAATAATTATACATATTTAAATTAATTTTTAAAATTATTAATATGAATTTATATTTTATAAAATTTGTCAATCAGTTTCGAGACATATATTCGGTAAGTATCAAATAAAATAATATAACAAATTATTTCTAAAAAAATTTTTTTTAACTAATTACAAAAGATATTTTTTTTGAAAAAATCAACATAATTTATTAATTATAAATATATCATTTAAGAGAATTTAATATTTTTATGCGCAATAATTAACTTTTTGTAATAAAAATATATATAAATGTATTATATTATTATATTTGAATGAATTTCGGATGGATTAAATTAATAGTTCTATCCAACTGATTCAATAAAAGGTGACATTATTTTATAAAATATATTAAAAAAATATTCCTAGAAATTTCTATAATTAACCAAACTTAAATATTTAATATATATTTTAAAAATATATTCCAATCACTAGTTATATTATTAATAATACATAAAATTTTCATTTTGAATTGGCTTCCTATTCCCTTAATGTAAATTTTTCTATCTAGCCCATGTTAAAATTCATGTGACCTACAACCGGCACTTCAGAATAGCCCGGGACTATATGCTAAACAATCCTATAGACGAACAAAGTTTTGGTAGCTAATCCCCATCCGTCTAATGGCAAGCATGAGGGCAGGGATACTTTACCGATATCTAATGATATTGCGGTATTAATGCCAGACGACTAGTCCTTAACTAGAGATATAGTATTGCGTAGATGCGACAACGGCTACAAATATATATCCGATTTAAACGAAATGTACGATAGCCTACAGTATCCCTTACTGTTTCCTTTAGGTACACTAACTTATGGCTCTAATTTCACAGTTGAAAGTCATTCCGGCGTAGTATCTGCTAGGGGGTACTAAGACTACTACTAAGGTTGAATCGCGTAGGCTGAGCTATCACTCTAATATTCTACGACCTCGGCGCACTGGCCAGTACCAGCGGATAGTAGATCAAATGCGTAATGAGGATCTGAACCCCGACGACGTCGGACAGCGTATTATACTATCTCCCAGTTATACGGGCGGACCTCGGTACATATTCGAGAAGCAGTTAAATGCTTTAACCTACGTGAATCTCTACGGTAGGCCTACGTTGTTCGTCACCATGAAGTGTAATCCGTAATGGCGCGAAATTACAGAGAATTTGCTCGCCGGTCAAAAGTTCTACGACAGGCCGGACATCACTTCTCGCGTTTTCCACTTGAAATTGAAAGAAATAATAAAATTGTTCAAGTTAGGCAAAATGGGTAAGCTAATCGCTTACTTATGTTCCGTAGAATTTCAGAAAAGTGGATTACCCCATGTCCACATTCTGATCTGGTTGCTGGACGGTCAGAGTATCAGGTCAAATCTGGTAGATGAACTCATCTGCTCCGAGATTGTAACGGCGAACATGGTCCACGGACATTCCTTGGCATGTCAAACTACGGCAGTTAGTCGTTGTAGCAAAGGCTTCCCGAAAGCCTACGCCGAGGAAACGCGACTCGACAGTCGAGGACATTTTCTCCTCTATCGTCGACGATCGGTTCATCGAGGTGGCGGTATCGCATTCGTTAGAGGTAAACACATCACTAATGCGAACATAGTACATTACAATCCATTTCTATCTAGGTATTTTGCCTGCCACAACATTGTGTACGATGGTTCGGAGCATTAGATACGTATTGAAATATGTAAACAAAGGTTCAGATAAATCGACCTTTGTGATTCGCAACCCCGGCGATAACCTGGACGAAATCCGAGAGTATCGGAATGCCCGATACGTCGGATCCAATGAGGCAACGTGGAGAATTCTCGAATTTCCTATTCACGAGAACTTCCCTTCGGTGTTGGTATTGCCTATACACCTCCCTAACTGTCAACAAATTATTTACGATCCAAATTGTCCATTCGATCTAAATAACGCACCTTGGTCGAAGTTGATAGATTTTTTTAGGTTGTGCACCGAAGACGTTTTCGCCTCATCGCTCTTCTATTTTGAGGTAACTCATTGGTACACATGGAAAAAAAGGTGGGAGCGAAGGTTAAGAGGTGGTAAAAATGCACAATTAGGTAGAATCTCTCAGATTTCACCTAAAGCCGGTGAGTTATTTTACCTTCGCCTATTACTAATATATTCGCGAGTCATAGCTGCAGCTTCGGCTATGGGCATAATGGACAAAGACCAGTACTCGGTGAAAGCCATGGAAGATGTCGTACACTCGCGTACTGCAAACAGATTGAGGCGACTTTTCGCCGTTATCTTGCTGCACTGCGAGCCTAAACAACACATCGAACTAAGGAACAGGTTTTGCAATTCATTGTCTGCTGGTTTATCTAACAATCGCAATGAAATAACCGATGAAAATCGGTTGCGTGCCTTATTACTTATCGCGAGTAACTTTGATGCTATAGATGGTAGTTTAGCTTCGTTTCCAATTCCTCAACCGGAATTTGGAACCTACGATTGGCAACGTATCGAATGAGTGTCCAATATCTCTCGGTCTACAGAGAAAGTTCGCCGTATAGAGAATGCCTGCGTTTTATTCATCGACGAAGCTATTTGTGGCAAACATTTTGAAGACTCACAATACACTAATAGAGAAAGGTATATTATTTTATATATATGCATCTAATTTGATTATATAAACCATCCTATGTTTCTAATTTATAAATTAGAAAAAGATTGAATACTGATGCTTATCCAACGAAATTTGACATTCCAAATCCTCCACCAGCTATAAAAAAAAGACGTATCATAATAAAAAACTCATCCAATAAAGGTATATATATATAATATCAAAGAATTTTATACTGGAAAGTGCAATCAAGACTTTGTTGAAAATTTCTTCTCGAGAATGCGGAGTGGTGGGGGAAATCGAGTAAATCCTTCAGCTTCAGAATTTTCATCTGAATTCCTCAAAGTCTATATAAATGAATTATTTACGAAAATAGAAGGTACAAACTGAGAACTTGATCCTGAAGATTTTTTGATAAAATTGGATGAGATGAAAATAAATATACCAGATAAAACATTTACAAGTACACAAATGATATTAACAGAAGTGACAGGGCTTGGGTATTTACCATAAGATAGAATTGTTATCGATACGTTTTAGTGGTTTATTACCATAGTATTTTTCATAATGGGGGTTTTGACAAAAAGCGCAAAACGCTGTAAAAGGCAGTTCAAGAAAACAGTTAGTTGTATTATAAATATATAAACTAAATAATTATATTAATTCTAAATCATTATATATTACTACCGCTAAACATATATTACTAATTATTACATTTATAAGTATTACTATTACCAAATTGTATAGAAATTATATTAGATAAAACTATCAGCTCAGGCATCCCAGCCTATAAATAAGGAATCGCAGCTACCAGATCAAGTACCAGAAGAAGAATGTAATGAGTCTGCGTCCGAAAAAAAAATAAGAAGATCACAGCAGATGAACATTTCAGTTCCTGAGAGTGATTCTGAACTTACAAGAATTATATATGGAGTGAGTCAGCAATTTTAGTATTATTATTATATACTTTCTGTTCTAAATGCAATGAAAATAAATTGGGAATAACATATAAATCTGACGGAATATGCACAAAAGCCATATTTATCTTGTAGTCAATGTCAATTCTCAAGAAAAATTGATATGGATTATAAATCTGAGCAGTCTATATCTCAAGAAATTAATGTAAGAGCAGTAAGCGGGTGCTTGTACGGTGGAGGGACGTTTACAATTCTGAAGATTATATTTTCGTATATGAATATTCCATGCTTTCGAACCAAATGCTTTACTTCTATTGCTAAGGATATCACTGAAAGATCTGATGAAGTTAGCAAATATTATTATTTTACATATGATTATTAGGTTCAGGCTGCTAAAACTCTTTTCATGAGATCGATTGAAAAATATAGATTCAGGTATGTCTCCGTGCTGTCCGATGGGTACAGCAGCATGTTTCGCAATCCTCTTGGAATGCAGATATATGGAAATTTGATTATAAAGAAGGAGGAATGTGTAAACCATATTCACAAAAGAATGACTTCTGCTCTGCGTAAACTACTAAAAACTGGTCGTACCGTAGGAGTCACTTTTGGTGGAAGAGGAGCAGGGAAATTGAATAATAAAACAATAGTGAAACTAGGAGAATATTTCAGAGAAGCGGTTTGTATCAACATATATTTTTGAAGAAATAATTTATAAACGATAAAAATAAATTAATATAATTATGAAATACGTGAAAATAAGAATGATCTCGACGGAATGAAAAGAGCGATTATGGCAACTTATTATCATGCCACTTCTACTGATGAGTCGCCGAATCACACCTATTGCAGAGCTGATTGGTGTTTTTATAAGAAAGAACAAGCTGAGGGTTTATAAGCATTACTTTGTGTGTAAAATTCAGTTATTTTTATATTACTGATTATATCTAATCAATCGACAACTTTCAAATTCAAGGTACAAATCTAAATAAACATTCTGAAATGAAAACTCAGATAAATCAAGAAATTGCACCCCATATTGAACCGATATATATCAGGCTATCGAGCGATGATCTTATTGGCAGATGTATGCGACACAGAATTGTAACGAGGCATTGCATTCGGTTATCTGGCACAGATGCAAAAAGGTTTGTTTGGTTCATATTTATGTATTATAATTTTCACAATGAAATTTTAATTTTCGTTCATTTTTTCAGACCAGTTTTCAAGGCTTCCACGTTGTAAAGCATTCAATAAATTGTGCAGTTTTATCTTTCAACTGCGGGGCTAAAACATCGATGACATCGCTAAACAACTCTTTAGGAATTGGTGATTGTGATGAGGCTACCGACTTTAGAAATTGTCAGGATAAAAAGAGATTGGCCAAATAAAAAAAAACTGAAGCTGATGCGACGAGATCTGCCAGAATGATAAGAAGAAGAGCGCGTGAGGGTGGTGACGAGTATTTGGCCGGTGAAGGGTCATAGTTATTGTATATATATTTATACCGATAATGGTTGTATATATATGAGTTATATATTATATAATATGTTATGATTTATATGTTTATTATACTAATACTAATATGTATCATATTTATTATAATGGGTATATCTATGTGTGCTATATACATATGTATTTATATTTTTTTATATTATTAAATTTATATAACTATAATTTATAATACTCATACTTGTAAATATACTAGATTTATGATAAATATATTTGTAAATATTCTAATAAAAATATATAAACTTTGACTAGCGTTTTCTCAAAATAATTATTTTCGGTGTACTACTTATAAATTGGATTTCTCACGTAATAATGCATATAAATAGTTCATTTTTCTTGAGTATATGTATAATTGATATATCTATCTTTTTTATATTCTCTAAATTTAATTTTTACTTTATAATATAGTGGTTTATAAATATATTTATTTTTGTGTAAAATTAGCGTATATTAGATGGGTTATAATTATAATTATATTGCATATATACAACAAATAAAAAGATAGAGATGTATACATATTATTGTTTGTCAAGTATACGAAAAATAGAGGCATGATTCCAGGTATTGAGGACGAAATCTAATTTATAGTGAGTAGTGTAAATTCGCGAATCGCCTATCTCGCCCATGTAAAATTTCTGCTGGATGGCCCCGCCTTAAGGCGACAGAACTAGAAATTGCGCAATTTCCAATTATACCACTGGCCCCAGAATATAAATCTACTCTCAAAAGTGTTTCAGATATTTCTTCCGATCAATATTACCTCAGAGATATCATTTTGTATATTTCGACAGGTGTCAAATCAAATAATTTTGAAAAACGTTCGCCTGGTAAATTGGGTTATGCTAGGTGGCTTACTACGGCCAATCGGATACTACGTGTGTATATAAGTTTTAAAGAGCCTTCAAATACATTGAAAAGAATAACTTTATTTATTATTAATGTATATGCTCGGATGTGGTTTGAAATCAGACAACATCCAGGTATTAAACATGCATCTATGCACATATTTAATATGAAAAAATATCTGCATTCTTTAAATGATTATGAAATAACAGCATGGGTTGAACCAGTAATACAGTGAAACGGGTATATGATGCATTCCGAAAGTATTTTACTATCGATGCTGTCTGATGATGATTAACAAGTTAAACAACTAGCCATTCAACGCTTTTTCGAAGCGAGAGCGAGAAATGACCCTCCATTGAGGAAATTTATTATTCCTAAGATTATATTTTCCTCGTCCATCTATTACAATATGATAGGTGAAGATGGAGATTGGCTCGAACCAAGACTCACTATGAGTATTCCTGACGTATCTCTTAGGGTGCAGTGCTAGATAATTATCGGATAAATCGTGGCATGTGCACTTATATATATTTACATGGCGCGCAATTATCCTATGTTTTCAATAGGATAAAGATTTAGGATAAAAGTAACGTGACTTTTATCCTGTCAATCACAAAGGTCAACTCTAGATAAATCTTGATATTGTTTAATGAGGACCGAATTGTGTCTATTTCTATACATATATTTCAAAGATAATAAGGAATAGTAAATAAATAAAAAACCTTGATTGTTGAAATGTAGACCCATAATTATTTAAAAAATAAATATGGCAATTAGATTTACTGACGTACAAATTTTATTTATAATAAATAAGTGGAAGGAAGATACATTAAACAAGTCAATATCAAGCAGTGCCGTCAAATTGGGCAATATTCAAGAAGAGTTTAATAAAGAGTTTGGATCTAGTATTACCGTACTGCATGTCCAAACAAAAATAAAATATTTGAAAAATATAGCCAAGTTAGTATATACAATATAATTATAATTTAACAAACAATATATATATATAATATATGTAGAATAGAATATACTGCAGAATATTATATTACGATATATATTTAATATTTAATATAATTTACTATAAATAAAATTATTTATTTGTATGCAATTCATAAAAATATCTATAATTTTTAAGCCTAAAATGTATCAATCGTATTTCAGCGATCCGACTATTTAAAAAGGAGCGGTGTAGATATAGTCTGCACCATTTGCTCCTTTTTATGATCAATTAAATGAATTCCTCGGTATAAGAGATATTCATAGGCCAATATTGATGATAGAGAGAAATAAACCTATAGGAGGTTTTATTAATAATTTTAAATACTAATTTATCTATAAGATATACATATAATTGTTAAGCTTATAATAACATACGATGTAACAATTTAGTTATTCAAAGAGAAAGATTAGCAAATAGTCCTTTGTCGAATATGAGGAGTACTAAAATAATCAACATGGAAAGTTCGTCGCACCAGATTCCTCTACCTTCTGAACAAACACCAAAACGACGGAAAAATTCCTTTGACAACAACATTGATAAGTAAATATTTAGTAAATGTTATCTTTGTATTATTACTAAAATGTAGATCAAATGTAATTAAAAATATATATTAATTAAATACAGGCTAATTGAATTAAGAAAAAGTGGCACAGATTCTTCAGTAATCATTGATATGGCTAAAACTATTAGAGAAATGTCGTCAAATTGCTGAAATACATATGGTAAAAGACATTACTGTAAACAAAAAGGATTGGTCTCATCAACCTGGAATGTCTAAATAAGAAACTGTTGTACATAAAAATGTATGTCATTATTAGTAATAATTATTCAAGATAATTAATATAATTATAAAAGTATTTAAAATATATTTAATAAAATAAATAACATACATTTAATTTAATCAATTTAAATATTACTAACTGATAATCCATAATGTGTATACCGAATATATCAAATTATAATAATAAAACGAAATTATTTTTAAATAATAAAGTATGCAAATACTTATTGTTTATTATTTACTAAAGCAGCCAATCAGAATGATTTTTTAAATTTATCCGATAAACTTTGTAGCACCTCTGTGGATAATTGTCACGTGACAATTATCCGATAAAGTTTGTAGCACCGCACCCTTAGTAACACAAATTTCTCTACCTATATATATATCGATACCCTTGTCATAGTCAGGCTGTTGAAAGAATTGTGCAAATAATGTCGCAATCATCTAAAATGCTATCTAACCCTTCTCAAAGAGATAGTAGGACCTATACTACCATAATATTACGACGCAAAATGCCTATTTTTGATACGAAACGTCAATTTGTATTCTAATTTTTATTATTTATGTACATATTATTTTTGATATTTATTAATTATTCTCGTATATATTTTATAAATAATAAATTTATATTCATTTATTACTGAAATATACTATTAATATGCTGCTTTTTATTTTGTATATTATAAATAATATATTTAAAATTGTATTAAAAAATAATTATACATATTTAAATTAATTTTTAAAATTATTAATATGAATTTATATTTTATAAAATTTGTCAATCAGTTTCGAGACATATATTCGGTAAGTATCAAATAAAATAATATAACAAATTATTTCTACAAAAATTTTTTTTAACTAATTACAAAAGATATTTTTTTTGAAAAAATCAACATAATTTATTAATTATAAATATATAATTTAAAAGAATTTAATATTTTTATGCGCAGTAATTAACTTTTTGTAATAAAAATATATAAAATGTATTATATTATTATATTTGAATGAATTTCGGATGGATTAAATTAATAGTTCTATCCAACTGATTCAATAAAAGGTGACATTATTTTATAAAATATATTAAAAAAATATTCCTAGAAATTTCTATAATTAACCAAACTTAAATATTTAATATATATTTTAAAAATATATTCCAATCACTAGTTATATTATTAATAATACATAAAATTTTCATATTAATATTTACACAATTACTATATATAAAATCATTTTGAATTGGCTTCCTATTCCCTTAATGTAAATTTTTCTATCTAGCCCATGTTAAAATTCTAGGCACTATCGATAGAAATCTACTTGATCAATTTCAATTTTTTTTTGACAAAGTTGTTTGATATGATCATAACTTGATATACGTTTTTGAAACTAAGAGTTTAATCATAAAAAGGTCATTTACGCCACACCCTACTGTACAGCAATTCTCACATACTGTACCAGTTCTCACCAACTGTACCACAGTTCTCACCAACTGTACATCAAGTATCTACTGTTGTACAGCAAAATACATCAAAATCCTCAACTATCTAATCCCGAAGGTAAAATATATTGATAACTTATAAAGTATATATTAAATAATATACATTATTAACACTTCAGTGTTCAATATATTTATTTACACACATTTATTATGAATTATACTGATTTTTAATTTGATCTAATTTTGCAGAAATTACTAATTCTGATATAGTGGCAAGGCTTAATGAAATTTATGAAGTAACAATAAGTATGTATTTTTATAAATTATAATTTTAATATTAATATATATAATATATATAATATATATATAATATATATAATATATATAATATATATAATATATATAATATATATAATATATATAATATATGTAATATATGTAATATATGTAATATATATAATATAATAATAATTATTAATTTATTTTTAAAATTTCAGAAAACACATTGGAAATAGCAAAATTAAGAGATTCAATAAATAATTTAACTGGATCAGATTTGGCTGACTATAAATGTGAATCTGAGCAAGAATTAGGCGATCTAGAAAGTCGCTTTTATAATAAAAAAGAATACGATCATTTTGTTAGTTTCATTTATCATTATATATATATATATATAAATCCATTTGTATAATATATTTTATTTTTATACACAGAAAAATATATTTCTTATACAAATATTAATGAAATGACAAAGTTATTTTTTTTGTCATTATCGAATGCCAGCACATGGAAAAATTTTAAAGTGGATAGGAAAAAAAGTCTCAGAAAAATGTACCCAAATATATACAAGTTAATAATAGGTTAGTTATAATTAACTGAATATATTCATAGGAATGTCATTAATTATATTATAGTAGACCATTATTATATCAATTTATTTATTTAATAATACACAAATTCAAATTATTTATATTTCTATCAATATTATATTTAGTTTATTTCTACAGATATATGCGGAAATTTATTTGTTATAGCGCCACCAATTGGAACAACACTTAAAAATATGAAATTAACTGATAGAAGAAAACAAAATATTATTTAAAATAAAATATAATATATATATAATATATATATAATATTATATGTACATATGCCAATTTGAAATGTATTCAGCAGGGACAAATCCTGACTGATTTTACAATAATAAATATATCAATCTATCGAGGTTTTTAAAATTATAAATACATACATCATTTTTAATTTTCTTAAATTATTAAGTGAGTATATTTGGTAAAAGAATTATGCAATAGGAATACACAATAGCGAGTGAACTCTAATCTAAAGTAATACCGAGGCTATATTGAAAGTATGGTGCAAATCATCAAAATAATATTATATAACATAAGGAAATCTTCTATAGTTGAAATTCTCCAGAATAATTAACATATGCCATAACAAATTATATTAAATTTGAGTAATAAAATCCAAATTCTTGAAATCATCAATAATTCTACATGCAAGAACTGTAATAGATCTTATATGACAAAAGCGAGGGTTTGTTTCGGGTGCGAAGAGAATATAGAGCTACCACTGCATTAGTGTGTCACATTTTATGATTACTGCCCAATATGTATTGCTTTTAAGCGGGTCAATTCATCTTATCTTAATAGAACTATAAGTATCTACTATTTATCAGTATCCATACTCTATTTTTCTTTATCTTCAAACATCTACAATTTCTATATTCACGAGACTTCCAATGCATTTCGAAGAGGGAACCTCGATAATCAGTAAGTATTATAAATTAATCGATCTAATATCGATATTACTTCTATATATAAATACTTTGTTATATTTATATTTAATATACTCATGAAACTTCTATATCGTATTGAAAAGAATACATTTTTATATAAACTCTTCAATTTTGAATATTATAGCATTTATTTTTTTTATTTACTCAATGATCATTTCAATGAAAGGAGAAGAGAACTTTATCAAATCAGTAGATTTAACTTAATAAACAATTTATAACTTAGTAAACTCCAGATAGTAATATCTTCAGTTTCTGTTCTATAACTAGAAGATTTAATATGTGAAGTTTTATTATTTTACAGAGAGCGAGATACTGAAATTGTATCGGAGCGATCGGACATACAATCCGGCTACCTGAAATGTCCTCATTGCAACGCCAAGAAATTCCTCGGAGAAACACCTATGTTATGTTGCCACAAGAGCATATTACCGGAATTTCCAAGATGTCCCTCTCTCTTTATAACTCGGCGTTTTCCTTTACAAGTTTGGCATGTAAAGAGGTACGCCAGGATCAAAGACGTAATTACGACAACTACCGTATCCGATTTAAACGAAATGTACGATAGCCTACAGTATCCCTTACTGTTTCCTTTAGGTACACTAACTTATGGCCCTAATTTCACAGTTGAAAGTCATGCCGGCGTAGTATCTGCTAGGGGGTACTAAGACTACTACTAAGGTTGAATCGCGTAGGCTGAGCTATCACTCTAATATTCTACGACCTCGGCGCACTGGCCAGTACCAGCGGATAGTAGATCAAATGCGTAATGAGGATCTGAACCCCGACGACGTCGGACAGCGTATTATACTATCTCCCAGTTATACGGGCGGACCTCGGTACATATTCGAGAAGCAGTTAAATGCTTTAACCTACGTGAATCTCTACGGTAGGCCTACGTTGTTCGTAACCATGATGTGTAATCCGTAATGGCGCGAAATTACAGAGAATTTGCCCGCCGGTCAAAAGTTCAACGACAGGCCGGACATTACTTCTCCCTTTTTCCGCTTGAAATTGAAAGAAATAATAAAATTGTTCAAGTTAGGTAAAATGGGCGAGGTAATCGCTTACTTATATTCCGTAGAATTTCAGAAACGCGGTTTACCCCACGCCCATATTCTGATCTGGTTGCTGGACGGTCAGAGTATCAGGTCAAATCGAGTAGACGAACTAATCTGCGCCGAGATTCCGGATATCGATGCGGATCCCGAGTTGTTCGCCATCGTAACGGCGAACATGGTCCACGGACATTCCTTGGCATGTCAAACTACGGCAGTTAGTCGTTGTAGCAAAGGCTTCCCGAAAGCCTACGCCGAGGAAACGCGACTCGACAGTCGAGGACGTTTTCTCCTCTATCGTCGAAGGTCGGTTCATCGAGGTGGCCGTACCGCATTCGTTAGAGGTAAACACATCACTAATGCGAATATCGTACCGTACAACCCATTTTTATCCAGGTATTTTGCGTGTCACATCAACGTAGAGTTGTGTACGATGGTCCAGAGCATTAGATACGTATTGAAATATGTAAACAAAGGTTCAGATAAATCGACCTTTGTGATTCGCAACCCCGGCGATAACCTGGACGAAATCCGAGAGTATCGGAATGCCCGATACGTCGGATCCAATAAGGCAACGTGGAGAATTCTCGAGTTTCCTATTCACGAGAACTTCACTTCGGTGTTGGTATTGCCTATACACCTCCCTAACTGTCAACAAATTATTTACGATCCAAATCATCCATTCGACCTAAATAATGCACCTTCGTCGAAGTTGATAGATTTTTTTAGGTTGTGTACCGAAGACGTTTTTGCCTCATCGCTCTTCTATTACCAAGTGACTCATTGGTACGCGTGGAATAAAAAGTGGCAGCGAAGGTTACGAGGTGGTAAAAATGCTCAATTAGGTAGAATCTCTCAGATTTCACCTAAAGCCGGTGAGTTATTTTACCTTCGCCTATTACTGATATATCGAGTAGGTCCCAAAAGTTTCGAGCACTTGAGGACTATCGGTGGTGTCCTTCGAGAGTCGTTCATGGCTGCAGCTTCGGCTATGGGTATATTGGACGACGACCAGTACTCGGTGAGAGCCATCGAAGACGCAGTACCATCGCGCAGTGCAAACAGGTTGAGGCGACTTTTCGCCGTTATCTTACTGCACTGCGAGCCTAAACAACACATCGAACTAAGGAACAGGTTTTGAAATTCATTGTCTGCTGGTTTGTCTACCAATCGTAACGGAAATACCGATGAAAATCGGTCGCGTGCCTTATTACTTATCGCGCGTAACTTTGACGCCATAGGTGGTAATTTAGCTTCGTTTCCAATTCCTCACCCGGAATTCGGAACCTACGATAGGCAACGTATCGAACGAGTATCCGATGCATTTGTGTCGAGTCAATCCGGCGACGGATTCGCCGACGTGACCCTCAACTCCGAACAAACTGAGGTTTTCGACCGACTTCGATCTATGATCGTAGGTGGTCGCGGAGGAATTATGTTCGTAGATGCACCCGGTGGTACGGGTAAAACATTTTTGATTAATTACATGATCTCCTATCTTACGCGTAACGTCGGACCTGTATTGGCGACCGCTTCGTCCGGCATCGCCTCAACGTTATTGTCCGGAGGTAGGACATTGCATTCCACGTTCAATTTGCCTTTAAACATTTCCAGATTGAACCAACCCGCGGGCAATATCTCTCGGTCTACGGAGAAAGCTCGCCGTATAGAGAATGCATGCGTTCTATTCATCGACGAAGCCCCGTGTTTACACAGGAACTGTATCGAAGGCGTCGACTTTACGCTACGAGATATACTGCGCAACGACGCCGTCATGGGTGGATTGCCTTGCGTCTTAAGAGGCGACTATAGACAAATTCTGCCTATCGTCGTTAATGGTTTCAGACCCGATACCATAAATGCCACATTAAAGAGGTAATTACGTAAATATAGTTTACTTATCGATTTGATAGTTTTATATATTTCGAACAAATATATTCGAATACACTTTTTCAGATCGTATCTGTGGCGGTCGGTACAGGTCATGAAACTAACGACTAACATGAGAGTTCGCCTCGGCGGAGACGAAGCTGCCATTCAACAGAGATTCTCGGACATGCTTTCCGATGTCGGAGAAGGTCGGTTAGCTCGCGACTCGAACAATACGATTACTCTACCGGAAGGTCTGGGTACTCATGTATCGACGTTAGATCATTTAATCTCCAAGGTTTACGACGACGCAGATCGTATGGACGATCCCTTATACATCGGTCGAAGAACTATTCTTTGTACAACTAACGTTCACGTCGATTCCATTAATGACTTAATGATAAATCGCTGTAGAGGAATATCCAAAACCTATTTGTCCGTAGATACCGTTCGTAACTCGGATTACGAACTGACTTATAGTACAGAATTTTTAAATTCGTTAAATATATCCGGCATGCCTCCTCATAAACTAACATTTAAAGTTGGCACACCCGTTATATTTATAAGATCCACAGAAGCTCCGATAACCGTTAACGGAACTAGAGCCGTGGTCACCGCATTAATGGACAATTTGATAGAAGTCAGAATCTCGGCTGGCTTCTACACCGGAGAGATGATCTTGGTTCCTCGATTACCTCCGATGGCGCAAGTTGATCACACCAACGATGTGCCTTTGTGCCGCGTTCAATTCCCGATTAAACCGGTTTACGCTATGACTATAAATAAATCGCAAGGTCAGACATTTCGCTGCATCGGTTTAGATTTAACTCGCCAGTGTTTCAACCACGGCATGTTGTACGTAGCTCTTTCTCGAGTCGGCTCGCCTAATGATATTTTCATTTTAAATGGACGTACTACGGCTAATCCAGTTTACTATGAAATATTGTAATAACATTAAGAATTTGAGCTATAATTATTATTAATTTTAATGTTCAGCATTATGACAGCTATATAATCGATAAGCCTTTCCGAAGTTAACGCTATGATTCTTTCCGAGTTATTCGATGTCTTCGTTGAAGATGAAAACGTTTACGTTATTCTCATCCGATATTTGGCTTTAAGTTATTTGGCAAACATTATCGACTTCGGTCGATTATTGGTGCATCCCGTATGGATGACTCAAGTTTTTGCTATTAATCCTCTATCATCGGTCTACGAATTCGAGTGAAAACTCATTCTAGCTTAGCGTTCGCTCTCAGCGTCGACGCACGTGATATCGAGTTCGTATGCGCTAACTGACTGGGTTATCTTTCCGTGAAATTCTTCTAAAAAACATGAAATCCTTTGCGAAAAGGTGCCGTTGTGGGAAGTTAGTGGCGATTCTATAATTTTAATGCCTCGAATATGAACGGAGGTATTATTATTTGGTTTCATTACTGCTTTTCGTATAAACTACATCGATATTATCTATTATCCTGTTCATTTATAACGATTCATATTTGACTATTGTGTTATCGTTCCGTATGAATTCAAGTTTCGCCTAATATCAGTTTTATCTAAATTACCTGTTATATATGATCTATTCGCGTATACACAATAAATATGAATAAATACATTATTTTTATCGATTAATGAATTTATTTGCCTTCCCCCTTATCAGTTAAATAAATAATATAAATGTGATACTATCGATGGACTATGTTCGTATTCGTATAATATAATTATGTTTGCTTTATATATAATATATTAGCTACGCTTTCTATATAAATACTAAAATATTACTATGTAAAACATAAATAATATTTATTAAATTGATTTTCTATTTACACATATTGATATACGTATATCAATAAGTAATGCTACTATATCGATAATAATAGTAGTTTTACGTATAGCTCTATATATTATATTGCTTAGTATGGCTATATCTATATATCAGATACTATTATCGGATACTAAATAACAACTCGTGTTTAACATTATTATTACATTTTTTATTTTCTATAAGCAGAATGTATAACTTATTAATTTCGTATTCCTTTATAAACATTTTTGACTACTCGCAGTTTGGTATTTAAATATATTTTATTATTAACTAATAGACTACATATTTACGTTTCTATGTATATTTTATTTATGCTATTCTATTATAGAATATAAATACCTATGCAGCTTTTAATTCGCATACAGCACAATACAAATGAATAGAAAGGAGAAGGTAGTTATTTCAATTATAAATAATTTCGTACATCATCTCGGTATTAGTTCTTATTTTACTATTATTTAAAATCATAATTATTAACTAACTATCTTATTTTATTTACACTATTTATTATAGAATGTAAATATTAATGTATCTTTAATTACTATGCAGTAAAGTGAAGTCTCAAACTAGGAAGTTAGTTTTAATAATATATATATATTTTGTATCGCAACTAAACTTTTACTTTGTTATACATAAATGCAATAACTACAAACTTAGTTCGTATAGAAAATAAACAATTACATTTGTTTCTATTATAATACAATATTATATTTATACATATTCCACTGTATATCGATGTTCTGTTGTTGAAATATGATATATGAACTGTACTATAATGTAATAGTGTAATATATATACTAATCCACAGCATACCAAACTTATAAACAGCATTATAGTGCGGTTTGCCTATAGGTTGTAGTGCTATCTTACTCATTCCTAGCATTCGAAATGCATTACAGAATTCTATATGTATTAATTAACATTAGAATGCGTTACTATAATATTAAAAGTTAAAAGTGTGGCTGCCCACTACACATTTTATAATAATAAACTTTATATAATATCATTTACTATACTATCGTATATATATACACATATTTATATATTATATAGTAATTCTAATATATATGATGAATTTATGTAATATGCTATATATATAGCTACATATATATTATGTATTGAAGTTGTATATTAGTTATATATATATATATATATATTATATACTAATAACTAACTATATATATACACATATTATTGTGTTATATAGTATCTAATATTCTATATAGCTTATATTTTATATATATATAGCTTTATATTATTTGATGACATAGCTTTATATATCATTCTACTACTATTAGATTCGCCATTACAACACGTTTTTAAAATATATATACAGCATTTAATGTACCCGTTAGTTTCTCAGTAATTAATGCTGACTCGAATACGTTTACTACAAATGAATAAAGGATTCTGAATATATAAACCAGTTTTTAAAACCGTAAATAGGTAGTAAAATTGAAAAGTAATTTCGAAATTTGTTTTCGATTTTTAAAATGTGGACCCGATTTTCAAGTATTAATTAACGTCATTAATTCAAAACGTCTACATTCTATGTTTTCGAATGTATCCTAATATTTATTTTATTGTATCGATATCGATATTTCATTTAATACTTTGCGAGATAGTCGGCGATGTATTTGTATTTATTTTTCGAAATCTAAATTCGAGAGTTTCGACTTTCTCGATTTCTATATACTTATATAGGAAGATATAGGTGATACAATTCTAGCGTAAATGTGAATGTTTATCGAAATGTACGTACACTTTATGCGACTGCTTTACGAGTGCCATTATGATATATTAATTGCGATACTACTATATATGCAACCGCTAATATCGTGTATGCTCGGAATACACTAAATGCAGGATATACGGGATATTTGAATTTCGCTATGCTGCAATATTGAAATACATATAATGTAGGATATATCAACTGCATTACGATGCTATACAATCGCTATACAACGTACAGTATATTTTAATTGCGTTCGATTGTATTACTACGATATACGTATAATATAAGTCACCCATACTATTATATAGTATAGTTATATAGCTTTCTACTATTATTATATTGTCGACAACGAGATATTATTACGATGTGGATACCTATTCGGAATTCTCGCCCTTAAATCTATAAAATAGCAATTCAAATGTATTACAATTTTCGATTTATAAAACAACTAAAAGCTTATGTGACTTATTTATATTTGATTATTTAAAATTTTCCATACGCCCATAAGTAAATAGGATTCTAATCCAGGTCGATTAAATTAAATATTTTTCCAACGATTACAACGGGGCGTGGTTTAGTTACATTTTCGGACCAATAGGATTGATTGATTTATTTAATCGGCATCGTTTATTAATTTCACATTCTTTTATCGATACATATTGGACAGCTCGGTTCGTTTTAATTTTATTAATCCGTTAAACTAATTATTTAATTATGAATTAACTAAACTATATATTATTTAAATATTAATTTAACTTTTAATTACCATACAGCATGTCGATGTCGAATACGCATACACATATGTTAGTTTTGAATGATATATATACAATTAATATTATATTTTAACTTTTTATATATTAATATTTATTTATTTATTTTAGTTTAATATGTCTGTTAACGAGTAGTTGATAAGCACAACTCACTATATAAATATTGATATAGCGGTAACATAATATTAGTATACAAACTTACTAATCGAAACAATAAAATATATCACTTTTGATGAATTCCATAATTTCGTTTACACTTAATACATTTAAATACCTAGCTTAACAATTTATACGATACATTATTACGTACGTCTATAATATATCTATAGTATAGTTATATAGCGTTCTACTATTAGTATATTGTCGACAACGATTACGACACGTGCTTTACAATTTGTTTCCAAGAATACATTCGTTTATCGTTCATTACGGAAGCGACTGCAGCTATTATTAAAATGTGGATACCTATTCGGAATTCTCGCCCTTAAATCTATAAGATAGCAATTCAAATTTAGTAGAATTTTCGATTTATAAAACAACTAAAAACTTATGTGTCTTATTTATATTTGATTATTTAACATTTTCCATACTCCCATAAGTAAATAGGATTCTAATCCGGGTTAATTAAATAACTATATATTTCTAACGATTACAATGGGGCGTGGTTTTTTTTAAATTATCGGAACAATCTGATTGATTAGCAGTATCTCGATATTAATATACAAACTTACTAATCGAAACAATACCATAAATTACTTTTGATGAATTCTATAATTTTGTTTATACTTAATACATTTAAATACCTAGATACCATTATTAATGTGGTTAAGAGATACCCAGTAAACGGGCTGACTTAATATTATTGTAAAATCCTTTCATGTGTTCACAAAAATAAAAAATAATATAAAAGAAATTATGCAGTGTAAAAAATGTAATTACCTGGATTGTTTGCCGGGTATTAATCGTTTATTAACAATGTATACGATACATTATTACATTAGGTTTTATTACATTATACGTTTTATCTTTTTATATCCACACATTACTAACGTTGCTATTTTTCTTATATCACGAAACATTCGATATCTATATCGTTAATTCGTGCATATAATTCCTAATTAGCCGATTCATTACTAATAGAATAATAAGTATACTATAAACTATATTTAGTCGGTATATTTAACTATGTACATATAAATGTAAACTATTTAGGTAATAATATAATATTATAATATATTGTATCATAATTAATATGTATAGCATTATATTGCTTTATTACGTAGTTTTATATAACATTATATTATTAAATTCGAAATTACAATACGTGTTTTACAATATAATTACATAATTTAACGAATGTTTTCGTTTCTCTGCGATTAAAGTCGACTCGAATATACGTATATAGGAAGGTATAGGTATAGATACTCTGCTGGAGAAAACGCAAATTGAATTGAAATGTATGTTTTATAAAGTACTTATATAGCGTGACAATATGATATGGCAGTATTAATAGCGCACGACTGCAATACTATGGCTCCAACACATAACACGTATAATATATTAATACCATAGTATAGCCCGTAAGATATAGGACATATTAATTGCTCTAGACTTCATTACTACGATGTTAAAGAAGGGTTTATATGAATCCTATATAACGTATAATATAGAAATATATATATTTCTATATTATACGTTATATTATAGAATTATATATAATATTATTAATATAGAATATTATATTATAATAGACGTTATTATTATAGAATACAAATATTGATACAACTTTTAATTACCGTACAGCACACTGAAATCCCCCAACGAGGACCAGTTAGTTATTTAAAGTATACATAATTTTGTACAACATCTTAGTTTTAGTTCAAATATTATTTAAATTTAAATATTACTATCTCTTTTACGTTACTATAGTGTACGAAGAATGTTTAACTTATTAATTTCGTATTCATGTATAAAAATTGCTGACTTCTCACAGTTTTCTATTTAAATATATTTTATTATTAAATAACACATTGCATATTCACATTTTTATATGTGTTTTATTTATACTATTTTATTATAGAATATAAATAATGATACAACTTTTAATTACCATACCACAACATAAACTCTATATCTGATATTGAGATAGTACTGTCAGTTATACATTATGTAACTTTTAGTTAAAATAGTATTTAAATTTAACTTTAATACATCTTTTAATTACAATAGAATTGTTAACTTATTCATTTCGTATTCATTTATAACAATTTCTATCGGTATGTTTGTTTAACTATATTAAATTATTAACTAACTCGATATTGTTTTCTATTATTCGATTATAGAATCTAAATATTAATACATCTTTTAATTACTACTCAGAATGCTACAGTCGACATTCGACGAAAAGTTAGATATTTTAATTTTAATTCATTTTAGTTTTAGTTCAAATATTATTAACATTTAAATATTAATACGTCTTTTACGTACTATAGTGTACCAAGAATTTTTTACTTATTAATAAATTCGTATTCATTTATAAAAATGTCTGACTTCTATCGCTTTGTTTGTTTACATATATTTAATTATTAACTAACTCGACATTTTATTTATATTATTTTATTATAGAATAGAAATATTAATACATCTTTTAATTACTCCCATCGGAATCCAAATATCGACCGCCGGCGATAGGTTAGATATTTCAATTTTAAATCATTATAGTTTTAGTGCAAATATTATTTAAAATAATTATTATTAACAAACGAGACTACATATTCGTATTTGTATATCTTATTTTATTTATACTATTTTATTTAAGAATATTAATATATCTTTGAATTACTATAGAGTACGGAGAATGTTTTACTTACTAATTTCGTAATAATTTATAACTATATATTATTTAAATATATTTAATTCTAAAATAACTCGACATTTTATTATACTATTTTATTATAGAATATAAATATTAATACATTTTTTTATTCCTACACAGAACATACGCATCGACCGCCGGCGATAAGTTAGTTATTTCAATTATAAATCATTTTAGTTCAAATATTATTTAAAATAATTATTATTAACTAACGACACTACATATTCGTATTCGTATATCTTATGTGCAGTACATTACAATAAAACATTCGCAAGTTCGTTTTAATAATATATATATATTGTATAACAACTACACTTTTCATTTATATACATATATCAAATCATTAAAAACTGAGTTCGTATAGTAACAAAATAATTTAATTTTTGTATATTATATTATATTATATTTTCAATATTTCAATAGGAAGAAAAAAAAATCTCGATGGGCCGAGGAGAAGAGGAAGGAGAAGAGGAAGGAGAGGAGGAAGGAGAGGAGGGAGAGAGGGAGGGAGAGGGAGAGGGAGAGAGAGAGGGAGAGGGAGAGGGAGAGGGGGAGGGAGAGGGGGAGGGAGAGGGGGAGGGAGAGGGGGAGGGAGAGGGGGAGGGAGAGGGGGAGGGAGAGGGGGAGGGAGAGGGGGAGGGAGAGGGGGAGGGAGAGGGGGAGGGAGAGGGGGAGGGAGAGGGGGAGGGAGAGGGGGAGGGAGAGGGGGAGGGAGAGGGGGAGGGAGAGGGGGAGGGAGAGCGAGAGGGAGAGCGAGAGGGATAGGGGGAGGAGGAGGGAGAGGGGGAGGGAGAGGGGGAGGGCCTCTCTCCCGAGGGGAACCATAATTGTAAAGGGGGTGGGAAATATTTTTTATTTTTAATAAAACTTTTATCAAAATATCAATTAAATTACATTGTTATTTCTTATTTACTGTAATTTTAATGTATAATGAATCGAGTAAATAGCTTATTCACGCATTTCAATGAATCGTTTCGTTTTCGGGCTCTCTATATGCGTATATATAAAGGTATAGGCTGTTATATACTCGACTAAATTTTAATGTTTAAACTGGATAAGATGGTATTTCACATTTGCAAATTAATAGTTGAATTCGATTGATTGCATTCGCGATGTCTCGCGCTTGACCATTGCCTATAACGTTGCTTATATAAAACATATTATATACAACTATGTTAACTAAAGAGTTTAATATAAATGTTCTTATTAAATACATTATATACGTACTCCGATTTGTAATATATTTATATACAGAAATTTATAGTTGAATTCGATTAATTGCATTCGCAATGTCTTGCGCTTTTAAGTTTGCGGTTGGGCTCGGTTCTATGCGGATTATTTTAGAATATATCGAAATAAAGTCGATCTCGGACTATATTCGTAAACAATAATGATAACGTAAATGTTTGCATTTAGGTTTAGTGCCGTGTGGGTTTTTCTTTAAATAATTTAAATAAATTGATACAACACTGATAATCAAATTACGGCTACGCAACTACACTAACGAACTCGATATATAATCGTTAGCGCGCTACGTATAATATATATTATACGATGCGAGGTTTCCGACTGCGTATTGGCACGGTTCCGAGTTGGTTTTTTAAAATAAATTTATTAAATTTCATGCTAGGCCATGTTCATCCATGTATACTATAATTAGAATATTTGCATTCAAGTTTTTCGATTGATATATATAGATTTTATATATATATATGTTTTTTTTAAATAAATTAAAATAAATTTAATGTTCATCATCGTATAATAAGTAACAAGTGTATCGTATTATTTTATTTACGTCGTAAATATGTTATATTATATGGATTTCCGATTTGTTTCGCGTAAAATATCGCGTTTTTAAATACATTATATACGTACTCGGATTTGTACTATATATATAAATTGATATACGCGGAAATGAATAGTCGAATAGTCGATTGGTCGCGCTTAATTAAATTTGATGCCGGAATATGTTCATATCCTATAATTATAACATTTTATTTTGATTTTAGGTTATTTTTTGGTTTGGGTTTACGTGGGCTTTTTTAAAATATATTAAAATACATTCGATGTCGAGCTATGTTCGCGTATTATAAATATAATGTTTGGGTTTTGGTTTCGGTTTGGGTTCGGGTATAGGTTTGAGTTTAGTTATTTGTTGGTTTTTTATATAAAATAATATAAATTTGATGCTACGGTATGTATATATACTATAATTAGAATATTCGCATTTAAGTTTTTGATTGGTTTGGTTTATTATTATGGTTAATTATATTATAGTAGACCATTATTATATCAATTTATTTATTTAATAATACACAAATTCAAATTATTTATATTTCTATCAATATTATATTTAGTTTATTTCTACAGATATATGCGGAAATTTATTTGTTATAGCGCCACCAATTGGAACAACAAATATAGTGAGAAGTAAATATATCAGTCACTATCTAACTAACGTGATTTATAATATATTATAATCACTGGGTATATTGTATACTGTAGGTAAAAGGCATTAAGAAGCTCTCATTAAATTATATTTTGGTAATTTGAACTAATTTTATTGTTTTGTTTACATATTATATGCATATGTATATATAGCTACAAGTATACATAATATTTATGTAGGTATATATAGTATATATATATACTATATATAGTATATATATATATTATATTTTATATAAATTTATAATATATATATAAAACATATTATATATAAACTATATATAATATATATATATATTATATACATACTATATATAATATATATATACATATATGTATAAATAAAATATACTATTTGTATACATATATATATATATATATATATATGTACATATGCAAATTTGAAATGTATTCAGCAAGAACAAATCCTGACTGATTTTACAATAATAAATATATCAATCGAGATTTTTAAAATTATACATCATTTTTAATTTTCTTAAATTATTAAGTGAGTATATTTGGTAAAAGAATTATACAATAGGAATACACGATAGCGAGTGAACTCTAATCTAAAGTAATACCGAGGCTATATTGAAAGTATGGTGCAAATCATCAAAATAATATTATATAACATAAGGAAATCTTCTATAGTTGAAATTCTCCAGAATAATTAACATATGCCATAACAAATTATATTAAATTTGAGTAATAAAATCCAAATTCTTGAAATCATCAATAATTCTACATGCAAGAACTGTAATAGATATTATATGACAAAGGCGAGGGTTTGTTTCGGGTGCGAAGAGAATATAGAGCTACCACTGCATTAGTGTGTCACATTTTATGATTACTGCCCAATATGTATTGCTTTTAAGCGGGTCAATTCATCTTAATAGAACTATAAGTATCTACTTTTTATCAGTATCCATACTCTATTTTTCTTTATCTTCAAACATCTACAATTTCTATATTCACGAGACTTCCAATGCATTTCGAAGAGGGAACCTCGATAATCAGTAAGTATTATAAATTAATCGATCTAATATCGATATTACTTCTATATATAAATACTTTGTTATCTTTATATTTAATATACTCATGAAACTTCTATATCGTATTGAAAAGAATACATTTTTATATAAACTCTTCAATTTTGAGTATTATAGCATTTATTTTTTTTATTTACTCAATGAAAGGAGAAGAGAACTTTATCAAATCAGTAGATTTAACTTAATAAACAATTTATAACTTAGTAAACTCCAGATAGTAATATCTTCAGTTTCTGTTCTATAACTAGAAGATTTAATATGTGAAGTTTTATTATTTTACAGAGAGCGAGATACTGAAATTGTATCGGAGCGATCGGACATACAATCCGGCTACTTGAAATGTCCTCATTGCAACGCCAAGAAATTCCCCGGAGAAACACCTATGTTATGTTGCCACAAGAGCATATTACCGGAATTTCCAAGATTTCCCTCTCTCTTTATAACTCGGCGTTTTCCTTTACAAGTTTGGCATGTAAAGAGGTACGCCAGGATCAAAGACGTAATTACGACAACTACCGTATACGAGGTCACAGTGTGCCATCGTATGTCGTCGGTGTTAGTGGCTAGCCAACGGTCAGCCTCAGAACTGCGGATCTACTTCCTAAACGTGCTAATAGTCGACGAAGTATTGTTTGGGTTTGGAGCTTATCCAGGGGATCATGGTGACCTACAACCGGCACTTCAGAATAGCCCGGGACTACATGCTAAACAATCCTATAGACGAACAAAGTTTTGGTAGCTAATCCCCATCCGTCTAATGGCAAGCATGAGGGCAGGTATACTTTACCGATATCTAATGATATTGCGGTATTAATGCCAGACGACTAGTCCTTAACTAGAGATATAGTATTGCGTAGATGCGACAACGGCTACAAATATATATCCGATTTAAACGAAATGTACGATAGCCTACAGTATCCCTTACTGTTTCCTTTGGGTACACTAACTTATGGCCCTAATTTCACAGTTGAAAGTCATGCCGGCGTAGTATCTGCTAGGGGGTACTAAGACTACTACTAAGGTTGAATCGCGTAGGCTGAGCTATCACTCTAATATTCTACGACCTCGGCGCACTGGCCAGTACCAGCGGATAGTAGATCAAATGCGTAATGAGGATCTGAACCCCGACGACGTCGGACAGCGTATTATACTATCTCCCAGTTATACGGGCTGACCTCGGTACATATTCGAGAAGCAGTTAAATGCTTTAACCTACGTGAATCTCTACGGTAGGCCTACGTTGTTCGTCACCATGAAGTGTAATCCGTAATGGCGCGAAATTACAGAGAATTTGCTCGCCGGTCAAAAGTTCTACGACAGGCCGGACATCACTTCTCGCGTTTTCCACTTGAAATTGAAAGAAATAATAAAATTGTTCAAGTTAGGCAAAATGGGTAAGCTAATCGCTTACTTATGTTCCGTAGAATTTCAGAAAAGTGGATTACCCCATGTCCACATTCTGATCTGGTTGCTGGACGGTCAGAGTATCAGGTCAAATCTGGTAGATGAACTCATCTGCTCCGAGATTGTAACGGCGAACATGGTCCACGGACATTCCTTGGCATGTCAAACTACGGCAGTTAGTCGTTGTAGCAAAGGCTTCCCGAAAGCCTACGCCGAGGAAACGCGACTCGACAGTCGAGGACATTTTCTCCTCTATCGTCGACGATCGGTTCATCGAGGTGGCGGTATCGCATTCGTTAGAGGTAAACACATCACTAATGCGAACATAGTACATTACAATCCATTTCTATCTAGGTATTTTGCCTGCCACAACATTGTGTACGATGGTTCGGAGCATTAGATACGTATTGAAATATGTAAACAAAGGTTCAGATAAATCGACCTTTGTGATTCGCAACCCCGGCGATAACCTGGACGAAATCCGAGAGTATCGGAATGCCCGATACGTCGGATCCAATGAGGCAACGTGGAGAATTCTCGAATTTCCTATTCACGAGAACTTCCCTTCGGTGTTGGTATTGCCTATACACCTCCCTAACTGTCAACAAATTATTTACGATCCAAATTGTCCATTCGATCTAAATAACGCACCTTGGTCGAAGTTGATAGATTTGTTTAGGTTGTGCACCGAAGACGTTTTCGCCTCATCGCTCTTCTATTACCAAGTGACTCATTGGTACGCGTGGAATAAAAAGTGGCAGCGAAGGTTACGAGGTGGTAAAAATGCTCAATTAGGTAGAATCTCTCAGATTTCACCTAAAGCCGGTGAGTTATTTTACCTTCGCCTATTACTAATATATTCGCGAGTCCTTCATAGCTGCAGCTTCGGCTATGGGCATAATGGACAAAGACCAGTACTCGGTGAAAGCCATGGAAGATGTCGTACACTCGCGTACTGCAAACAGATTGAGGCGACTTTTCGCGTGCCTTATTACTTATCGCGAGTAACTTTGATGCTATAGGTGGTAATTTAGCTTCGTTTCCAATTCCTCAACCGGAATTTGGAACCTACGATTGGCAACGTATCGAATGAGTGTCCAATATCTCTCGGTCTACAGAGAAAGTTCGCCGTATAGAGAATGCATGCGTTCTATTCATCGACGAAGACCCGTGTTTACACAGGAAATGTATTGAAGGCGTAGACTTTACCCTACGAGATATACTGCGCAATGACGCCGTCATGGGTGGATTGCCTTGCGTCTTAAGAGGCGACTATAGACAAATTCTGCCTATCGTCGTTAATGGTTTCAGACCCGATACCATAAATGCCACATTAAGGCGGGGCCATCCATCAGAAAATATTAAATTTATTTCATAAATTGAAGTATTCATGTTATAAATGTTATGTCAAAGATTCAGAGTCAAAAGAGCAATATAAAGGTATAAAACAAGAGTTTTCGTATAGGGCCTAAGAAAATAATAAATTGAACAATTTATTTATTTCCTGTATAATTTTATATTTATATTTATATGATTATAAAGCCAATATTTATCGGTTTTTCAACATTCAAACAGCAAAATAACCAATATCTATGATTCTATCTTATTACTATTATAATATTATCATCACGTGATCTCAACAACCAATAAACAACTCTCAAAGATAGTGTCTCATCCTGTTTTATTTTCATATTTTATATCCAATCCAACAGAGATTTTCCAACATGCTTTCCGATGTCGGAGAAGGACGGTTATCTCGCGACTCACAAACAATGTGATTACTCTACCAGAAGGTCTAGGTACTCATGTATCAACATTAGATCATTTAATCTCTAAGGTTTACGGCGACGCTGAGCGTATGGATGATCCCTTATACATCGGTCAAAGAACTATTCTTTGTACAACTAATGTTCACGTCGATTCTATTAATGACTTAATGATAAATCGCTGTAGAGGAATATCCAAAACCTATTTGTCCGTAGATACCGTTCGTAACTCGGATTACGAACTAACTTATAGTACAGAATTTTTAAATTCATTAAATATATCCGGAATGCCTCCTCATAAACTAACATTTAAAGAGGGAGAGGGGGGGGGGAAGGGGAAGGGGTAACATAATATTTAATGGAGGGGATGTTGTCATCAATTTTAAATAAATTTATTTAAATCTATTTTTATTTATTATTTAGAGTAATTTCAATGTAGAATAAATCAAGTAAATCGATGATTCACACATTTCAATGAATCATTTCACTTTCTGGATCTCTATGAGTATATAGAAAAGTATATTCGATATCGATGATTGCGGATAAAAGAAGGCGTGGCTTAATTTTAATCTAAGCATCAACTAATCAACGTGCGAGTCGTATATAAAGAATCGCAAAACAAAATCACATTCATTTTAAATCTACTTTTATAATATTTATTATCGATTATATCAATATATCAATATATATGTTAATAATATTGATCTACTTATAATATATACAAATATCATATTGATAAATAGTATTTATTAAATTGCGATATGTAATTTGATTGTAATCTCTATAATATTATTTATAACTTATATATATTTATATAAACTTTATTTGAATGATTTTTAATTTATTTGTTTTTTTCTTCTCAGAAATGGCAAAAGATTATGAAATAATCGAAAAATAGATTTTTATATATAAATAAATTTGATTGTATACATTTTACATATTTTTAATTAATTATTAAAATGTTGAAATAATGATAACAATAAATGTTCTATTAAGTTCCAGGGAGGTATCAATAAAAGTTCCGGAACGGTGACAATAAAAGTGCCAGCATGTTCTGGAACATTTGTCCAATATTCTAGAAACGTTTCGGAACGGTGACAATAAATGTGCCGCACCGTTCCGGAACTGTGACAATAAAAGTGCCAGCATGTTCTGGAACATTTGTCCAATATTCTAGAAACGTTTCGGAACGGTGACAATAAATGTGCCGCACCGTTCCGGAACGGTGACAATAAAAGTGCCAGCATGTTCTGGAACATTTGTCCAATATTCTAGAAACGTTTCGGAACGGTGACAATAAATGTGCCGCACCGTTCCGGAACTGTGACAATAAATGTGCCGCACCGTTCCGGAACGGTGACAATAAATGTTTACTTGGTAATTAAATTAACGGCATGTGTGATTTTTCGTCGGTACCTAAATATGATATTTGATGATAAACATTAATTAACTATCATACCTTTCCCAGTGTACTTGGTTCTTGTATGTATATATTACTCATTATATTGCAGGATATAGTTCAAATATATAGTTATAAATAATTTATTAATTAATAAAATATAAACTATTTTACTAAGACATCCATTTTTTAAAAGGGATACAATTTCAAATTCAAGGAATGATTGACAATATAGTTCACGTATTATACTTTACGAAACCAAACATAGATAATATTCGAAGATTATGAAGTCTCACATTTTTGTATTAGTTAATTTTTAGTTTCGATTTTTATTTTTCAAAATTGTTAATATATCAAATTATTCGTATATCATCAGTAAATGATGTTCTTTAATTAAATGTTATATTATTTTAATATATTGTATATAGGTTATACTGGATCACAATTTATATGATTAAAATGAATGGATATATAAACTTATATCAGATGTAAAATTATTATAATAATACCAAAATTATATTTTCAAATAAAACAATTATATAAATAAAATCCTGGATACATTATGATATAGAATTGAAAAAATATATAAGTTAAAACAATATTGTTTTTCTTTTATTTATACTCAGTCTATTATTCAATGTACTTAATGTCTAAATAAACTACAGGTACCTGTATAATTGCCTCAGTTATCAACTGAATATGGTCATTGAATTACATAATGTCTATATAGACTATAGTCATTAATAATAAAATTATAAAGTGATATTTTAATTATTAAATGTATATTTTGCATTTTTACAATAATATTGTATCAATAATATTGTATCAATAATATTGTATCAATAATATTGTATCAATAATATTGTATCAATAATATTGTATCAATACTATTGTATCAATAATATTGTATCAATAATATTGTATCAATAATATTGTATCAATAATATTGTATCAATACTATTGTATCAATAATATTGTATCAATAATATTGTATCAATAATATTGTATCAATACTATTGTATCAATAATATTGTATCAATAATATTGTATCAATAATATTGTATCAATAATATTGTATCAATAATATTGTATCAATAATATTGTATCAATAATATTGTATCAATAATATTGTATCAATAATATTGTATCAATAATATTGTATCAATAATATTGTATCAATAATATTGTATCAATAATATTGTATCAATAATATTGTATCAATAATATTGTATCAATAATATTGTATCAATAATATTGTATCAATAATATTGTATCAATAATATTGTATCAATAATATTGTATCAATAATATTGTATCAATAATATTGTATCAATAATATTGTATCAATAATATTGTATCAATAATATTGTATCAATAATATTGTATCAATAATATTGTATCAATAATATTGTATCAATAATATTGTATCAATAATATTGTATCAATAATATTGTATCAATAATATTGTATCAATAATATTGTATCAATAATATTGTATCAATAATATTGTATCAATAATATTGTATCAATAATATTGTATCAATAATATTGTATCAATAATATTGTATCAATAATATTGTATCAATAATATTGTATCAATAATATTGTATCAATAATATTGTATCAATAATATTGTATCAATAATATTGTATCAATAATATTGTATCAATAATATTGTATCAATAATATTGTATCAATAATATTGTATCAATAATATTGTATCAATAATATTGTATCAATAATATTGTATCAATAATATTGTATCAATAATATTGTATCAATAATATTGTATCAATAATATTGTATCAATAATATTGTATCAATAATATTGTATCAATAATATTGTATCAATAATATTGTATCAATAATATTGTATCAATAATATTGTATCAATAATATTGTATCAATAATATTGTATCAATAATATTGTATCAATAATATTGTATCAATAATATTGTATCAATAATATTGTATCAATAATATTGTATCAATAATATTGTATCAATAATATTGTATCAATAATATTGTATCAATAATATTGTATCAATAATATTGTATCAATAATATTGTATCAATAATATTGTATCAATAATATTGTATCAATAATATTGTATCAATAATATTGTATCAATAATATTGTATCAATAATATTGTATCAATAATATTGTATCAATAATATTGTATCAATAATATTGTATCAATAATATTGTATCAATAATATTGTATCAATAATATTGTATCAATAATATTGTATCAATAATATTGTATCAATAATATTGTATCAATAATATTGTATCAATAATATTGTATCAATAATATTGTATCAATAATATTGTATCAATAATATTGTATCAATAATATTGTATCAATAATATTGTATCAATAATATTGTATCAATAATATTGTATCAATAATATTGTATCAATAATATTGTATCAATAATATTGTATCAATAATATTGTATCAATAATATTGTATCAATAATATTGTATCAATAATATTGTATCAATAATATTGTATCAATAATATTGTATCAATAATATTGTATCAATAATATTGTATCAATAATATTGTATCAATAATATTGTATCAATAATATTGTATCAATAATATTGTATCAATAATATTGTATCAATAATATTGTATCAATAATATTGTATCAATAATATTGTATCAATAATATTGTATCAATAATATTGTATCAATAATATTGTATCAATAATATTGTATCAATAATATTGTATCAATAATATTGTATCAATAATATTGTATCAATAATATTGTATCAATAATATTGTATCAATAATATTGTATCAATAATATTGTATCAATAATATTGTATCAATAATATTGTATCAATAATATTGTATCAATAATATTGTATCAATAATATTGTATCAATAATATTGTATCAATAATATTGTATCAATAATATTGTATCAATAATATTGTATCAATAATATTGTATCAATAATATTGTATCAATAATATTGTATCAATAATATTGTATCAATAATATTGTATCAATAATATTGTATCAATAATATTGTATCAATAATATTGTATCAATAATATTGTATCAATAATATTGTATCAATAATATTGTATCAATAATATTGTATCAATAATATTGTATCAATAATATTGTATCAATAATATTGTATCAATAATATTGTATCAATAATATTGTATCAATAATATTGTATCAATAATATTGTATCAATAATATTGTATCAATAATATTGTATCAATAATATTGTATCAATAATATTGTATCAATAATATTGTATCAATAATATTGTATCAATAATATTGTATCAATAATATTGTATCAATAATATTGTATCAATAATATTGTATCAATAATATTGTATCAATAATATTGTATCAATAATATTGTATCAATAATATTGTATCAATAATATTGTATCAATAATATTGTATCAATAATATTGTATCAATAATATTGTATCAATAATATTGTATCAATAATATTGTATCAATAATATTGTATCAATAATATTGTATCAATAATATTGTATCAATAATATTGTATCAATAATATTGTATCAATAATATTGTATCAATAATATTGTATCAATAATATTGTATCAATAATATTGTATCAATAATATTGTATCAATAATATTGTATCAATAATATTGTATCAATAATATTGTATCAATAATATTGTATCAATAATATTGTATCAATAATATTGTATCAATAATATTGTATCAATAATATTGTATCAATAATATTGTATCAATAATATTGTATCAATAATATTGTATCAATAATATTGTATCAATAATATTGTATCAATAATATTGTATCAATAATATTGTATCAATAATATTGTATCAATAATATTGTATCAATAATATTGTATCAATAATATTGTATCAATAATATTGTATCAATAATATTGTATCAATAATATTGTATCAATAATATTGTATCAATAATATTGTATCAATAATATTGTATCAATAATATTGTATCAATAATATTGTATCAATAATATTGTATCAATAATATTGTATCAATAATATTGTATCAATAATATTGTATCAATAATATTGTATCAATAATATTGTATCAATAATATTGTATCAATAATATTGTATCAATAATATTGTATCAATAATATTGTATCAATAATATTGTATCAATAATATTGTATCAATAATATTGTATCAATAATATTGTATCAATAATATTGTATCAATAATATTGTATCAATAATATTGTATCAATAATATTGTATCAATAATATTGTATCAATAATATTGTATCAATAATATTGTATCAATAATATTGTATCAATAATATTGTATCAATAATATTGTATCAATAATATTGTATCAATAATATTGTATCAATAATATTGTATCAATAATATTGTATCAATAATATTGTATCAATAATATTGTATCAATAATATTGTATCAATAATATTGTATCAATAATATTGTATCAATAATATTGTATCAATAATATTGTATCAATAATATTGTATCAATAATATTGTATCAATAATATTGTATCAATAATATTGTATCAATAATATTGTATCAATAATATTGTATCAATAATATTGTATCAATAATATTGTATCAATAATATTGTATCAATAATATTGTATCAATAATATTGTATCAATAATATTGTATCAATAATATTGTATCAATAATATTGTATCAATAATATTGTATCAATAATATTGTATCAATAATATTGTATCAATAATATTGTATCAATAATATTGTATCAATAATATTGTATCAATAATATTGTATCAATAATATTGTATCAATAATATTGTATCAATAATATTGTATCAATAATATTGTATCAATAATATTGTATCAATAATATTGTATCAATAATATTGTATCAATAATATTGTATCAATAATATTGTATCAATAATATTGTATCAATAATATTGTATCAATAATATTGTATCAATAATATTGTATCAATAATATTGTATCAATAATATTGTATCAATAATATTGTATCAATAATATTGTATCAATAATATTGTATCAATAATATTGTATCAATAATATTGTATCAATAATATTGTATCAATAATATTGTATCAATAATATTGTATCAATAATATTGTATCAATAATATTGTATCAATAATATTGTATCAATAATATTGTATCAATAATATTGTATCAATAATATTGTATCAATAATATTGTATCAATAATATTGTATCAATAATATTGTATCAATAATATTGTATCAATAATATTGTATCAATAATATTGTATCAATAATATTGTATCAATAATATTGTATCAATAATATTGTATCAATAATATTGTATCAATAATATTGTATCAATAATATTGTATCAATAATATTGTATCAATAATATTGTATCAATAATATTGTATCAATAATATTGTATCAATAATATTGTATCAATAATATTGTATCAATAATATTGTATCAATAATATTGTATCAATAATATTGTATCAATAATATTGTATCAATAATATTGTATCAATAATATTGTATCAATAATATTGTATCAATAATATTGTATCAATAATATTGTATCAATAATATTGTATCAATAATATTGTATCAATAATATTGTATCAATAATATTGTATCAATAATATTGTATCAATAATATTGTATCAATAATATTGTATCAATAATATTGTATCAATAATATTGTATCAATAATATTGTATCAATAATATTGTATCAATAATATTGTATCAATAATATTGTATCAATAATATTGTATCAATAATATTGTATCAATAATATTGTATCAATAATATTGTATCAATAATATTGTATCAATAATATTGTATCAATAATATTGTATCAATAATATTGTATCAATAATATTGTATCAATAATATTGTATCAATAATATTGTATCAATAATATTGTATCAATAATATTGTATCAATAATATTGTATCAATAATATTGTATCAATAATATTGTATCAATAATATTGTATCAATAATATTGTATCAATAATATTGTATCAATAATATTGTATCAATAATATTGTATCAATAATATTGTATCAATAATATTGTATCAATAATATTGTATCAATAATATTGTATCAATAATATTGTATCAATAATATTGTATCAATAATATTGTATCAATAATATTGTATCAATAATATTGTATCAATAATATTGTATCAATAATATTGTATCAATAATATTGTATCAATAATATTGTATCAATAATATTGTATCAATAATATTGTATCAATAATATTGTATCAATAATATTGTATCAATAATATTGTATCAATAATATTGTATCAATAATATTGTATCAATAATATTGTATCAATAATATTGTATCAATAATATTGTATCAATAATATTGTATCAATAATATTGTATCAATAATATTGTATCAATAATATTGTATCAATAATATTGTATCAATAATATTGTATCAATAATATTGTATCAATAATATTGTATCAATAATATTGTATCAATAATATTGTATCAATAATATTGTATCAATAATATTGTATCAATAATATTGTATCAATAATATTGTATCAATAATATTGTATCAATAATATTGTATCAATAATATTGTATCAATAATATTGTATCAATAATATTGTATCAATAATATTGTATCAATAATATTGTATCAATAATATTGTATCAATAATATTGTATCAATAATATTGTATCAATAATATTGTATCAATAATATTGTATCAATAATATTGTATCAATAATATTGTATCAATAATATTGTATCAATAATATTGTATCAATAATATTGTATCAATAATATTGTATCAATAATATTGTATCAATAATATTGTATCAATAATATTGTATCAATAATATTGTATCAATAATATTGTATCAATAATATTGTATCAATAATATTGTATCAATAATATTGTATCAATAATATTGTATCAATAATATTGTATCAATAATATTGTATCAATAATATTGTATCAATAATATTGTATCAATAATATTGTATCAATAATATTGTATCAATAATATTGTATCAATAATATTGTATCAATAATATTGTATCAATAATATTGTATCAATAATATTGTATCAATAATATTGTATCAATAATATTGTATCAATAATATTGTATCAATAATATTGTATCAATAATATTGTATCAATAATTGTATCAATAATATTGTATCAATAATATTGTATCAATAATATTGTATCAATAATATTGTATCAATAATATTGTATCAATAATATTGTATCAATAATATTGTATCAATAATATTGTATCAATAATATTGTATCAATAATATTGTATCAATAATATTGTATCAATAATATTGTATCAATAATATTGTATCAATAATATTGTATCAATAATATTGTATCAATAATATTGTATCAATAATATTGTATCAATAATATTGTATCAATAATATTGTATCAATAATATTGTATCAATAATATTGTATCAATAATATTGTATCAATAATATTGTATCAATAATATTGTATCAATAATATTGTATCAATAATATTGTATCAATAATATTGTATCAATAATATTGTATCAATAATATTGTATCAATAATATTGTATCAATAATATTGTATCAATAATATTGTATCAATAATATTGTATCAATAATATTGTATCAATAATATTGTATCAATAATATTGTATCAATAATATTGTATCAATAATATTGTATCAATAATATTGTATCAATAATATTGTATCAATAATATTGTATCAATAATATTGTATCAATAATATTGTATCAATAATATTGTATCAATAATATTGTATCAATAATATTGTATCAATAATATTGTATCAATAATATTGTATCAATAATATTGTATCAATAATATTGTATCAATAATATTGTATCAATAATATTGTATCAATAATATTGTATCAATAATATTGTATCAATAATATTGTATCAATAATATTGTATCAATAATATTGTATCAATAATATTGTATCAATAATATTGTATCAATAATATTGTATCAATAATATTGTATCAATAATATTGTATCAATAATATTGTATCAATAATATTGTATCAATAATATTGTATCAATAATATTGTATCAATAATATTGTATCAATAATATTGTATCAATAATATTGTATCAATAATATTGTATCAATAATATTGTATCAATAATATTGTATCAATAATATTGTATCAATAATATTGTATCAATAATATTGTATCAATAATATTGTATCAATAATATTGTATCAATAATATTGTAGTATCAATAATATTGTATCAATAATATTGTATCAATAATATTGTATCAATAATATTGTATCAATAATATTGTATCAATAATATTGTATCAATAATATTGTATCAATAATATTGTATCAATAATATTGTATCAATAATATTGTATCAATAATATTGTATCAATAATATTGTATCAATAATATTGTATCAATAATATTGTATCAATAATATTGTATCAATAATATTGTATCAATAATATTGTATCAATAATATTGTATCAATAATATTGTATCAATAATATTGTATCAATAATATTGTATCAATAATATTGTATCAATAATATTGTATCAATAATATTGTATCAATAATATTGTATCAATAATATTGTATCAATAATATTGTATCAATAATATTGTATCAATAATATTGTATCAATAATATTGTATCAATAATATTGTATCAATAATATTGTATCAATAATATTGTATCAATAATATTGTATCAATAATATTGTATCAATAATATTGTATCAATAATATTGTATCAATAATATTGTATCAATAATATTGTATCAATAATATTGTATCAATAATATTGTATCAATAATATTGTATCAATAATATTGTATCAATAATATTGTATCAATAATATTGTATCAATAATATTGTATCAATAATATTGTATCAATAATATTGTATCAATAATATTGTATCAATAATATTGTATCAATAATATTGTATCAATAATATTGTATCAATAATATTGTATCAATAATATTGTATCAATAATATTGTATCAATAATATTGTATCAATAATATTGTATCTAATATTGTATCAATAATATTGTATCAATAATATTGTATCAATAATATTGTATCAATAATATTGTATCAATAATATTGTATCAATAATATTGTATCAATAATATTGTATCAATAATATTGTATCAATAATATTGTATCAATAATATTGTATCAATAATATTGTATCAATAATATTGTATCAATAATATTGTATCAATAATATTGTATCAATAATATTGTATCAATAATATTGTATCAATAATATTGTATCAATAATATTGTATCAATAATATTGTATCAATAATATTGTATCAATAATATTGTATCAATAATATTGTATCAATAATATTGTATCAATAATATTGTATCAATAATATTGTATCAATAATATTGTATCAATAATATTGTATCAATAATATTGTATCAATAATATTGTATCAATAATATTGTATCAATAATATTGTATCAATAATATTGTATCAATAATATTGTATCAATAATATTGTATCAATAATATTGTATCAATAATATTGTATCAATAATATTGTATCAATAATATTGTATCAATAATATTGTATCAATAATATTGTATCAATAATATTGTATCAATAATATTGTATCAATAATATTGTATCAATAATATTGTATCAATAATATTGTATCAATAATATTGTATCAATAATATTGTATCAATAATATTGTATCAATAATATTGTATCAATAATATTGTATCAATAATATTGTATCAATAATATTGTATCAATAATATTGTATCAATAATATTGTATCAATAATATTGTATCAATAATATTGTATCAATAATATTGTATCAATAATATTGTATCAATAATATTGTATCAATAATATTGTATCAATAATATTGTATCAATAATATTGTATCAATAATATTGTATCAATAATATTGTATCAATAATATTGTATCAATAATATTGTATCAATAATATTGTATCAATAATATTGTATCAATAATATTGTATCAATAATATTGTATCAATAATATTGTATCAATAATATTGTATCAATAATATTGTATCAATAATATTGTATCAATAATATTGTATCAATAATATTGTATCAATAATATTGTATCAATAATATTGTATCAATAATATTGTATCAATAATATTGTATCAATAATATTGTATCAATAATATTGTATCAATAATATTGTATCAATAATATTGTATCAATAATATTGTATCAATAATATTGTATCAATAATATTGTATCAATAATATTGTATCAATAATATTGTATCAATA
>OZ038312.1:40220479-40540612 GCA_964035775.1 Osedax frankpressi | reverse complement strand
ATTCTGTGTTCAACAAGAGTTGGGCACAATGGATGCACTATTTACAGATGTGCAAACTCAAGCGACGTCAAGTTTGCAAAGCTTCTCGACACGGTTTGCCTCGACAGCGACACCGACCAAACCTAACTGCGCCCGCTATAGATAGCCGAGAATAATCGCATTTAATCTTCGCGAAAACTATATTTCGAAACGTGGAAATTTGCCGCGCCCCCTCGAGCGCTAGAGCAGCGCGTAGATTACTTCCGTGAGTAGTGTTAACCGATTGGCCGAGAGCGAATTCGTTTACGCTAACCGATTACGTCGTCGGGGTGAGCCGGGAGTGGCTCGACGTTTACTTCCGCGCCGATGTTAGGCGAACTGAATTTCATCGGCACGCTTAATATCGGGATTTAGTATTTCCCGATATCTACATCGATATAGTGGATCAATATGGGCAATTATTAAATCTATTCCAGTCTACAGTTTATATGTGTGTATTGTGTATAACCACAATCTAATATATTCTCTGGTTTATTTCGTGAACATTGTATATCAACGTACATAGTAATATGTGCATAGTAATATGTGCATAGTAATATGTTACTATAACTAATATGTTACTATATGTTAAAATGTTAAATTTTCGATCACTATATTAAATGTATTTATAAATATTCCTGATATATATTTTAATATCTATAAGAATATTCAACATAGTATATAAGGTTATTTTCTATTAAATTCATTGAAACATATTACTCATCTTTAGAAATACGATAATTACAGAATTTTTGTTATAATAAGATTATATTTTTTAAGATATTTTTGAAAATATAAAATACAAAATTTAGATCTTTTTTTTGATCATCTTTATTATAAATTTAATGTTAAATTTTGTAAATGTTAAATTTGATTTTAACTTTTCTTTTCTATTTTTATTTTATGTTACATACTTATATAATACATTCGTTTAGATAAGAGGGCAGGATGTCAATCATTCTCAGAGAGAATCCAGTAGCCAAATCAGCCTACAATTATTCTTCCATCCTATCTTTTAATAGGATTTCAATCATAAAGCATAGATGATTTTGCATTAAATTCTGCCCGCAATTTCAGCCAATAGGAATGCGCTGCGATGTGCGGTCAGTGCCTGGTCAGCGTACGTAGCCAGACGGAAGGAGATCAAATCAAATTGCTTTATTGCTGATAATAGAGCTGAATTCATTTTCAAAAGGTAATAGATAAATATAAATAAATATATGTATAAATATGTATATATATATAAATATATGTATATATATATATGTATATATGTATATGTATATAAATATATATATATATATAAATATATATATATATATATATATATATATATATAAATATATGTATATATGTATATATACATATAGATTGTCTATCTTATTGCATGGCAGATAATGCAGTATACTTTACTTCATGATATGTTTTTCGCGTTGTTATATTGAATATTATTGAATATATTTTTACATAATTTTCTGTATTGCGTCTTTTCAGTATTGCATCATTTTCTGGATTACATAATGTTCCGTATTTCATCATCAACTGTATCGTATCATTTGAGCTATTACACCATAATGCATACGATATGCAAGGCATAACAATGCATTCGATTGCAGGGACACCATTGAAACCTGGAGGGAAGGCTATCTATCTGTTCTTGCGCACGTGAAGTTGGCAAATATTGCCATGACTCATCATCAGAACCAACTCTTGGCGAAGGTTTGGCTACTTTAGGTCTGCCGTAACACTGCGCCCTATCTAGTCAACCGTTGAACCCCACTTTGACCTCGCCGTAAACTTAAGTAGATTTAAACCCATTCCTGCCTATCTACACCCCATCCTACCTTAACTCCACCCCCTCTTGTAACCCTACCCCACCACCCCGCCGATAACTCACCTAATCTGACTCCTGCATACCTATCTCTACCCCATCCTACCTTAACTCCACCCCCTCTTGTAACCGCACTCCATCCTCACCAACACTGCAGGTTTTCGCAGTCTTGCGAAGGTCGGTGGGCGTGGCTAGGTGTATGGACCATGCCGGCAGGGGCTTGCTCCACTTACACCGGGGTCGTTTACTCCATTCCCATTTCCACGGCTGGTTCGACTACTGTCGACTGAGGAAAGAAAAATCGCGTTTGAGAGGTTTTGACCCTATCGGCGATTCCAGCCTGTACACTGTACAGTGTACAGTACACTATCCATATTTATATATGTAATTATACATATGTATACATAAATATGTAGATATGTATTTATATATATATATATATATTTTATGAATGATAAATTAATAATTAAAATTATTTACAATGATTTAATGATTTATTTAAATTATTATTTCTGAATTTTTTATCTTGCTTTTTTATTAAACATTAATGTGGATGCAAAGTTTTATTGGGATCTATATTGAAGTTATGTAACACACCTCCCCGGGACTAATGGTCTGAGATCTACTCGAATCTTAATAAATATACGCAACTATTTCGTCATATCTTTTATCTGTGAGAAGAATATCTCAGTACAAAGAAACGTTTGACTGTCCGATGCTTTTGTAGTCCAAAGTTTACAAATCCCATTCATATATTCAAACATAATGAATTTGATTTAAATTCTGTTTTTAAGAAAATATAATACGGCATTCTCATTTCACCAATGCATCACTAATTTACATCCCCGGACGTTATCTATTTCGTTGTTTCAGTGGTTGCGCTGAACCACGATCGCACTAAACTAATGGCCCACGCTATCTCCGTTTGGTCGACGGCATTGCGTATCTCCGAGAAGTTGTCAGTCAACCGAGTCACGATGATGTGTTTGGCGCAGACTTTCCGACTGCGCCGCTACTTCAATGCCTGGACTCAATGTTAGCGCAATGTACGTCGTGAAATGTACGTCGTGAAATGTACGTCGTGAAATGTACGTCGTGAAATGTACGTCGTGAAATGTACGTCGTGAAATGTATGTTGTGAAATGTATGTCGTGAAATGTATGTCGTGAAATGTACGTCGTGAAATGTATGTTGTGAAATGTACGTTGTGAAATGTATGTTGTGAAATGTACGTCGTGAAATGTATGTTGTGAAATGTACGTCGTGAAATGTATGTTGTGAAATGTTCGTCGTGAAATGTACGTTGTGAAATGTATGTTGTGAAATGTACGTCGTGAAATGTATGTTGTGAAATGTATGTTGTGAAATGTAAGTTGTGAAATGTATGTTGTGAAATGTATGTTGTGAAATGTACGTCGTGAAATGTACGTCGTGAAATGTACGTCGTGAAATGTACGTCGTGAAATGTACGTCGTGAAATGTATGTTGTGCAATGTATGTTGTGAAATGTATGTTGTGAAATGTATGTTGTGAAATGTATGTTGTGAAATGTATGTTGTGAAATGTATGTTGTGAAATGTATGTTGTGCAATATATGTTATGAAATGTATGTTGTGAAATGTATGTTGTGCAATGTACGTTATGAAATGTACAATGTACAATGCGCAATGTACATCATTTCGGATATAATTCGTGAAATGAAAATTGTGAAAATATACTTTTATAATATTTTTATGAATTATTCCTAGATTAGCATGATCTTAGAATCATATATTTGAACAAATGTTCACATCAGTTAAGTAAATGTTAAATCAATAAAGTAAGGTTAATTTAGTAAAGTAAAGTTTAAATCAGTTTTGTTACAGTTTAATCAATTCTAAAGGAAAATCATTTAAAAGAAGTCACATTAAGAAAAGTTTTAGTCGGTTGAGAAAAAATAAATATAATATATATTAAATACATTTTATATAATATATATTAAATTTGTATTAAATACATTTTAAGGTCAAATCAATTAAATCAATTGTAAGGTGAATAATTTATAAATGCCAATTCAATTGTTAAGAATCTGATTAGTTACATAAAATTAAAATTTAGATTCAAAATTATTTGGATCAAAATATTGTAAACAATACCTAACCAATCCATTTGATCTTCTCTTTCCATCCTCTCTATATAAATGAATCCTTTTGTCATTTGTATTTTTTTGAAACTCCATATTACAGACATTGATTCGAGGAGGGTACAAATTAAACTCAAACATCGCATGAAACTAATCTATGAGAAGAATCTGAAGGTTCATTCGGAAATATTGACCTTACGGAGATAAGTTTTAAACAGTGTTCCTCACCAAATCCAGATATTTTATTTGCGGAATCTCTCCGAATACACAAAGTCTCGAAAATACAAACGCAAACAAAATAGAATTGCCAGAAACTTTTTCATTAAAAAGGTAAATAATGATTTATTTTCTAATGATGATTTAGTAAGTAGATATTATCAGATATATATCTTGATATGAATAACTGCCTTGATGAGTTATTATTCATTTTATCTAACTAATATTTAGTTTAAATTAAACTTATTGTAATAGATAATAAATTTTATATTTTATGACTGAAATATTTAATTTTTAAAAATGAATATTTCTTTATGTAATTAAATTGTAATGTTTCACTTCAACAGCTCAGTGGAGATGCATTAATGCAGTGGTCAAGATGCTATGAATACCAAGAAGATAATAGGGACGTTGATTATGCAGCTTCCAGACTTCATTGGCAGACTACTTTGTTAAGACGATGTATGTCACGCTTGAATGATTATGTGGCGATGAGAAGGCTCAAGAAGGTTATTATACATTACACCCACTCCACCCACTCCACCCACTCCATCCACCACACCCACTCCACCTACTCCATCCACTCCACCCACTCCACCCATTCCATTCCACCCACTCCACCCACTCCACCCACTCCACCCACTCCACCCACTCCTCCCACTCCACCCACTCCACTCCACCCACTCCACTCTACTCCACTCTACTCCACCCACTCCACTCCACCCACTCCACTCCACCCACTCCACTCCACCCACTCCACTCCACCCACTCCACTCCACCCACTCCACTCTACTCCACTCTACTCCACCCACTCCACCCACTCCACCCACACCAACCACTCCACCCACTCCACTCTTCTCCACCCACTCCATCCACTCCACTCTACTCCACCCACTCCACTCAACTCTACTCCACCGACTCCACACCTTCCACACCCACTACATCCACCACACCCACCACACCCACCGCACCCACCGCACCCACCGCACCCACCACATCCACCACACCCACCACCCCACCATATCCACCACACCCACCATACCCACTCCACCATACCCACTCCACCCACTCCACTCTACTCTACTACACACCCACCACATCTATTCCTTTAGATGAGGCATAAAGAAGCTGATATCTACAGGAGACAATGTCTCTTGTCCTCGCATTTCTATTGTTTGGTAGATTATGCAGAGTTTAGAGTCTATAAAAGAGACTTGGAGCAAATGGCAACATCTCACTTCAGGTATTCAAATGACATGTGTTAATTAGTGTTTATACTGGATATAATGTACAGTAATCTCAGATATAACTATATAACATAACAATATATAATGTAACTATATAACATAACAATATATAATGTAACCATATAATATAACAATATATAATATAACAATATATAATGTAATTATATAATATAACAATATATAATGTAACTATATAATATAACAATATATAATGTAACTATATAATATAACAATATATAATGTAACCATATAATATAACAATATATAATGTAACTATATAATATAACAATATATAATGTAACTATATAATATAACAATATATAATGTAACCATATAATATAACAATATATAATATAATAATATATAATATAACAATATATAATATAACCATATAATATAACAATATATAATATAACAATATATAATATAACAATATATAATGTAACTATATAATATAACAATATATAATATAACCATATAATATAACAATATATAATATAACAATATATAATATAACAATATATAATGTAATAACTATATAATAACTATATAACTGTATAACTATATAATATAACAATATATAATATAACTATATAACATAACAATATATATTGTAACTATATAATATAACAATATATAATGTAATAACTATATAATAACTATATAACTGTATAACTATATAATATAACAATATGTAATATAATTATATAATATAACAACTCATGACTTTATTTACTTTGTAACCTAAACTTTATAAAATCTCTCCCTGGACCCTCAACTTGCCTCAACTCTACTCTGCTCCTAACATTCTATATTCCCTATACCCATCTCCAGCCTTTTTCTTTACTAACACCTCAACCCCATTAGATCCCTACTGCTAGTCGAAACTCTAACTACTTGGAGGCGTGGCTATGAGGACCACTGCGAGAACCGCCAGATGGCGCTGGTAGCAGTTCTTCACGATGAATGCAAACTCGCTCAATTTGCAATTGAAGCATGGAAAGTGGCTTATCGGATATCTGTCAATCAAAGTAATAATATGGTAAATAACATGGTAAGGGGTTTATAGGACACCTGTCAATCAAAGAAATATATGGTAAATAACATAACATACCTTACCACTCACATATTGACCTATCACCTTTATAACCCTCTCCTATTTACCCCTTGCCTCCTACCCCTCACCTATTTAGCTTTTAATAGCCTATCTCTCTTCTCGATTCTCTCATAACTCACCACTTGCTACCTTGCCCTTTAACACCCGACATCCTTTCCATCATCCCATCGTCCTCGACTGCCTGATTCTCGACCTCATGACTTCGTCTCCTTCCCTCATGACTTCGTCTCCCTCCCTCATAACTCCGTCTCCCTCCGCTTCCCTCCCTCATAACTCAGTCTCCTACCGTCTCCCTCCCTCATAACTCCGCCTCCCTCCCTCATAACTCCGCCTCCCTCCCTCATAACTCCGCCTCCCTCCCCCATAACTCCGCCTCCCTCCTTCATAACTCCGCCTCCCTCCCTCATAACTCCGCCTCCCTCCCTCATAACTCCGCCTCCCTCCCCCATAACTCCGCCTCCCTCCTTCATAACTCCGCCTCCCTCCCTCATAACTTCGTCTCCCTCCCTCATAACTCCGCCTCCCTCCCTCATAACTCCGCCTCCCTCCCTCATAACTCCGCCTCCCTCCCTCATAACTCCGCCTCCCTCATGACTTCGCCTCCCTCATGACTTCGTCTCCCTCCCTCATAACTCCGTCTCCCTCCGCTTCCCTCCCTCATAACTCAGTCTCCTACCGTCTCCCTCCCTCATAACTCCGCCTCCCTCCCTCATAACTCCGCCTCCCTCCCTCATAACTCCGCCTCCCTCCCCCATAACTCCGCCTCCCTCCCTCATAACTCCGCCTCCCTCCCTCATAACTCCGCCTCCCTCCCTCATAACTCCGCCTCCCTCCTTCATAACTCCGCCTCCCTCCCTCATAACTCCGCCTCCCTCCCTCATAACTCCGCCTCCCTCCCTCATAACTCCGCCTCCCTCCCTCATAACTCCGCCTCCCTCCCTCATAACTCCGCCTCCCTCCCTCATAACTCCGCCTCCCTCCTTCATAACTCCGCCTCCCTCCCTCATAACTCCGTCTCCCTCCCCCATAACTCCGCCTCCCTCCTTCATAACTCCGCCTCCCTCCCTCATAACTTCGTCTCCCTCCCTCATAACTCCGCCTCCCTCCCTCATAACTCCGCCTCCCTCCCTCATAACTCCGCCTCCCTCCTTCATAACTCCGCCTCCCTCCCTCATAACTCCGCCTCCCTCCTTCATAACTCCGTCTCCCTCCCTCATAACTCCGCCTCCCTCCCTCATAACTCCGCCTCCCTCCCTCATAACTCCGCCTCCCTCCCCCATAACTCCGCCTCCCTCCTTCATAACTCCGCCTCCCTCCCTCATAACTCCGCCTCCCTCCCTCATAACTCCGCCTCCCTCCCCCATAACTCCGCCTCCCTCCTTCATAACTCCGCCTCCCTCCCTCATAACTTCGTCTCCCTCCCTCATAACTCCGCCTCCCTCCCTCATAACTCCGCCTCCCTCCCTCATAACTCCGCCTCCCTCCCTCATAACTCCGCCTCCCTCCCTCATAACTCCGCCTCCCTCATGACTTCGCCTCCCTCATGACTTCGTCTCCCTCCCTCATAACTCCGTCTCCCTCCGCTTCCCTCCCTCATAACTCAGTCTCCTACCGTCTCCCTCCCTCATAACTCCGCCTCCCTCCCTCATAACTCCGCCTCCCTCCCTCATAACTCCGCCTCCCTCCCTCATAACTCCGCCTCCCTCCCCCATAACTCCGCCTCCCTCCCTCATAACTCCGCCTCCCTCCCTCATAACTCCGCCTCCCTCCCTCATAACTCCGCCTCCCTCCTTCATAACTCCGCCTCCCTCCCTCATAACTCCGCCTCCCTCCCTCATAACTCCGCCTCCCTCCCTCATAACTCCGCCTCCCTCCCTCATAACTCCGCCTCCCTCCCTCATAACTCCGCCTCCCTCCCTCATAACTCCGCCTCCCTCCCTCATAACTCCGCCTCCCTCCTTCATAACTCCGCCTCCCTCCCTCATAACTCCGTCTCCCTCCCCCATAACTCCGCCTCCCTCCTTCATAACTCCGCCTCCCTCCCTCATAACTTCGTCTCCCTCCCTCATAACTCCGCCTCCCTCCCTCATAACTCCGCCTCCCTCCCTCATAACTCCGCCTCCCTCCTTCATAACTCCGCCTCCCTCCCTCATAACTCCGCCTCCCTCCTTCATAACTCCGCCTCCCTCCCTCATAACTCCGCCTCCCTCCCTCATAACTCCGCCTCCCTCCCTCATAACTCCGCCTCCCTCCCTCATAACTCCGCCTCCCTCCCTTTCAGTTGTATGCTGTGGAATCCCACGAGTTTTTTCTAAAAAAAAAATACTTTGCACTCTTGCTGACTCACAAGTTATCAAGTTTTAGAAGGTTTGACCCCGACACCATTAACCCCATCATACATCTAGCACTATTAAACCATTAGCCCCATAACACCGCTAACCCCATCATACCATTAGCCTCATCACGCACCTAATTCCATTCGGATTTTTCACAGTAAATGTAAAGAAATCAAGGCAAAGGCATTTTATGATGAGAAATTAATATCAATATCATTTCTACACTGGCATACGGTATATTATCCTTATTCACTCACTCACTCACTCACTCACTCACTCACTCACTCACTCACTCACTCACTCACTCACTCACTCACTCACTCACTCACTCACTCACTCACTCACTCACTCACTCATTCACTCACTCACTCACTCACTCACCCACCCACTCACTCACTCACTTACTCACTCACTCACTCACTCACTCACTCCACCATTCACTCACTCACTCACTCACTCACCCACTCACTCACTCACACACCTACTCACTCACCCACTCAAACACTCACTCACTCACTCACTCACTCACCTACTCACTCACTCACCCACTCACTCACTCACTCCACCACTCACTCACTCGCACACCCACTCACTCACTCACTCACTCACCCACCCATTCACTCACTCGTTATATTTCGTTAATAATACTTACACTCACCTTCGAACAATGTAAAAATTGGATTTTCGTGAATAAACATATACACACAAACACACACTCACTGATTCACTCACTCACTCACTCACTCACTCACTCACTCACCCACTCACTCACTCACTCACTCACTCACTCACTCGCACACCCACTCACTCACTCACTCACCCATTCACTCATTCACTCACTCACTCACTCACTCAACCATTCACTCACTCGCACACCCACTCACTCACTCACTCACTCAACCATTCACTCACTCACTCACTCACTCATTCACCCATTCACTCACTCACTCACTCACTCACCTATGCAGTTTGTGTCTAAGCGTCAGTTCAAGAAAGAACTTCAGATCAAGGCGGTGAGGCACTTTACAATGTGTTTAACTCGACGGTGTTGGCAACAGTGGCATAAGAACTACCTCAAACGGCTCGAAGTTCTCTTTGCAGTCGGCGTAATGAACAAGGCCGCAATGAACACAACCAAGAGGTTAACCCTGAGTGACCCGATGAACCCTAACTCTGCTCACCCCTCGAAACCACGGACGACCCCTGAATTCCAAATAATGGATCCCGTATGGAAGACGTGAAAATTTGTACAAATTAGCCACGCCCATAAATCACTGAATAAAATTATTTGATTTGTGTTTGATTTTAATATGAATCACAATATTGTTTAGTTTTTTAATTGATATGTAATTAATTATTCTTATATATGTGAATATTATTTGTATGATTGAGTATATGAAATATGTGAATTCACTAAAAGTATGGAAGCCAACTCGATCGCATATCAGACCATATATAATTTGGTATTACTTCATATAATATAATATACGATATAAATATGTTATTTATATAATATGCATATCCTATTTAACATAGTTTTAAGCTATTTTTATACTTGAATTCATATGCGATCTATTCAGTGATTTGTAGGTGGGTATACTATTGACAATTAGATCTTTTCACTCGATATTACATATTTCAGACTTCTCTTGAATTCTGTTCAGCATTTCCATCAATTTATTCCTTTTCCAGCATTTCCGCAGCCCCATCCCACCCCTCTCATTATATTTCTCCATATTCTCCTTCTCGATCGGTATAAATGGTTTCGCTATAATTCAAGCTCTACTCCCATTCGCAACGCGTCCTCCCCCCCATAACAACCTCCGAGCCCATAGCTTTATCCCCAGTCCCCCGTCATTTCAGACGAGTCCTGCTGCACTGGAAAAGCTTTGCTTCCAATTCTAGGGTATCGCGACTACAGTACGGACTCGCTGGTCAGTTTTATTGTCTTGCGCTGCTTAAAAAGGTCAGTTGTAGTGTGTAGGTATGTTGATGTGTTCTTCAATAGGTATGTCAATTAGTAAATATCTCTAAACTGACCACTCATGAGCGGAGGTCGCAGGTTATATTTACATGTTCGACATATGCATTTATATATCAAATATAACTAATGATTTAATTTTTGGAATATTGTCATCATTTCTTGACCGTTACATAGAGTAATGTGTATGCGAAAATTTAAATATAGCATTTTCACGATAGTTTTTAGTGACCGTTATATTTGTAACGTTTTATTGTTGTATGATGGTAATAATATTATGTTGTTTGATAGATAAAATATTAAAATATAGATAATATGGTTTTAAAATTTGAAAATCATTATGTAAATGATATATTATTGTAATATGCACGACTTAATTTAATAATAATATTTATATATTATTTATAATTTATATTACTTTTTTTAATCTGAAATTTCGCATTAATATCCTGAATGTGTAAAAAAATCAGTAGAATATTATAAAATTAACATTTGCTAACTGCAAACTCCGTTTAGCTGCGAATGAACTGAGAACTTATCGGTAAAACCTTTCGTTGCACTTAAATTAAATAGCGCCGAATGCTGTAAATAGTCTAATTAGTTTTCCCCTACAGGTGACGTCGGCGTGGAGTGAATTTGCAATGGCCGAGCGAATTCGAAAACAGAAACAAGAGATTCAATTTTACGACTTGTCTCGCCTTCACCGTAAAAGTATGTCAATCTAATGAGAGATTTCAATCTACGCTTAGGACGAATGCTTCCACGCGGCAAACTTTCACTTCCTTTGAAGTTGTAATGGAAAGAAAGAATCACGTCGAGTCTTCGAAATGAGATGAAACTAAAATACTCGAATCTGAATATATCGTGTTTAATAATAATTTAGATATCGTAACATCCTATCTATGATAATTGTAAAGTTTAGCTAGAGACGCTATGATATCTAATCTAATCTAATCAAATCTAATTTGATAACAGACTCGGTTATAATATTGAAGATTCAGTTTAGTTTTGACATACCGACCACCCAACTCATTAATAAATGTCAAATTAAACGACCCTTCTATTTTCATGGCTTAACTGACCGTCTCGGTCATCTCCCGCAGGTGAAGCGACGCATGTCATACATTTGTGGGCGTGTCTCGCGCGAAAAGAGTTGATTTCACAAGAACTGGACTTTATCGCCAGGGAACACTATAGTAAAAAACTCCTAAAGATCTATTTTGATTTGTGGACTGCGTATCTTTACAATAAGATGAATAGGAAGGTTCGTCGTTTGTTATATGACATTTAACATCATTTCTACACAACTACTTATAATGTTTACGTAGTGTATAAAGTTAGCATTTTATAGATTCAATTAGAAATATCGTAATGAACAATGTTATTATTACTGCGAGTTTTTACACGTGGATAATTATTGAAGAAATGTTGATTGTCCAGAGTTGGGCCGTGATAAAATGTAAATAAACTAGTCAGTAAATTATTATTAGGTAAGTTAACAATGATTGATAGAATATAGATAAAATAAGAACGTAACAATGGAACCATTTAATAAAAGTGAGTGAAAAAGAGAAAATAGAATGAATAAAAGAAATAAATAATAAATTGTATAATTTAAAAAATGTATAACAATTTTTTTTTCCTGTATTTACAAATTCAACTCAAATGTTTAATATGGAATTGCATGAATAGCTGATTAATAATCCAGCAAACCATACAGGTGATTTAATTGTTTGCATTGAAAATTTCTTTTATGTTATTTATATTTATAAGCAAAGGATATTACATAACTATTACAACATTGTTGCTGGGAATTTACGAAAACAGCTTTTAGTTTCTTTCTAAAAAGAATGACATTTGATAGTAGTTTTAAAGTTAACGTATTGTATTGTCACTCAACGTATTGCAATAATAAGGTCCAATATATTCAAATGATATCGAGGGTAGATTTTAATACAATGTTATTATTCACAGTTTATTTAGTTCAAAACATATTCAGATGCTCTAATGTATCAATAAGTAATGTTCCATTAAAATCAATATATGTTACCAGTAATACGGTAATTAATAGAGTTATGGATTAGTAATACTGTTCGGTACGTTATATCCCATGGTTTCTATTTCGGACTAATTCGGCTGGTTTCCACTTCACCAATTCCTATGGAATATATAAATTGAACTAATTGTCGGTGCATGGTCCCCCCTTAGATTGCGCGCCATAGAGCCGACGAGTTCAACGATCGGTTGACAGTTCACGCTGCCTTGCTCTCGTGGAGAGGTCGGTTCAAAGGTCACGGACAACGCACGGCACTCAACGACAAGGCGATGTGGCTGTGGAGCGATTCATTGCAACGAAAGGTTGCGAGCATTCCGGCGAGATCGGGAAGAGGTCGCGCGGAGGGAAACTAAGGGTCATCTGAATGTCAAAGAAAGTCACTAGTAAATATTCTAAGTCACCGCATGTCAGCTGGGATAAATACATATCGGGGGAGGTCACAAGGAGTCGGTAGTGGTAATTAGGGTTCAGCGTAGGTTACTAGTGTACACGTAAGGTTGTTGGGTTATAGGGGAAGTTGTTAGGTTAGAGTAAAGAGTGCTAGGGTACAGGGTAGGTTGCTAAGGTACATTTAGGGTTGCTAGGGTAGAGTAGGTTTATAGAATATAAGTAAGGTTGCTAAGGTAGAGTAGAGATTGCTAGTGATTAGAGTTGGTTACTAAGGTATAAGTGAGGTTGCTAGGGTAGAGTATAATTTGCTAGTAATTATAGTTAGTTGCTAGGATATAAGTAAGGTTGCTAGGGTAGAGTAGAGATTCCTAGTGATTAGAGTTGGTTACTAAGATATAAGTAAGGTTGCTAGGGCAAAGTAGAGATTGCTAATGATTAGAGTTGGTTACTAAGGTATAAGTGAGGTTGCTAGGGTAGAGTATAATTTGCTTGTAATTATAGTTAGTTGCTAGGATATAAGTGAGGTTGCTTGGGTAGAGTATAGTTTGTTAATAGTAAGTTGCTAGAATGCAGGACAGGTTGTAAGGTTACACGAGGGTGTATATTTTGCCACAGCTATTAATGGGTAAAACATAATCTTAAATAATTTCAAATAATTGTATATTTCCTATTGCCCTTAGGCATTGCTTGCCTGGTACTATTGGTCAAAGGCTAGAATACTCAAGTCGAAGAGGACTCAAGTAGCCTTTGACCTTCGTTATGATCTCTTGACCTCATTTACATGCAGACAAATGCTGCATTACTCCTCAGATTGTGACATAAGGGTGAATAATGTGTGGGTTAGTCGTAGATAAGTGTCAATATGTCAGCTTTATGATGTCTATATATTAGTGGCAGATGACAGGGTGTTGAATGTCCGTTTGTCAGATATCAGATATAGAGTTTAATAACGTCTATATGTCAGATACATATGTTAAATGTTTGTATATCAAATGTCAGATATTTTTGGAACATTTTGGAGGTAATATTTGTAATTATTTACATTGGTATCAACAATTGTTAATAATTAATTGTTTTCATTAAAACTTTGTAGCAGTTATTATTATCAATATTAATACTTGGGTTTTAATTATTTTTCTGAAGTAACAATACTTTGAAATCATGAAATTATGAAATTCCCGACACTTCAAAACAAATGAGTTCAACAGTTTATTACAACAGGGAGTAGCACATGCTTTGATTAGAAAGTTTGCTATGATGTGGTTAAAGAAGTCGAATATGCCCCGCAATCAATCCAGGTAATGTCATGCCTTCCTTCCTTGCACGGTTGTATTGTTACAGGAGTATAGGTGTATTGTCTTACTTCTCGCATGCATACATGTTCTGGGTAAACGCGTCATTAATGTATCCAAGTACACACACTAACACGCTAGTACTTTGCCCTCTACACCCGGAGTTGAGGAACCTATCTATTACTGTTGCGCGGCTATTGCTATAGGAAGTCAATCCTTCCAAGTTTTAGTTATAATATATATAGAACCAAATAGAAACTAAACGCCATACTGTAGTAGCCTATTTAAATTCAACTAACCCAAAGTGTAAACCCCACTGCTCTCTCGCTATAACTATGCGAATTGAAATCCTGCGCCATTAAACACCACTTGCAGTAACAATGCCCATCTAAACCCCGCTAAATCCCACTTACAGTAACGACACCCATCTTAACCACGCTTAACCCCACTTACAGTAACGACGCCCATCTTAACCCCGCTAAAACCCACTTGCAGTAACGACGCCCATCTTAACCCCGCTAAAACCCACTTACAGTAACAACGCCCATCTTAACCCTTCTAAACCCCACTTACAGTAACAACGCCCATCTTAACCCCGCTAAACCCCACTTACAGTAACGACGCCCATTTAAACCCCACTTACAGTAACGACGCCCATTTAAACCCCACTTACAGTAATGACGCCCATCTTAACCCTTCTAAACCCCACTTACAGTAACGACGCCCATCTTAACCCTTCTAAACCTCACTTACAGTAATGACGCCCATCTTAACCCTTCTAAACCCCACTTACAGTAACGACGCCCATCTTAACCCTTCTAAACCTCACTTACAGTAACGACGCCCATCTTAACCCCGCTAAACCCCACTTATAGACACCATCCCCAGCCAGCAGTTCACGAGGTTCATTTTCCTGCACCTGAACAAAGTCTCCGAGATCCGTTTGTTTGCAGCGTTCCCGCTTTCTGCCATCGTAAACGGTAGTTACTCGATGACGTCATCGCCGGAATAACACTATCTCCTCACTAGCATATACCATAATAGCAATCACCACACCGGGTTATTGCATCATCGCCACCACACATTTTACTCAATCGATGGTAGTGCTTCATCGTATCTAACTTATTGAAAGTGATTCAATTTTTAAAAGACAAGAGATGTAATTTTATTTATATCTATACAAGTGTATAAGCAGATAATGATGCTGATTTAACCCACATATGGTCATTTTATCAGACAAAGTCCAACCTACCCGAGTTTTCTCTACGAATCATTGAAGCGAGATGGCTACATTACCTCGGAAAGGTCAGAGATCATGCAGTTATTTCGATCCGTGAATATCGATGATTATTGTTACAGCGTATTATTTCCAGTTATCTACGCTACAACAATTTAATCATCCCATTGAATATATGCACTGCGACATTCCAATAACCATCCAGGCCATTTTAGTTTTTTTGTTATATAATAAAAAAGAAAATATATCTTATTTATATTTAAATTATATTATAATCATATTTTATTTTAAAAAATTATATTATCAATTATAATAGTTACATACACTGGGGATCACATTACATCACTTATCATCGTGACCCTCTACACTTAGAAAACTAGTTGGCTGGCTATTCAATATACCGACCATAATATGAGTAGTGGTTATTTAATATCCTGGTAAAATAATTGATAATCAATATCTGGGTATAACAGGAATGATAACTATTCAAATCAATGCATAATCGATGTAATACACAGGAAAAATGCACTGATTGGCTATTCAATACCCGGATATAAAGTAATAGCAACCTATAGTATTGTGACCTCCTTCCCCATTTCAGTAAGGACTGTAAAGTTGAATCGGAAATACTGTATACCTCCCTGAGTTCAATTGAAGGCGGCATCGACAATGTATGTATCCGTAGAGAGTTATTCCTAGAAGTTATGCAACATCAGAACGATAAGGGTCTGGGCAGATCAATCGCCACCGCTAACTCATTAAGCTCCTCCCACTTTGCTAAACTCTACTACTTTTCGCAGTCAAAAGACGACAGCGGAATGCCTACTACCGACGTATCCTCTATCGCTAAGATGTTTGTAATGTTGATACTATTTGGTAATCTGTATAATCGAACTAAATTACAGTTTCATTTCGTGTTTCGTTCCTTATTAGGTAATACACATTAAACGCACGATTTTAGGACATTTCTTTACCTATTTTCTCCGCAATTTACACATTTTTCTAATCGCACCCCCGCAATCGACAACTCGTGTATAGTCGGACGCGTGATCACCTCACGTCTGCCACGTTTAGATTGAACAGCACGTCGCGAGACGGAGACGACGATGTCTCGGCTACAACCAATCCCGTCGATTGCCCGGAGTTGAAGGGTCGAGATGTACATTTCGCCGGAGATGCGACTATCGTTCCCGGTCGCGAATCGGATGAAGGAAATCACTCCGTCTCTTCGAGCACGGATGGAAATCAGTGAGCATATTTATTTATTGATATCAACTTTCTTTTTGAATTAAAACGTAGAATTAAATTTATATTACCATGATTTATTATCTCAAGATTACTCCTATTTACACTTATTTTACATACAATTTATACTTACTTTATCTCTACTTTATCTCTACTTTACGCGTATTTTACACCTCTACGCTAACTTCACTACGATTTCACATCTATAGGAGTTCTAGCTTGGAGACGTCAATCGATAAAAGAAAAAGTGAGCTACAAAATATAAAGTGTACTTTGTTAAAATATCAAGAAAACATAGATAACTTAAGGTTTGATTATTTTAGTCAGGAATTCAAACTCAATATATTGCGAGTGATCGAAATGTTTTCATTTATAAACTGCTTTGATGAGTCGTAGTATTAAGTTTTCTGACGAAGCTTTGTTTACCAGACTCACGATAGCGTACAAAGTACATATTCTTCATCACTACGTTATAATATATCCTAGTATACAGCAATTGTTTATGATACCACCATTAATTTATATTTCACGGTATCGAATCAAGCATTAAATTCTAATTGGTTTATAAATAAGTACTAAATAAACATGAAACTATAAATTATTGTTTATTATTTTGTTAAATCATAATCATATTTTAATAAGCTAGCAAATGAATTCATATTTTGTGTCCATAAATTATATTACGATTCAATAGCAAACTTAAAGTTGAACTAAAGGAAATTCTAAGTTCTGTGGAATATCTGAACGACCCAGCAGATGTTGCAAGCGGAGAAGAATTGTTAACGATGGTAAATAGTTATTGATTGTGTTAAGTTGTTGATGAGAGATTGACGTAGACATAGATTTCATGGTGAAGATTTGCTGTTCATATTGAAATCTACCCCACTTTACACATTTTATTGTCTATTTATCGTTGTGATATAACTATATTGTCCCACACATTCCATTTCAAATAGTTATTTAATTCATGAAATTTTTAATATAAAAAAGTGTATATATGGATTTGTTAAAATTACAAAATCTTATATTTTATACTATCAAGTAAATCTTATCTATATCATCATATAAATCTTATCTTATACCATCAAGTAAATCTTATCTTATATCATCAAGTAAATATTATCTTATACCATAAAGTAAATCTTATCTTTATCATCAAGTAAATATTATCTTATACCATAAAGTAAATCTTATCTTTACCATCAAGTAAATATTATCTTATACCATAAAGTAAATCTTATCTTATACCATCAAGTAAATTTTATCTTTAATTTTAAACATTAACTAAACATATGAACACTTCATTTATATAAAAATCTTTAAATATATAAATTATAATTCTATTTATATTCTGTATTATTTTCATAAACAGCAAACAACTGAAATTAATGAACTTCAAGTTTTGATTAAAAGTGAAGCCAGTGAAAGATTAACTTTAGCTTTGCGGGCAAGACTGTTGTTGCATTTGTAGGGGAGAAAAGAGAAATAGGAGAGAAAAGAGAAAACATCGGTATTTTTATTTTATATATTGAAATTTGTATTCGTTATTAATCCAAATAAATATTTTTCTATCGAATACTTTATTTTGATATTACATACTAGGTTTTTCTATAAATAGCAAGTGCATAAATGCAGCTACATCAATACAATAATGGTCATCATTTATTGAGTAATACTTTTTGATTAGAGAAAAACGTACTTTTGTAAAAAAAACAGGCTAGGTTCACAGTTCAACGAGAACCTCAAACCTAGAACGTTTAACGTCTCAACGAAACAATGATATAAATAACTGGTAGACGAGGTGATTGGGCATCGGGGTGGGGGGCCTATCGTAACCCCTAGAAGGACTTCTTGATGCGTTCGGGGAGTATCGACTGCTGAGCGGATTTGAGGAAAGAGAGCAACCCGTACTTTGTACTCTTCTTCTTGAAGTAGTTACTGACGATGTCGCCTCCGTTATCGTTTTCTGGTGCTGAATGGGGCCAAAGCTCACGATTACCACGTTAATTGTTACACCAACCGGCTATATTCTAATTAAACTGGGGCATAGTTCATTCATCGATATTTAGGTATCTGCAATTACGTACTAGACTATGTAATACTAGGTTAACGGGAGTAAAGATGGTAATTATACTCGGCCACGTGTCTATGCTAAGTTAAGTACTAGAATAGGCCATTAGTGACACGAGAACCTAGGACTATGTGGCGGAATGGAGGTACATGCGCACTTACCAGATTGGGGGGCGGAGGTCACCGGTAGGACATATTCATTGGCCGATAATGAGATGAAGAAGGAAAAGGGAATAAGCCACATGCAAATCGTGAAGAAGCCTAGTACCTAAAGTAATAGTTGCCATGGTTACCAGTCTTTTAATTATATTTAATAATGATCAGCAGAAAATATTTGGGAAGGAGTTTAATTATACATTTATTGATCAGCGTTGAGACTTTACCTATATTTAAATGAATAAAAAACAGCGTGAATAAGTGTTGCTAAGAAAACAAACCTCTGAAAAGGGATAATAGTTTTCTGAGAAGTGATTGAATGCGAAATAATGGTTCCAGATCAAAATAACTACAAATATAAAGAAATGATGGAATTATTGGAAATTTAATTAAAGATTTTATTTTGTAAATATTTTGTAATCAAAATGAAAACAATACTATTTGAATATACTATTAATATGATTAGTTATTTATATTTATTTTATAATTAAAATGGCTAAAATAATTCTACAATTATAATTGTTACCAATTAAATGACCGAAACATGATTAATCGACTGACCAATGGAGATGAGGAGGGGTGGAGAAGTGAATTCGATGTAAGGAAATGTCTGCAACAATAACAGGAACATGAGGTTGGATAGAAATAGTCCGATTGACAGAGCCAGTGGCAAATCCTCGAATAACAGCAAGCCTGAATCGATAACGAGGTTCATCTGGGAATACGAGAGTGTAATTGATTAACGTCCGTTGGTGCTATCTGATTGTTTCGAGGTGAACTATAATAATAAAAGACTATGAATATCGATGTTTATACAGTTATAGTTACCATCGTCTATTTCAATAATATAAATTAAAGGCAAATAAGCGAGCGACGTATTTTGAGTGCACAGATTTTCTAATATTAAAAACAAACCCAGATTACATATTTAATGATTTTTGCAGTGATCGTTGTGAACTCTTCAACGAGTTCAGCTAAATAAAACAGGCCTGCAGCTGTGTGAAAATTACATAGGTATTAAATATATTTATACCATGTGAATATATTAGATTACTTATATCTATTATCTTATTATTGATTAAATAAAACTATATTACTACTTATTTAATATCAATTAAAATAACGAGTAGAAAGTGATCATTTTATGTATTCAATTTTGTAAAATAATATCCCTTTGTACTAGATATATAAAGTCTAGTATAATCAATATAAGTTACTAGCAAGTAATTCGTTAGTTTATATACAAGCTTATCGCAATTGCGACTAGCGCATTTTTAATCGATTTTACTTAGAGATTATTATATAGTGGGATTACTATTTTATTCAACTGATATATTATCCATACAAAACAAAGAACCAAACTCGCGACAGAATATACGCCGTATATGGATATATTGTTATGTCGTGTATACTTAATGACTATTATATTAACAATCATTAAATTAAGTAATAATTATTAAGTATTACTTATTAAGTTAATAAGTTACATAGTTTATTTTGTAAAGTATATAAACATAAACTCAAGTCAATAATATATGCAATAATAATTTTTAAATAAGTGAATACTTAATTAAATAGTGAATATATTAGTTGTATTTATAACAATATTTATTATTTAATAGTTATATTATTAAAAGAAATATTTATAATAAATAATTTATTAAATATTATTTAATAATTGATAGTTATTTATAATAAAGAGCTGTTGATTTTACCTATAGATAGTGTAATAAAGCATATTTGAAATATTGATGCACCCCAGCTTAAAATATAAAGGAACCACATTATTAAACGATGAGCGTTATGTGGTGTTATTATTCAAATTAACAATAAATGAATTATTAAATATATATTTTTTAAATATAAAGATGAGCGACACGTAGTGATTGGTATTCCAGTTCTATTATTGTGGATTTTTGCTTAACAACAACTTTTATTAGTCCCATTTGTAAACAACTTCGGTACTTTTTTATATTAATCATGTGTTAACTATTACATATTGAAATGACTAGTACGAGTAAACGAACTTATGATATTCATAATAAATTACGATATGGAGCTATGTCAACTCTCAATGCTAAAGATATGGAGATATCACAAGATATGCATGTCAAAATGTCGAAAAAAATTGCACAATTAACAAAAGTTAGATACATCTAAAAATGCAGATAGAAAATATTTGCTATAATATATTATTAGTATATTCTTCTTCTTTTATACAAATTAAAATTCATTTAATCATATTTCATATAATATATTCATATATATATGTATGTTATTTTGTTATTGAAAAATTAGGAAGTTTACAGTATAAATTTATGATTTAAAATATTTTATATAACCAATAATTTTAAAAATTAATTAATATAATAATGACTAATATAATATAATTATATGAATCAATGTGAAACAATAATATTTAAATAATATATATATATATATATATATATATATATATTTATATATATATATATATATACAGTACTAATGTTTGAAAATTTAATAAAAATATTTTATATATATGTAACATAGATGACATTCTTTTAAATGTTGTTACATTTTACAAATATCTTCCTAGAAATGTTAATATAAAAAATTCTAATTGTTTATTTTAAATTTGTTAATGACAAATCATATTTTTTATGTGCTAGTTTATATTGACACAGTATAACACATGCACGCACGCACGTACATGCACACAAACACACACGCATAAACACATAGACAAACACACAACACCAATACACACACATACACACACACAAACATTTATAGATTGAAATGCACTACAATAGTCACTATATATGTTGGTTGTAATATTTTAAACTGTATAAATACAATATGAGTGCATTATTAATAGTTATGTTAATAATATATGTAGATATATGTGCCACAGGATACCATCCAGGTCATTTTAGTTATTGTGTATTATAATAAAAATGAAAATATATTTTACTTTCATTACCAATATATTATGTTTATTTTTTATTTAAAATAATCATAAGATTATATAGTAGTCATAATATCTCATTTTTTGGGACAAATTTGTAATATATTTGTATAAAAATAATTAAATACATTTCAAGTATTAATATTCAAATTGATTTAATTTTAAAAAAAGTGACAGAAAATATATTGTAAATTAAAGTAAATTATATTAAAGTAAATATTTTGAATATATAAAAATAAATACATTTTAATATTAGTCATTATTAATTGATATATTATATAACATATATATGATATACTATTTAATACTATTTAATAAAAATTAGTAAAAATACTAATTCCTATTTAATAAAAATTAGAATTCGATAAATATTTATTTATTTATTAAAATTTTATTATTTTGTAAAAATTTATTTATTGATTAATTAATTTATTAACTAATAACTTATATTTCAAATCTTGATTATAAATGGACTAACATATGAATACTTTAATAATATATTAGTGTTCATTTAATGTTAACTTATTTATTAATCATATCATCGCTAATGAATAACCGGCATTCTAAACTGTTTTACCTGCATGGTTTTTAAATCCATTATATTTTTAACAGGTCATTTATGCCCTGAACACAAAGAATGATGAACACGAGAATGTATTGAATTCCCTCAAAGATTCTCACCAAAACCAGTTGATGTCCATGAATTCGCAATATAATCAAAAAGTTTGCAACAAAATCATTTATTCATACATAATCCTTAACAAATCTCAATTAAGTTTGATATTACTTTTAAAGTTGAGCGAATATGAAAATAAACAGAAATTCGACGACTCTGAATTATCTAAGAAAATATCTAAACTTCAAGAACATGCAAGAATTCAATCTGAAAATGAGGTTATTAATATCCGGTTAATGTATAACCGGGTATTCATTGTCTCCATTATTCTCCTGCTTCGTAATTGCATTATGTAAAGTATCTAGACTTACCACGGATACCTCCCTCCCCCCTTACTACACGTAGCACTAGACTTACCACGGATACCTCCCTCCCCCCTTACTACACGTAGCACTAGACTTACCACGGATACCTCCCCCCCCCTTACTACACGTAGCACTAGACTTACCACGGATACCTCCCTCCCCCCTTACTACACGTAGCACTAGACTTACCACGGATACCTCCCTCCTTACTACACGTAGCACTAGACTTACCACGGATACCTCCCTCCCCCCTTACTACACGTAGCACTAGACTTACCACGGATACCTCCCTCCCCCCTTACTACACGTAGCACTAGACTTACCACGGATACCTCCCTCCCCCCTTACTACACGTAGCACTAGACTTACCACGGATACCTCCCTCCCCCCTTACTACACGTAGCACTAGACTTACCACGGATACCTCCCTCCCCCCTTACTACACGTAGCACTAGACTTACCACGGATACCTCCCTCCCCCCTTACTACACGTAGCACTAGACTTACCACGGATACCTCCCTCCCCCCTTACTACACGTAGCACTAGACTTACCACGGATACCTCCCTCCCCCCTTACTACACGTAGCACTAGACTTACCACGGATACCTCCCTCCCCCCTTACTACACGTAGCACTAGACTTACCACGGATACCTCCCCCCCCTTACTACACGTAGCACTAGACTTACCACGGATACCTCCCTCCCCCCTTACTACACGTAGCACTAGACTTACCACGGATACCTCCCTCCCCCCTTACTACACGTAGCACTAGACTTACATACAATGCCAGGCTATTGTCTGATACTCAAAATACTCATCATTAACGCATCGTAAGCTCATCCCCCTACTATCTATTGAATTGCTGAAAGTCTATTGAATTGCTGATGATTGTTTGTTCTGTTCACTTACTCCCGTTACTACCTAACTTCATTGCTGTATTCATTATCCTCATTCACTTCCCCTTAACAAACAACCTCCCTCCTTTAATCTTATCCATGTTCGTATTATTATTACGTTCCTACTATCAATAATTTACTGACATCTCTTCTTTTACCTTTCATTTTCACTATTCCCTTTAATTCTCACTCTTCTCACTCTTCTAACTCTTCTCACTCTTCTCACTCTTCTCACTCTTCTCACTCTTCTCACTCTTCTCACTCTTCTCACTCTTCTCACTCTTCTCACTCTTCTCACTCTTCTCACTCTTCTCACTCTTCTCACTCTTCTCACTCTTCTAACTATTCTCACTCTTCTCACTCTTCTAACTCTTCTCACTCTTCTCATTATTGCATACCCGTCATCATTTTTAATATCAATACTTCTGACCAGTACTCATATTCCACCTACCACTTCAGCCCATCCTTTCCTCCAACCCTTCCGCTCTCAGTTGGCGTTGGTCACCGAGTACGCCGACTTCCGGAAGTCGGCAAACGACTGCGAACAATCGCTAACGGTTGAGTGCGCCAACCTCAAAGCCGCCTTGGCGTCAGTCGAAGGCGAACGGTCAGCCTACAGCACACTGACCGCTGAAAATTACACACAACACGACGCTCTCATTATCTCCTTGAAGTCAGTGCTGCCGCGCATATCTCTTGAATAACATCAATGTTTATCACCTAATGACCTCTGATATTTAAATAGCATTTATTTTGTTTAATCCATATTTAAAATTCTATAAACCGTCTTAAGATAAATAACCATAGCAACAGTGACATTTCATATCATTATTATCTTTTATTAAATTTTCACAATTTTTAAAAAATATTCATAAATTTCTAATAAACATTAATAAATATCGCAGCAAAGATATGCAGGTTTTAAATATAATTATCATGAATAAGTACTCTTGACCTTTCTATTGCGTCATTGTATTTTTACACAATTTTTACACTACAAGTTCACAACTTTTGTTTGTTTGTTTACTTCCATTTCCTTTAACCTTTTCCATTTACCTGTCTTTCGGTCGTTTGCAGAACCGAGCATGGCAAAGAACTCGCTGCCATCGCTGATCTTCAGAATGCGGAGTTGCAAACTCTAAATGACTCCCATGCAGTGGAATTGGCTCTACTGAAATCCCGATTGGTATTGACACCAGAATCTAAATATCTTGTTTTATCGATTTGAGACTAATACTTTGCTGTCCATTGTGAAACTAGTGAAACAATGACTAATTTACTATTGACAACCTGCTACCTCGTTCACAAAGGAAGACATGGACATGTCGGTAATTGAGAGAAGTTCTAACCACGATTCCAATGTCACCAAGTTGAATATCTTCCACGAAGATGAACTTCAAGCGCTCAACAAGGTTTTATCCCAACCCTCTTCCTCCTGAACGCTTGGCTCGTCCTTTCTGACATCTCAAATATTGCCGCGAAAAGAAATTAGACGATCTTCGTACCGCGCATGACGGAAACAACGAATTGCTATTGGGTGCTCGACAGTCGATTGTCGATGCCGTCGCACTCGCCGACCAACGACTCGACGATTTGACATCGACGAAGCGCGAAATCGACGCTCTCCGCTTCACGATGAAATCGAGCAACGTCGATACATCGTTGACCAATCAAAAAGTATGACCATATCGGATGCATAACGTTTTAGCGCTTTTTTAATTTGCTGTTGGATTTATACTTTATATTTATACTATACGAGTAGACAAATGCTAGATACATTTTGCCTTAATAAAATTCATTCTATTTAAATTCGAATTATAACATTTTCTCAATTGTGTGCAATAGCGATTATGATTTTGTACAATTTTTGCGTCGGCTGATTCCTGGATTTACAAGTGTCACCTTTTAGCTGGTGAAAGCCAGCGAGGAGATCTCGAAACTCCAAGACAGGATCCGAGAACTGTCGCAAAACATCGCAAATTCTGAAAGTCAACGAAAACTCAATGAAAACGAACTTTTGGAGAAGGCCAGTTAGTAGACCACGGTACAGTCTATTATTTTAGACATTATTGGTGGAGAAATCAAATTTGTAAGTCTCAATAAAAATAAATTTTCGATCTTTTATAACTATAATTTTAGATAGAATCAATAAGCTATATGTCTTGATTATGATATCGATGATATAACCTTTTGATGATTCATTCTTTCTTTGAATGACTCATTCTCTCTCTGAATGTCTCATTCTATCTCTGAATGACTCATTCTCTCGCTAAACGACTCATTCTCTTTCTGAATGACTCATTCTCTCTCTGAATGACTCATCCTCTCTCTGAATGACTCATTTTCTCTTTGAATGACTCTTCTCTATACCTTGCCTAAGTAGACTGTATAATATCCGGTGCATTTGTTTTCTCTTTTTTTTCCTGAAATATCGCCAAGAATAGATCATTGTTATTGTAATTAATACCCATTGAATTCGGAACAATGGTAAAATGATTTTCTCTAAGTATATATTCAGTTTCACAACTTTCTATAATATATTAGTTACCTGTTGTGAAATGATTCATTAAAATTTCTCTATCGTTTGTATATGGGTGGGACGTATACGATTTCGTTTAATTGTTAAGCATAATATTACGTAATATAGCTGTTGATTTGAAAATGACCACACATATCTAATCTTCTCGTTGGGCGATTTTCAGCTGAATTGGGAGAGATCAGGGCAACTTCCCAGCAACAGGAGGCCATCATCGTCGATCTGAAACAGGAAATCAATGACTTGAGAGGTAATTTTACGTTGCAATTTGTACTCTCGTTGTTGAAGTACTACTATTTTTGTCCACTTTTGTTGTGATACTTTTATGCCTTTCTACCCTTTTTACTCTGATTTACTGATTTCGACCATGGTAATTGAAAGGAAAAGTGTCGTTGCTTGAGTTGGAACAGGTGTCCTTGCAAGAACTGAATCACAATAAAATGGGGTCTCAGAATGATGAACTTGCCACAATCAAGGTTCACACCGAGACAACAATGATTTAACTTCTTTAGAGATCAATTGTTATATTACATTTTTATATCAAACTTAAAAACAATCTCACATAAATATGAAAATTATAAATTGGTTACATATTAATTTATGATCATTTTTCTTATGTATAAATAGTGACAATGTATACATATCTTCATATAGAGTCTAGTAGCTATACATATACATGCTATCTTATACACTGTGTAGAGGGCGCTGAAAGCGGTTGAAAGCGATCGAGATTGCGCAGCATCTCAACACTCCGACACGTTGCGCATACTTGAGGTGAACATACGTGCCCAAACTCAACAACTGGTGGCCGCTCATGACACTAGAATCGCCGAGCTCGAAGACGGTTTCCGGAAGAAATTTGCCGAAGCCGATCAACTAAAAGAACGACAGATTACCGCAACCGCTAAGGTCTGAGAGAAAAGGAAAAGAATGGCGGCGAACCCTCTAATTAATTGAGATTTTAGATTAGTCTCTACTTAGATTTAGCTGATATATACTACTTATTACCACAAATATATATAAAACTATATATATTATACGATCATATTCGTATTCGTATTCGTATTAATTACGATATTATACTTAAATCTACTTTGTACTCGAATAGTTTTATAAATTTTTGTTAGTCGCAAATCTTTTTCTCGCTTTTCACCTCTTTTCTATGACCTCCGCCTTAGCCCCTGCACGGTAACCATGGTAATAACCTCAGCCCGGCACGGTAACCATGGTAATAACCTCCACCTTAGCCCCTGCAAGGTAACCATGGTAATAACCTCTGCCTCAGCCCGGCACGGTAACCATGGTAATAACCTCCGCCTCAGCCCGGCACGGTAACCATGGTAATAACCTCCACCTTAGCCCCGGCACGGTAACCATGATAATAACCTCCACCTTAGCCCCGGCACGGTAACCATGGTAATAACCTCGTCTACCAACGTTTTCAGCAACACGACGAGCAAATCGCGGAGACCGCAAGTCTGGCAAACCGTAAACTCGATGCGGCGAAGGAAAAACTGGAGGACATGAAGGTGAACATGAATAACACGAAAAACAAGATGGAGGCGATGAAATCAACATTCGCCGAGGAACTGAAACAGGCTCAGAGCAATGTTTATAACACGTTACGTGGTCGAGGGTACAATTGAGGGTGTAACGAGGGTTTACTAAAGGTGTAGCTCATAATAAAGGTTGTAATCGACGACATAATGGAGATTATACCCTCACTCTATTATAGTCGTTTATAATACGTCTTTGACTACGTAATATACGTCACGATTTACGATCTCAGGCAGATCAGCTTGAAGGCGACGCAGTTAAAAAAGCAGAAGACATCATTTCTGCTACGGATACGATCTTGAACCTGAAGGTTTGCCTAGTGGTTATGAATCATCACATATTGGTCATTGTTTATGATCTATTATTGATAAATGTTACTAAAATAATAGAAACGCTATTCAAATATCGTTGTCGATCTCTATCAATCTCGAAGGCAACGATTGCGTTGCGTTCCGTTACCACTGATCACCTCAATTTAATGGACATTGAAATCACCATCTCTTAGAAAGAAATTGAAAATTTGGAGAGAGATTTACAGAGTACTCAGACCGACCTGAACAGCGTAAACATCAAAGTACAGGAGTCGGAGGTAAGAGATACTACATGAGCATTACACTCGGTGGACATCACTACACACCACTCTACACACCACTCCACACACCACTCCACACACCACTCCACACACCACTCCACACACCACTCCACACACCACTCCACACACCACTCCACACACCACTCCACACACCACTCCACACACCACTCTACACACCACTCCACACACCACTCCACACACCACTCCACACACCACTCCACACACCACTCCACACACCACTCCACACACCACTCCACACACCACTCCACACACCACTCCACACACCACTCCACACACCACTCCACACACCACTCCGCACCACTCCACACACCACTCCGCACCACTCCACACACCACTCCACAGACCACTCCACACACCACTCCACACACCACTCCACACACCACTCTACACACCACTCCACAGACCACTCCACACACCACTCCACACACCACTCCACACACCACTCCACACACCACTCCACACACCACTCCACAGACCACTCCACAGACCACTCCACACACCACTCCACACACCACTCCACACACCACTCCACACACCACTCCACACACCACTCTACACACCACTCTACACACCACTCCACACACCACTCCACACACCACTCCACAGACCACTCCACAGACCACTCCACACACCACTCCACACACCACTCCACACACCACTCCACACACCACTCCACACACCACTCCACAGACCACTCCACACACCACTCCACACACCACTCCACACACCACTCCACACACCACTCCACACACCACTCCACAGACCACTCCACAGACCACTCCACACACCACTCCACACACCACTCCACACACCACTCCACACACCACTCCACACACCACTCCACACACCACTCCACACACCACTCCACACACCACTCCACACACCACTCTACACACCACTCTACACACCACTCTACACACCACTCCACACACCACTCCACACACCACTCCACACACCACTCCACATACCACTCCACACACCACTCCACACACCACTCCACACACCACTCCACACACCACTCCACACACCACTCCACACACCACTCCACACACCACTCTACACACCACTCCACACACCACTCCACACACCACTCCACACACCACTCCACACACCACTCCACACACCACTCCACAGACCCACCGTTGCTTTACATCGTCATTGCTATTACACACTTAAAGATCATACCAGAATTTCCTCTTTTAATACTTGAGAGTTCGTTTTTATCTCTCATCTTATCATGATCTTTATCACATCATCACACCCTTCTACCTCAATCCGTAATCCCTTATCCCACATGAACTCTATCCCGTTTCAAAAACTCTACATCTAATTACTCTTTATAACCTCTCATTGCCACTCATTACCCCTCATTACCACTAGTTACCCCTCATTACCACTATTTACACCTCATTACCCCTCATTACCTCTTTTTACCTCTCTTTACCACTCTTTACCCCTTATTACCACTCTTTTCCCCTCATTACCTCTCTTTTCCCCTCATTACCACTCTTTACCCCTCTTTACCCCCATTACTCCTCATCACCCCTCATTACCTCTACCACTCATAACCTCTCTTAACTCCTCATAACCTCTCTTAACTCCTCATAACCTTTCTTTACTCCTTATTACCTCTACTCCTTATTACCCCCCTTTACCCCTTATTACCCCTCGTGACCTCACCAACGCAGAATGATTACGAGAGGTTAAAACAGTGCAGCGATTCGCAGGTCATTGATTTGAATCACCGAATTGAGGAAATGAAGACGTGCCTGGAAATCGTATGGATCAAGCGACTAAGGTTCTCACTCTGGCCAGCCCTATGCCCTCGTTTCCGCCCCCACTTGTGCTCCGCAGCCTCTTGTATCCACCTCCCCCAATGCAACGCCTCCTCTAATACCCCGACATATCCCAACCCATACTATTCCCCCATTCTCTCATAACCTGTACCCATGCCTTACTCTCCAATTACGACCTGCATTAAAACCCCACCTACTTATGCCTCGTCCTTCCCTAATTAATTTGGAAAACTGTTTAACTCTAGGAACATCCAGGTTCTTTCATTGTTCAATTACATAATTCATTATTGCACGATGATAACCTAACGGCGGTGCTAGACATTGCGATGGATGCTGACATGAGGGGTCTCAGTATTACCATAGCAACCAAATATCAGATCCTCCAATATCACATAACCTTAGGTTAAGGAGATAAGCATTTATGTTCCTCAGTCGAACCTATCGATTTTTTGTAGTAAAGAATTGAAGATCTAAAGATTTATGATAACATAGATCAAGCTAAATTGGTGATATCTATATCTTGACCACTATTTCCTAATATGTGGATCAGTTGCAAGATTACTATTGCCAAAAGGTGCCAGCAGATCCATCATGCATTTACTTTCACAAGATTTCATCTTTTTATTCCAGACAGAACTAAGTTTACATATAAGACAAGTTACATCCATCCCAAATCAACTGATATATTATGTTTACATTATGTTTACATTATGTTTACATTATGTTTACATTATGTTTACATTATGTTTACATTATGTTTACATTATGTTTACATTATGTTTACATTATGTTTACATTATGTTTACATTATGTTTACATTATGTTTACATTATGTTTACATTATGTTTACATTATGTTTACATTATGTTTACATTATGTTTACATTATGTTTACATTATGTTTACATTATGTTTACATTATGTTTACATTATGTTTACATTATGTTTACATTATGTTTACATTATGTTTACATTATGTTTACATTATGTTTACATTATGTTTACATTATGTTTACATTATGTTTACATTATGTTTACATTATGTTTACATTATGTTTACATTATGTTTACATTATGTTTACATTATGTTTACATTATGTTTACATTATGTTTACATTATGTTTACATTATGTTTACATTATGTTTACATTATGTTTACATTATGTTTACATTATGTTTACATTATGTTTACATTATGTTTACTGAAAAGAACTTTCCACAACTTGAACAATTGCACACCAATATGTTAAATAATAGCTGAACGACATAATGAGGTTCTGGATATAGTGAAAACATCTTCACTGACATCAACATCAAATTTGAAAAATAAAATGTATTCACATAGACCAACATGGATATTTTAAATTAAGAACATATAATTAAAATTATTTTTCCATTTGCTTTAACTGATTGTTTAAATTAAACAAATGTGAGTACAAAGAAAATTGATAAACATTGATTTACGATTCGTAGTTCTATTTGTAGTTGGCTTTCTTGGTTCTTTGTCTTCAAATAATCAAATTCTAAACAAACACATTTGTTCGGCACATTTATTTTACTAATTTTAGAATACAAATATTTTTAAATATATTTTTATTTTAGTTTCATTTTTATCTTATTTTTTATTACATTTTGATCACGAAATGATGATAAAGATTAACATAATTATTTATTATTATTCATAATTATTTTGATCATCGATAACACTATTCTGAGCTTAAAACTATATATATATATCCTTAGTTTATAAATACACATATATGATAAGCTATTCCACTTTTAAATAGAATACATCTATTATGTTTCATAATTGCAGTAAAGAGAAGGCAGAATTAGTTGAAGATCTGAGTAAAAAAGCACTGGAAAGGGAGAAACAGTCTTTAAATAAACTCTCTGAAATCAAAGACCAGGAATTGAAGGCATCCACTGAAAATTGGAAATCAAAATTAGCAAATTTATTAGACGAGGTTTATTTTATAGTAAATTTAGTTTTTGAGGAAAATATTGAATTAGAACATTCAATATATTTGAAGATGTCTTTATATATATTCCTATATGCCAACCTATATTGAATTTACGAACAAAATATCTAAATTCACTTTACCATTGTCTATTTTCTATTGTATGTCAAACCTGTAGAACTCTACTAAAATGAAACCTACGCCTTTCATCGAGTCTATATTTGCAGATGAGGATATTGAGGTCGGACCTGCAGTCGCAGCAATGTACGTCCAACGAACAAATTTACGATGAACGCAAAAAGAAATCAGACGAACTACGTCTCCTGAAACAACAACGTTTGTTATATTTAGGCGTTTTGAATTGTGTGTAGCCGTTACAAGAAGATATGAGGTATCTCGAGGCGTTATTGAACTGTATTCGATCTATACGGCAACATCCCCAAACCCAGACCTTCAAGAAATCGAAAACATTGGCAAAGAACATGGAAACCTGCAACAGGAATGTAAAATTGAGATGATTAATTTATCTGAAGAGTTTAATCAGAAACTACAGGTTTTATTATTTACTTGTCATCCACCAAAGATCTTACTGACTATGTTTCTCGAGACGTAGTTTGTAAATTGAAGATTAAGGTGATGTCTATGCAATATCTCAGGGCACTTTAGAACTAATTTATTAGCATTTATTATTCTATCGTAAAGACTTGTGTAAGTTAATTCTTATTATTATTTACAAATTTAAATTGATTGCTTTATTGAACTTTAAAATATATGAAAAATGTAGAAAAAATTATTAATCTTTAAAAATGTTCATTTGAAGTTTTCATAAGATTTTTAGAAATTTGTAAATTTCCCCAGATTTATTACACTACAACATTAATTTTATAGAATTCTCTACTGTTTTTGCTAAATTTATATCCCACACTAAGTTTGAGTCACAAATTGTTCTAAATATTATATTCATATTATATTAATATATACATTAATCAATACAAAAACCGTTTGTGAAATATTTTACCTTACCACCAGTTGGAATAATAATCATTTTCATTTAATAAGTTTGTTTTTATATTAATTTTTTTGGATATAGTAATATTTTAGATTTAGTAAATCTCCTCTATCCGGTATTTATATATATTTTGGTGATTTTTTTAAATATTAGGTTTGTTATTCTAAATTAAATACTAATTAAGATTTCATCTTACACATTTAGTAAACATCTTATAACTCTATCTGGAATTTTTAAATTCCCTCTAAACTAGTTGTATCATTTTTTAACGTTATCATTATCATGCAAATTGATGCAAATAAAATATATTTATTGAAATTGACAAAATTGAGTACAAATAAATAATCTCTATATTAATTGATACAATTATAGAATCTCTATTTCACTATAAGTAATTCTACCTAGGAACTATTATTACCGCTACTCCCCACTCCCCACTTATTACTCAAACTCATCATACAAGCAACCCGCATCTTAGCTCCACCCTTAACCTATAACTGAAACCATCACCTTAGCACCGCTAATTCTATGCACTGCTCTTCAAACCCCATTACTTCTAGTATATCTATTCTTTTTGTAAGTCTCGCCCTATCTCAACTTACCGTAAGCCCCATCTGCATTCCCTCATAACGTAAGCCCTTTCTTAAGGCATCCACAATTACCATATATCTCGATTCCACCCACCATTACCATAATCACTCACCTTGCCGTAAACCTTGCCATAAATCCCCACTTACCATAATCACCGCCTCAATCCCCCCTTGCCGTAAACACCACCTACACCCCGCTTTACCGTAAGCCCCGCCTACACCCCCTTTTTAACGTAAGCCCCGCACCTTACAGCGACAAAAGAGTGACTTGCATCGAGTACATGTCGAGGACGTACAGGGCTGTACTTTGGCCCACAAGGCATCGATGTCGAACCTTCGCGAAGAACATCTGCAAGCGATCACAATCAACATTGAACGTATCAATACACAGAACAAAACTCAAATCGGTTACGCAATAGTGTATTCAATCCAAGTATAGATATAGATAGGCACTATTGAGTTACTAGTGGGCGTTATTGGGGTTTCATTGAGGCACCATTGAAGCTATTGAGGCACTATTGAAAAGCTATTGAGACGCTATTGAGAACCTACTGAGATACTATTGAAGTACTATTGAGACGCTACTGAGAATCTATTGTGAGTACTATTGAGGCGTTATTAAGAGTGCTTTTGAGTCACTCTTGAGGCTATTGAGTCACTCTTGAAGCTATCGAGTCACTCTTGAAGCTATTGAATCACTCTTGAAGCTATTGAGTCACTCTTGAGGCTATTGAGTCACTCTTGAAGCTATTGAGTCACTCTTGAAGCTATTGAGGCACTAGTAAGGCTTTATTGTGGCGCTATTGTGGCGCTATTGTGAGTACTATTGAGGCGCTGTTTAGAGTACTATTAAGAGTACTATTAAGTCTCTATCAAGGTTCTATTAAAGTTTTGGTTTAGTTTTTCTAATGATAACAAATAGTAGATTATATTTTAATAAAACACAATTTACTTTTCAAGTACACAAGTATTTATAGGCTAGTAACTTTCACAGTAAATACCTTAGTAAACACTTTAGTAAACACTTTAGTAAACACCTTAGTAAACACTTTAGTAAACACTTTAGTAAACACTTTAGTAAACACTTTAGTAAACACTTTAGTAAACACTTTAGTAAACACTTTAGTAAACACTTTAGTAAACACTTTAGTAAACACTTTAGTAAACACTTTAGTAAACACTTTAGTAAACACTTTAGTAAACACTTTAGTAAACACTTTAGTAAACACTTTAGTAAACACCTTAGTAAACACTTTAGTAAACACCTTAGTAAACACTTTAGTAAACACCTTAGTAAACACTTTAGTAAATACCTTAGTAAACACCTTAGTAAACACCTTAGTAAACACTTTAGTAAACACTTTAGTAAACACTTTAGTAAACATTTTAGTAAACACTTTAGTAAACACCTTAGTAAACACTTTAGTAAACACTTTAGTAAACACTTTAGTAAACACTTTAGTAAACACTTTAGTAAACATTTTAGTAAACACTTTAGTAAACATTTTAGTAAACACTTTAGTAAACACCTTAGTAAACACCTTAGTAAACACTTTAGTAAACACTTTAGTAAACACTTTAGTAAACACTTTAGTAAACACTTTAGTAAACACTTTAGTAAACACTTTAGTAAACATTTTAGTAAACACTTTAGTAAACACCTTAGTAAACACTTTAGTAAACACTTTAGTAAACACTTTAGTAAACACTTTAGTAAACACTTTAGTAAACACTTTAGTAAACACTTTAGTAAACATTTTAGTAAACACTTTAGTAAACATTTTAGTAAACACTTTAGTAAACACCTTAGTAAACACCTTAGTAAACACTTTAGTAAACACTTTAGTAAACACTTTAGTAAACACTTTAGTAAACATTTTAGTAAACACTTTAGTAAACACCTTAGTAAACACTTTAGTAAACACTTTAGTAAACACTTTAGTAAACACTTTAGTAAACACTTTAGTAAACACTTTAGTAAACACTTTAGTAAACACTTTAGTAAACACTTTAGTAAACACTTTAGTAAACACTTTAGTAAACATTTTAGTAAATACCTTAGTAAACACCTTAGTAAACATTTTAGTAAACACTTTAGTAAACACTTTAGTAAACACTTTAGTAAACACTTTAGTAAACACTTTAGTAAACACTTTAGTAAACATTTTAGTAAACACTTTAGTAAACACTTTAGTAAACACTTTAGTAAACACTTTAGTAAACACTTTAGTAAACATTTAGTAAACACTTTAGTAAACACTTTAGTAAACACTTTAGTAAACACTTTAGTAAACACTTTAGTAAACACTTTAGTAAACACCTTAGTAAACACTTTAGTAAACACCTTAGTAAACACTTTAGTAAACACCTTAGTAAACACCTTAGTAAACACTTTAGTAAACACTTTAGTAAACACTTTAGTAAACACTTTAGTAAACACTTTAGTAAACACTTTAGTAAACACTTTAGTAAACATTTAGTAAACACTTTAGTAAACACTTTAGTAAACACTTTAGTAAACACTTTAGTAAACACTTTAGTAAACACTTTAGTAAACACCTTAGTAAACACTTTAGTAAACACCTTAGTAAACACTTTAGTAAACACCTTAGTAAACACCTTAGTAAACACTTTAGTAAACACTTTAGTAAACACTTTAGTAAACACTTTAGTAAACACTTTAGTAAACACTTTAGTAAACACTTTAGTAAACACTTTAGTAAACACTTTAGCTAGATGTAAGTTCGCAGCTTATTCTATCAAAACGTTAACCAATTTCACCAATTGCTCAGAATTGATACGAAATGACCTCACGAATTCGCATCAATTGGTGATCGAGGACTTGCAGCAGTCCAACCAACAGAGTCTGGACATTGCGAATCTAGAGTTGCAACGAGCTGTCGAATTGTCTCAACAACTTCAGTCGATGTTTCAGGTTTACACCGCCGACCTAGTTCCGGCCATTCGGAGATCTTACGATATCAGAAGTGCATCTTATAGGTCAATTAAAGTCTTAGAAAGTAGAAAAAGATCTCAATCTGTCATTGAAAGATCTTAAAACGTAAGTAAAGCTATTAGTTGGTCGCTTAAGATCCGTCCGTTGCAGATTGAGAAGGGAGAACTTGAAGAGCAACTCGTGTACCGTGACAGCTCCATTCGACAGCTTAACGAAGATTATATTGAAACTACGAAACTCTACGAACAAAGCAATGCCGGCCTGAAAACCAAACAAGCAGAATTGAAAAAGAGCAGGGCCGAGGCCAATAATAACCTTAGGTTAAGTACTAACTGGGACTGGGTAAGTACTACCTCAGGTTAAGAACTAACTGGGACTGGGTAAGTACTACCTCAGGTTAAGTACTAACTGGGACTGGGTAAGTACTACCTCAGGTTAAGAACTAACATAAGGCTGGGTAAGTACTACCTCAGGTTAAGGACTAACTGGGGCTGGGTAAGTACTACCTCAGGTTAAGGACTAACTGGGACTGGGTAAGTACTACCTCAGGTTAAGAACTAACTGGGACTGGGTAAGTACTACCTCAGGTTAAGTACTAACTGGGACTGGGTAAGTACTACCTCAGGTTAAGTACTAACATAAGGCTGGGTAAGTACTACCTCAGGTTAAGAACTAACTGGGGCTGGGTAAGTACTACCTCAGGTTAAGGACTAACTGGGACTGGGTAAGTACTACCTCAGGTTAAGGACTAACATAAGGCTGGGTAAGTACTATCTCAGGTTAAGTACTAACTGGGACTGGGTAAGTACTACCTCAGGTTAAGGACTAACATAAGGCTGGGTAAGTACTACCTCAGGTTAAGGACTAACTGGGACTGGGTAAGTACTACCTCAGGTTAAGGACTAACTGGGGCTGGGTAAGTACTACCTCAGGTTAAGGACTAACATAAGGCTGGGTAAGTACTACCTCAGGTTAAGGACTAACTGGGACTGGGTAAGTACTACCTCAGGTTAAGGACTAACTGGGACTGGGTAAGTACTACCTCAGGTTAAGGACTAACTGGGACTGGGTAAGTACTACCTCAGGTTAAGGACTAACATAAGGCTGGGTAAGTACTATCTCAGGTTAAGTACTAACTGGGACTGGGTAAGTACTACCTCAGGTTAAGGACTAACATAAGGCTGGGTAAGTACTACCTCAGGTTAAGGACTAACTGGGACTGGGTAAGTACTACCTCAGGTTAAGGACTAACTGGGGCTGGGTAAGTACTACCTCAGGTTAAGGACTAACTGGGGCTGGGTAAGTACTACCTCAGGTTAAGGACTAACATAAGGCTGGGTAAGTACTACCTCAGGTTAAGGACTAACTGGGACTGGGTAAGTACTACCTCAGGTTAAGGACTAACTGGGGCTGGGTAAGTACTACCTCAGGTTAAGTACTAACATAAGGCTGGGTAAGTACTACCTCAGGTTAAGGACTAACTGGGACTGGGTAAGTACTACCTCAGGTTAAGGACTAACTGGGGCTGGGTAAGTACTACCTCAGGTTAAGGACTAACATAAGGCTGGGTAAGTACTACCTCAGGTTAAGGACTAACATAAGGCTGGGTAAGTACTACCTCAGTTTAAGGACTAACATAAGGCTGGGTAAGTACTACCTCAGGTTAAGGACTAACTGGGACTGGGTAAGTACTACCTCAGGTTAAGGACTAACATAAGGCTGGGTAAGTACTACCTCAGGTTAAGGACTAACATAAGGCTGGGTAAGTACTACCTCAGGTTAAGGACTAACTGGGACTGGGTAAGTACTACCTCAGGTTAAGGACTAACTGGGGCTGGGTAAGTACTACCTCAGGTTAAGGACTAACATAAGGCTGGGTAAGTACTACCTCAGGTTAAGGACTAACATAAGGCTGGGTAAGTACTACCTCAGTTTAAGGACTAACATAAGGCTGGGTAAGTACTACCTCAGGTTAAGGACTAACTGGGACTGGGTAAGTACTACCTCAGGTTAAGGACTAACTGGGGCTGGGTAAGTACTACCTTAGGTTAAGGACTAACATAAGGCTGGGTAAGTACTACCTTAGGTTAAGGACTAACTGGGACTGGGTAAGTACTACCTCAGGTTAAGGACTAACTGGGACTGGGTAAGTACTACCTCAGGTTAAGGACTAACTGGGGCTGGGTAAGTACTACCTCAGTTTAAGGACTAACATAAGGCTGGGTAAGTACTACCTCAGGTTAAGGACTAACTGGGACTGGGTAAGTACTACCTCAGGTTAAGGACTAACATAAGGCTGGGTAAGTACTACCTCAGGTTAAGGACTAACATAAGGCTGGGTAAGTACTACCTCAGGTTAAGGACTAACATAAGGCTGGGTAAGTACTACCTCAGGTTAAGGACTAACTGGGGCTGGGTAAGTACTACCTCAGGTTAAGGACTAACATAAGGCTGGGTAAGTACTACCTCAGGTTAAGGACTAACTGGGACTGGGTAAGTACTACCTCAGGTTAAGGACTAACATAAGGCTGGGTAAGTACTACCTCAGGTTAAGGACTAACTGGGACTGGGTAAGTACTACCTCAGGTTAAGGACTAACATAAGGCTGGGTAAGTACTACCTCAGTTTAAGGACTAACATAAGGCTGGGTAAGTACTACCTCAGGTTAAGTACTAACTGGGGCTGGGTAAGTACTACCTCAGGTTAAGGACTAACTGGGACTGGGTAAGTACTACCTCAGGTTAAGGACTAACATAAGGCTGGGTAAGTACTACCTCAGGTTAAGGACTAACATAAGGCTGGGTAAGTACTACCTCAGGTTAAGGACTAACTGGGGCTGGGTAAGTACTACCTCAGTTTAAGGACTAACTGGGGCTGGGTAAGTACTACCTCAGGTTAAGGATTAACATAAGGCTGGGTAAGTACTACCTCAAGTTAAGGACTAACTGGGGCTGGGTAAGTACTACCTCAGGTTAAGGACTAACTGGGACTGGGTAAGTACTACCTCAGGTTAAGGACTAACATAAGGCTGGGTAAGTACTACCTCAGTTTAAGGACTAACATAAGGCTGGGTAAGTACTACCTCAGGTTAAGTACTAACTGGGGCTGGGTAAGTACTACCTCAGGTTAAGGACTAACTGGGACTGGGTAAGTACTACCTCAGGTTAAGGACTAACATAAGGCTGGGTAAGTACTACCTCAGGTTAAGGACTAACATAAGGCTGGGTAAGTACTACCTCAGGTTAAGTACTAACTGGGGCTGGGTAAGTACTACCTCAGTTTAAGGACTAACTGGGGCTGGGTAAGTACTACCTCAGGTTAAGGATTAACATAAGGCTGGGTAAGTACTACCTCAGGTTAAGGACTAACTGGGGCTGGGTAAGTACTACCTCAGGTTAAGGACTAACTGGGGCTGGGTAAGTACTACCTCAGGTTAAGGACTAACATAAGGCTGGGTAAGTACTACCTCAGGTTAATGACTAACATAAGGCTGGGTAAGTACTACCTCAGGTTAAGGACTAACTGGGGCTGGGTAAGTACTACCTCAGGTTAAGAACTAACTGGGACTGGGTAAGTACTACCTCAGGTTAAGTACTAACTGGGACTGGGTAAGTACTACCTCAGGTTAAGTACTAACATAAGGCTGGGTAAGTACTACCTCAGGTTAAGAACTAACTGGGGCTGGGTAAGTACTACCTCAGGTTAAGGACTAACTGGGACTGGGTAAGTACTACCTCAGGTTAAGGACTAACATAAGGCTGGGTAAGTACTACCTCAGGTTAAGGACTAACTGGGACTGGGTAAGTACTACCTCAGGTTAAGGACTAACTGGGGCTGGGTAAGTACTACCTCAGGTTAAGGACTAACTGGGGCTGGGTAAGTACTACCTCAGGTTAAGGACTAACATAAGGCTGGGTAAGTACTACCTCAGGTTAAGGACTAACTGGGACTGGGTAAGTACTACCTCAGGTTAAGGACTAACTGGGACTGGGTAAGTACTACCTCAGGTTAAGGACTAACTGGGACTGGGTAAGTACTACCTCAGGTTAAGGACTAACATAAGGCTGGGTAAGTACTATCTCAGGTTAAGTACTAACTGGTACTGGGTAAGTACTACCTCAGGTTAAGGACTAACATAAGGCTGGGTAAGTACTACCTCAGGTTAAGGACTAACTGGGACTGGGTAAGTACTACCTCAGGTTAAGGACTAACTGGGGCTGGGTAAGTACTACCTCAGGTTAAGGACTAACTGGGGCTGGGTAAGTACTACCTCAGGTTAAGGACTAACATAAGGCTGGGTAAGTACTACCTCAGGTTAAGGACTAACTGGGACTGGGTAAGTACTACCTCAGGTTAAGGACTAACTGGGGCTGGGTAAGTACTACCTCAGGTTAAGTACTAACATAAGGCTGGGTAAGTACTACCTCAGGTTAAGGACTAACTGGGACTGGGTAAGTACTACCTCAGGTTAAGGACTAACTGGGGCTGGGTAAGTACTACCTCAGGTTAAGGACTAACATAAGGCTGGGTAAGTACTACCTCAGGTTAAGGACTAACATAAGGCTGGGTAAGTACTACCTCAGTTTAAGGACTAACATAAGGCTGGGTAAGTACTACCTCAGGTTAAGGACTAACTGGGACTGGGTAAGTACTACCTCAGGTTAAGGACTAACATAAGGCTGGGAAAGTACTACCTCAGGTTAAGGACTAACATAAGGCTGGGTAAGTACTACCTCAGGTTAAGGACTAACTGGGACTGGGTAAGTACTACCTCAGGTTAAGGACTAACTGGGGCTGGGTAAGTACTACCTCAGGTTAAGGACTAACATAAGGCTGGGTAAGTACTACCTCAGGTTAAGGACTAACATAAGGCTGGGTAAGTACTACCTCAGTTTAAGGACTAACATAAGGCTGGGTAAGTACTACCTCAGGTTAAGGACTAACTGGGACTGGGTAAGTACTACCTCAGGTTAAGGACTAACTGGGGCTGGGTAAGTACTACCTTAGGTTAAGGACTAACATAAGGCTGGGTAAGTACTACCTTAGGTTAAGGACTAACTGGGACTGGGTAAGTACTACCTCAGGTTAAGGACTAACTGGGACTGGGTAAGTACTACCTCAGGTTAAGGACTAACTGGGGCTGGGTAAGTACTACCTCAGTTTAAGGACTAACATAAGGCTGGGTAAGTACTACCTCAGGTTAAGGACTAACTGGGACTGGGTAAGTACTACCTCAGGTTAAGGACTAACATAAGGCTGGGTAAGTACTACCTCAGGTTAAGGACTAACATAAGGCTGGGTAAGTACTACCTCAGTTTAAGGACTAACATAAGGCTGGGTAAGTACTACCTCAGGTTAAGGACTAACTGGGACTGGGTAAGTACTACCTCAGGTTAAGGACTAACATAAGGCTGGGTAAGTACTACCTCAGGTTAAGGACTAACTGGGACTGGGTAAGTACTACCTCAGGTTAAGGACTAACATAAGGCTGGGTAAGTACTACCTCAGTTTAAGGACTAACATAAGGCTGGGTAAGTACTACCTCAGGTTAAGTACTAACTGGGGCTGGGTAAGTACTACCTCAGGTTAAGGACTAACTGGGACTGGGTAAGTACTACCTCAGGTTAAGGACTAACTGGGGCTGGATAAGTACTACCTCAGGTTAAGGACTAACATAAGGCTGGGTAAGTACTACCTCAGGTTAAGGACTAACTGGGACTGGGTAAGTACTACCTCAGGTTAAGGACTAACTGGGACTGGGTAAGTACTACCTCAGGTTAAGGACTAACTGGGGCTGGGTAAGTACTACCTCAGGTTAAGGACTAACTGGGGCTGGGTAAGTACTACCTCAGGTTAAGGACTAACTGGGGCTGGGTAAGTACTACCTCAGGTTAAGGACTAACATAAGGCTGGGTAAGTACTACCTCAGGTTAAGGACTAACATAAGGCTGGGTAAGTACTACCTCAGTTTAAGGACTAACATAAGGCTGGGTAAGTACTACCTCAGGTTAAGGACTAACTGGGACTGGGTAAGTACTACCTCAGGTTAAGGACTAACATAAGGCTGGGTAAGTACTACCTCAGGTTAAGGACTAACATAAGGCTGGGTAAGTACTACCTCAGGTTAAGGACTAACTGGGACTGGGTAAGTACTACCTCAGGTTAAGGACTAACTGGGGCTGGGTAAGTACTACCTCAGGTTAAGGACTAACATAAGGCTGGGTAAGTACTACCTCAGGTTAAGGACTAACATAAGGCTGGGTAAGTACTACCTCAGTTTAAGGACTAACATAAGGCTGGGTAAGTACTACCTCAGGTTAAGGACTAACTGGGACTGGGTAAGTACTACCTCAGGTTAAGGACTAACTGGGGCTGGGTAAGTACTACCTTAGGTTAAGGACTAACATAAGGCTGGGTAAGTACTACCTTAGGTTAAGGACTAACTGGGACTGGGTAAGTACTACCTCAGGTTAAGGACTAACTGGGACTGGGTAAGTACTACCTCAGGTTAAGGACTAACTGGGGCTGGGTAAGTACTACCTCAGTTTAAGGACTAACATAAGGCTGGGTAAGTACTACCTCAGGTTAAGGACTAACTGGGACTGGGTAAGTACTACCTCAGGTTAAGGACTAACATAAGGCTGGGTAAGTACTACCTCAGGTTAAGGACTAACATAAGGCTGGGTAAGTACTACCTCAGTTTAAGGACTAACATAAGGCTGGGTAAGTACTACCTCAGGTTAAGGACTAACTGGGACTGGGTAAGTACTACCTCAGGTTAAGGACTAACATAAGGCTGGGTAAGTACTACCTCAGGTTAAGGACTAACTGGGACTGGGTAAGTACTACCTCAGGTTAAGGACTAACATAAGGCTGGGTAAGTACTACCTCAGTTTAAGGACTAACATAAGGCTGGGTAAGTACTACCTCAGGTTAAGTACTAACTGGGGCTGGGTAAGTACTACCTCAGGTTAAGGACTAACTGGGACTGGGTAAGTACTACCTCAGGTTAAGGACTAACTGGGGCTGGGTAAGTACTACCTCAGGTTAAGGACTAACATAAGGCTGGGTAAGTACTACCTCAGGTTAAGGACTAACTGGGACTGGGTAAGTACTACCTCAGGTTAAGGACTAACTGGGACTGGGTAAGTACTACCTCAGGTTAAGGACTAACTGGGGCTGGGTAAGTACTACCTCAGGTTAAGGACTAACTGGGGCTGGGTAAGTACTACCTCAGGTTAAGGACTAACTGGGACTGGGTAAGTACTACCTCAGTTTAAGGACTAACATAAGGCTGGGTAAGTACTACCTCAGGTTAAGGACTAACTGGGACTGGGTAAGTACTACCTCAGGTTAAGGACTAACATAAGGCTGGGTAAGTACTACCTCAGGTTAAGGACTAACATAAGGCTGGGTAAGTACTACCTCAGGTTAAGGACTAACATAAGGCTGGGTAAGTACTACCTCAGGTTAAGGACTAACATAAGGCTGGGTAAGTACTACCTCAGGTTAAGGACTAACTGGGGCTGGGTAAGTACTACCTCAGGTTAAGGACTAACATAAGGCTGGGTAAGTACTACCTCAGGTTAAGGACTAACTGGGACTGGGTAAGTACTACCTCAGGTTAAGGACTAACTGGGACTGGGTAAGTACTACCTCAGGTTAAGGACTAACTGGGGCTGGGTAAGTACTACCTCAGGTTAAGGACTAACTGGGGCTGGGTAAGTACTACCTCAGGTTAAGGACTAACTGGGACTGGGTAAGTACTACCTCAGGTTAAGGACTAACATAAGGCTGGGTAAGTACTACCTCAGTTTAAGGACTAACATAAGGCTGGGTAAGTACTACCTCAGGTTAAGTACTAACTGGGACTGGGTAAGTACTACCTCAGGTTAAGGACTAACTGGGGCTGGGTAAGTACTACCTCAGGTTAAGGACTAACATAAGGCTGGGTAAGTACTACCTCAGGTTAAGTACTAACTGGGGCTGGGTAAGTACTACCTCAGGTTAAGGACTAACTGGGACTGGGTAAGTACTACCTCAGGTTAAGGACTAACTGGGGCTGGGTAAGTACTACCTCAGGTTAAGGACTAACTGGGGCTGGGTAAGTACTACCTCAGGTTAAGGACTAACTGGGACTGGGTAAGTACTACCTCAGGTTAAGGACTAACATAAGGCTGGGTAAGTACTACCTCAGGTTAAAGACTAACATAAGGCTGGGTAAGTACTACCTCAGGTTAAGGACTAACATAAGGCTGGGTAAGTACTACCTCAGGTTAAGGACTAACATAAGGCTGGGTAAGTACTACCTCAGGTTAAGGACTAACTGGGGCTGGGTAAGTACTACCTCAGTTTAAGGACTAACTGGGGCTGGGTAAGTACTACCTCAGGTTAAGGATTAACATAAGGCTGGGTAAGTACTACCTCAGGTTAAGGACTAACTGGGGCTGGGTAAGTACTACCTCAGGTTAAGGACTAACTGGGACTGGGTAAGTACTACCTCAGGTTAAGGACTAACATAAGGCTGGGTAAGTACTACCTCAGTTTAAGGACTAACATAAGGCTGGGTAAGTACTACCTCAGGTTAAGTACTAACTGGGGCTGGGTAAGTACTACCTCAGGTTAAGGACTAACTGGGACTGGGTAAGTACTACCTCAGGTTAAGGACTAACATAAGGCTGGGTAAGTACTACCTCAGGTTAAGGACTAACATAAGGCTGGGTAAGTACTACCTCAGGTTAAGTACTAACTGGGGCTGGGTAAGTACTACCTCAGTTTAAGGACTAACTGGGGCTGGGTAAGTACTACCTCAGGTTAAGGATTAACATAAGGCTGGGTAAGTACTACCTCAGGTTAAGGACTAACATAAGGCTGGGTAAGTACTACCTCAGGTTAAGGACTAACATAAGGCTGGGTAAGTACTACCTCAGGTTAAGGACTAACATAAGGCTGGGTAAGTACTACCTCAGGTTAAGGACTAACTGGGGCTGGGTAAGTACTACCTCAGGTTAAGGACTAACATAAGGCTGGGTAAGTACTACCTCAGGTTAAGGACTAACTGGGACTGGGTAAGTACTACCTCAGGTTAAGGACTAACTGGGACTGGGTAAGTACTACCTCAGGTTAAGGACTAACTGGGGCTGGGTAAGTACTACCTCAGGTTAAGGACTAACTGGGGCTGGGTAAGTACTACCTCAGGTTAAGGACTAACTGGGACTGGGTAAGTACTACCTCAGGTTAAGGACTAACATAAGGCTGGGTAAGTACTACCTCAGTTTAAGGACTAACATAAGGCTGGGTAAGTACTACCTCAGGTTAAGTACTAACTGGGACTGGGTAAGTACTACCTCAGGTTAAGGACTAACTGGGGCTGGGTAAGTACTACCTCAGGTTAAGGACTAACATAAGGCTGGGTAAGTACTACCTCAGGTTAAGTACTAACTGGGGCTGGGTAAGTACTACCTCAGGTTAAGGACTAACTGGGACTGGGTAAGTACTACCTCAGGTTAAGGACTAACTGGGGCTGGGTAAGTACTACCTCAGGTTAAGGACTAACTGGGGCTGGGTAAGTACTACCTCAGGTTAAGGACTAACTGGGACTGGGTAAGTACTACCTCAGGTTAAGGACTAACATAAGGCTGGGTAAGTACTACCTCAGGTTAAAGACTAACATAAGGCTGGGTAAGTACTACCTCAGGTTAAGGACTAACATAAGGCTGGGTAAGTACTACCTCAGGTTAAGGACTAACATAAGGCTGGGTAAGTACTACCTCAGGTTAAGGACTAACTGGGGCTGGGTAAGTACTACCTCAGTTTAAGGACTAACTGGGGCTGGGTAAGTACTACCTCAGGTTAAGGATTAACATAAGGCTGGGTAAGTACTACCTCAGGTTAAGGACTAACTGGGGCTGGGTAAGTACTACCTCAGGTTAAGGACTAACTGGGACTGGGTAAGTACTACCTCAGGTTAAGGACTAACATAAGGCTGGGTAAGTACTACCTCAGTTTAAGGACTAACATAAGGCTGGGTAAGTACTACCTCAGGTTAAGTACTAACTGGGGCTGGGTAAGTACTACCTCAGGTTAAGGACTAACTGGGACTGGGTAAGTACTACCTCAGGTTAAGGACTAACATAAGGCTGGGTAAGTACTACCTCAGGTTAAGGACTAACATAAGGCTGGGTAAGTACTACCTCAGGTTAAGTACTAACTGGGGCTGGGTAAGTACTACCTCAGTTTAAGGACTAACTGGGGCTGGGTAAGTACTACCTCAGGTTAAGGATTAACATAAGGCTGGGTAAGTACTACCTCAGGTTAAGGACTAACTGGGGCTGGGTAAGTACTACCTCAGGTTAAGGACTAACATAAGGCTGGGTAAGTACTACCTCAGGTTAAGTACTAACTGGGGCTGGGTAAGTACTACCTCAGTTTAAGGACTAACTGGGGCTGGGTAAGTACTACCTCAGGTTAAGGATTAACATAAGGCTGGGTAAGTACTACCTCAGGTTAAGGACTAACTGGGGCTGGGTAAGTACTACCTCAGGTTAAGTACTAACTGGGGCTGGGTAAGTACTACCTCAGGTTAAGGACTAACATAAGGCTGGGTAAGTACTACCTCAGGTTAAGTACTAACTGGGACTGGGTAAGTACTACCTCAGGTTAAGGACTAACATAAGGCTGGGTAAGTACTACCTCAGGTTAAGTACTAACTGGGGCTGGGTAAGTACTACCTCAGGTTAAGTACTAACTGGGGCTGGGTAAGTACTACCTCAGGTTAAGGACTAACTGGGGCTGGGTAAGTACTACCTCAGGTTAAGGACTAACATAAGGCTGGGTAAGTACTACCTCAGGTTAAGGACTAACATAAGGCTGGGTAAGTACTACCTCAGGTTAAGGACTAACATAAGGCTGGGTAAGTACTACCTCAGGTTAAGTACTAACTGGGGCTGGGTAAGTACTACCTCAGGTTAAGGACTAACTGGGACTGGGTAAGTACTACCTCAGGTTAAGGACTAACATAAGGCTGGGTAAGTACTACCTCAGGTTAAGGACTAACATAAGGCTGGGTAAGTACTACCTCAGGTTAAGTACTAACTGGGGCTGGGTAAGTACTACCTCAGTTTAAGGACTAACTGGGGCTGGGTAAGTACTACCTCAGGTTAAGGATTAACATAAGGCTGGGTAAGTACTACCTCAGGTTAAGGACTAACTGGGGCTGGGTAAGTACTACCTCAGGTTAAGGACTAACATAAGGCTGGGTAAGTACTACCTCAGGTTAAGTACTAACTGGGGCTGGGTAAGTACTACCTCAGTTTAAGGACTAACTGGGGCTGGGTAAGTACTACCTCAGGTTAAGGATTAACATAAGGCTGGGTAAGTACTACCTCAGGTTAAGGACTAACTGGGGCTGGGTAAGTACTACCTCAGGTTAAGTACTAACTGGGGCTGGGTAAGTACTACCTCAGGTTAAGGACTAACATAAGGCTGGGTAAGTACTACCTCAGGTTAAGTACTAACTGGGACTGGGTAAGTACTACCTCAGGTTAAGGACTAACATAAGGCTGGGTAAGTACTACCTCAGGTTAAGTACTAACTGGGGCTGGGTAAGTACTACCTCAGGTTAAGTACTAACTGGGGCTGGGTAAGTACTACCTCAGGTTAAGGACTAACTGGGACTGGGTAAGTACTACCTCAGGTTAAGGACTAACATAAGGCTGGGTAAGTACTACCTCAGGTTAAGGACTAACATAAGGCTGGGTAAGTACTACCTCAGGTTAAGTACTAACTGGGGCTGGGTAAGTACTACCTCAGGTTAAGTACTAACTGGGGCTGGGTAAGTACTACCTCAGGTTAAGGACTAACTGGGGCTGGGTAAGTACTACCTCAGGTTAAGGACTAACTGGGGCTGGGTAAGTACTACCTCAGGTTAAGGACTAACATAAGGCTGGGTAAGTACTACCTCAGGTTAATGACTAACATAAGGCTGGGTAAGTACTACCTCAGGTTAAGGACTAACTGGGGCTGGGTAAGTACTACCTCAGGTTAAGGATTAACATAAGGCTGGGTAAGTACTACCTCAGGTTAAGGACTAACTGGGGCTGGGTAAGTACTACCTCAGGTTAAGGACTAACATAAGGCTGGGTAAGTACTACCTCAGTTTAAGGACTAACTGGGGCTGGGTAAGTACTACCTCAGGTTAAGAATTAACTGGGGCTGGGTAAGTACTACCTCAGGTTAAGGACTAACTGGGACTGGGTAAGTACTACCTCAGGTTAAGGACTAACTGGGACTGGGTAAGTACTACCTCAGGTTAAGGACTAACATAAGGCTGGGTAAGTACTACCTCAGGTTAAGGACTAACTGGGGCTGGGTAAGTACTACCTCAGGTTAAGGACTAACTGGGGCTGGGTAAGTACTACCTCAGGTTAAGGACTAACTGGGGCTGGGTAAGTACTACCTCAGGTTAAGGACTAACTGGGACTGGGTAAGTACTACCTCAGGTTAAGGACTAACTGGGGATGGGTAAGTACTACCTCAGGTTAAGGACTAACTGGGACTGGGTAAGTACTACCTCAGGTTAAGGACTAACTGGGACTGGGTAAGTACTACCTCAGGTTAAGGACTAACATAAGGCTGGGTAAGTACTACCTCAGGTTAAGGACTAACATAAGGCTGGGTAAGTACTACCTCAGGTTAAGGACTAACATAAGGCTGGGTAAGTACTACCTCAGGTTAAGGACTAACATAATGCTGGGTAAGTACTACCTCAGGTTAAGGACTAACTGGGGCTGGGTAAGTACTACCTCAGGTTAAGGACTAACATAAGGCTGGGTAAGTACTACCTCAGGTTAAGGACTAACATAAGGCTGGGTAAGTACTACCTCAGGTTAAGGACTAACATAAGGCTGGGTAAGTACTACCTCAGGTTAAGGACTAACTGGGGCTGGGTAAGTACTACCTCAGGTTAAGGACTAACATAAGGCTGGGTAAGTACTACCTCAGGTTAAGGACTAACATAAGGCTGGGTAAGTACTACCTCAGGTTAAGGACTAACTGGGACTGGGTAAGTACTACCTCAGTTTAAGGACTCACCCAATTAAATATTTCTATTTTATCTGGTTATCTATTTCTATGCATTTATTATAGCAATTCTAATATTGTGCTTAATAGAGCGTAACGAATAAGGGTTATATAATAGATTAGCTGGTAGTAATTCGAGCAAATCTACCGACACCAACTATTTTGATTGGTTGTTTTTAGAGAGTCGATTTCATTGTCGTAATATTCGAATATCGAATAAAGTTTGAGCTGTTGTCATGATTCTTGAAATGATTCAGACGTCGCCTTTATTGTCACCGCGCACACAGGGAACTAGAGGACAGGATGGCCGAAGACAAAGAATTATCTCTGAGGAGCCAGAACCGCGAGAACAAAGAAAACGTGGAGTCGATGCTTATGCAATTCTCTGAAGCCCAAAATCTGCTAAAGGACAAGATCTTATCGCTGGAGGACATGTTGGTTGGCGCACGCGTCGAGTAAGGTAAAGTTATGGTGGGATGCGGTGGGGAGAGATATGCGATGGAGGAGGCATGGTATGTTGAGGTGAATTGGGGTGAGATGAGGTCGTGGAATGAAATATGGAATGGATGAGGGGTAGGTAGGCGATGGATTGGTACGTGAGAGTAGCATGGTGGGGTGAGATGGTGGTGGTGTGGGGTGGTGACGGGGTGGGGTGGTGACGGGGTGAGGTGGTGATGGGGTGGGGTGGTGACGGGGTGAGGTGGTGGTGGGGTGAGATGGTGATGGGGTGGGGTGGTGACGGGGTGAGGTGGTGGTGGGGTGAGGTGGTGACGGGGTGGGGTGGTGGCGAGGTGAGGTGGTGGTGGGGTGAGGTGGTGATGGGGTGGGGTGGTGACGGGGTGAGGTGGTGATGAAATATGCTAGTATGAGGGTGGTTTGCGACAGCGAGGTATGAGTGTGCAGAGTGTAAATATAGCGGTGTGAGATAATGTGCCACTCTTCGTAATCTACGTCACTGTTCGCAGCATTGAAGACGCCGAACAAAGATTCACAGAAAGACCTCCTCGCGAGGTCGACCTCGAACTCATTAAACAATTGAACTCATCGGTACTAGAGCGAGACGACTGCATTCAGCAGATGCTGGTTAGTGTCCGAATGAGTGAGTGAGTGAGTGAGTGGGTGAGTGAGTGAGTGAGTGAGTGAGTGAGTGAGTGAGTGAGTGAGTGAGTGAGTGAGTGAGTGAATGAGTGAGTGAGTGAGTGAGTGAGTGAGTGAGTGAGTGAGTGAGTGAGTGAGTGAGTGAGTGAGTGAGTGAGTGAGTGAGTGAGTGAGTGAGTGAGTGAGTGGGTGGGTGGGTGGGTGGGTGGGTGGGTGAGTGAGTGAGTGAGTGAGTGAGTGAGTGAGTGAGTGAGTGAGTGAGTGAATGAGTGAGTGAGTGAGTGAGTGAGTGAGTGAGTGAGTGAGTGAGTGTGTGTGTGTGTGTGCATATGTTTATTCACGAAAATCAAATTTTTACATTGTTCGAAGGTGAGTGTAAGTATTATTAACGAAATATAACACAATTAATATAGTAAATACGTTTTTCAAAATAAATAAAATCGAGGTAATAATTGTGGTAATATGTGTAAGGAAGTTACGTGAGAGGGAATTGCATGTGAGGGAAGTGTGCAATGTACATTATACATATGGGAAAACTGTATAGGGGACAGTATATAGAGAAAATAAGTCAGATATAAATGTACGTGTAAAGGAGGTAAAGTATGGTAAAGTATGATAGTGAGGTTGGTAAGAAGTAAGTAGTAAAAGTGGAAAGTAATATAGGCTGTAGAAAATAAAGTAGTTGAGTATTGGTTTTTGAGTAATGGGTATTGTATTAGGTAAAAGTACAGTGTAAATCAATTTGATAATTCAGTAGCAGTAGGAATATTATAAGGGTGTGTCAGGTTATATCAGTCTAGACCAAGTAAGTATTTGTGAAGTTTGCTTTTAAAAGTATTTGTATTATTTTCATTGGTAACAGTTATGGGTAGTTTATTCCAAAGTTGTGGAAAATTGTTTGTTATGTCTTGTTTAAGCAGTTTTTTATTGGATGATCTTAGATTATTTTTCAGTTTTAGTTTAATTGAGTGAGTGAGTGAGTGAGTGGGTGAGTGAGTGAGTGAGTGAGTGGGTGAGTGAGTGAGTGAGTGAGTGGGTGAGTGGGTAAGTGTGTGTGCGTGTGTGTGTATATGATTATTCACGAAAATCCAATTTTTACATTGTTCGAAGGTGAGTGTAAGTATTATTAACGAAATATAACAAAATTAATATAGTAAATAATACGTTTTTCAAAATAAATAAATAATCGAGGTAATAATTGTGGTAATATGTGTAAGGAAGTCACGTGAGAGGGAATTGCATGTGAGGGAAGTGTGCAATGTACATTATACATATGGGAAAACTGTATAGGGGATAGTATATAAAGAAAATAAGTCAGATATAAATGTACGTGTAAAGGAGGTAAAGTATGGTAGTGAGGTTGGTAAGAAGTAAGTAGTAAAAGTGGAAAGTAATATAGGCTGTAGAAAATAAAGTGAGTGAGTGAGTGAGTGGATGAGTGGGTGAGTGAGTGAGTGAGTGAGTGAGTGAGTGAGTGAGTGAGTGAGTGAGTGAGTGAGTTAGTGAGTTAGTGAGTGAGTGGGTGAGTGAGGGGGTGAGTGAGTGAGTGAGTGGGTGAGTGAGTGAGTGAGTGAGTGAGTGGGTGAGTGAGTGAGTTATCAAGTAATTGTATAAGAACTCTTTACTAAATGAGATTATTACAGCAAGAAAAGCGTCAAATCCAAATGGAATTTATGAACAGAGAAACAAATTTCAATAGAATGTTTAATTCTCAGCCTCAAGTTGGAATTCTGAATCCCTTGGCAATCAAAGTTAGTAACATTGCGGTTTGTTTATTGATTTAGTGTTATTGGACTTGTAATATAATGTAAGATGATGTAGTTTTAAGGTATAGATGGTTAATGTTATACGTAGAAATTTGTTTGTAATTCCAAAGCACCACTATCAATCGTGTTAACATGCAGAGACCCAAGTTTACGAAGCCGGTGTTTGGAAGTAACCAACGACTCGACCCAATACCGGGATCGCCGAAGCACGAAGACGCCCTACGACCCCATAGAAAACCGTTGCCACCGCAAACCAAAAAGTTCTTGCGCTGAATTTCGGCTGCCAAGAAAATAAATCATATCTCAATCATAGATATTTTTCGATCTTAAACGGAGAAAGTGACATGTGCCAAATTCTGTTAATAATTCTATCCTATCTCGTATAAACAACCATTCAAATTGGCTCACTTATATATTTAAATATATTTTCCATCAAAGTATTCTATACAATAGTATTATAATTTATATTAATGAATTTTAATAAAATAAATATAATTTAAATAATTTTATTAAAAACAATTTTTGGTCTGTAATTTCAACAATTAATCAGCCCATATAATGCCATAGATTGTATATAGAAATATTAATCTGAATCGGACATTTGATCCCAAGTGGGTTCGGTTTTAGGCTCAATTTTAACTTCCTGCTTCACTTTTTGTTCCTTTTTCACCCGTTGACCTTGCAATACATCTAAGAAATCACCTTTTGAAATTGATGCCATAACGTTATCTTTTCGGCGGAATGATTTACCAGCCTCTCCTAATTTGGTGTCCACAATTTTCTGTTGCTTTCGAACGGCATTAAAGAGTTGAACCACACCCCTGGTGATAATTGTGAGAATTAATTTGATTATTAAAGAGTATATAAAGGCATATATTAAAAAATTGAGTTAATAAAAACGCTAATTGAAATAAATCCGTATTATACCTTGTTGCAATTTTTTGTAAATTTCTTTCAAAATCTTTATTCAAGATATCTGGTTTCACTCTAAACATCTCCTCCCATTGAACTTTCTTCTTCCTCTGTTCCAATGAAGACATACTTGCTTCTTTTTCTCTGCATATGTAAAGAAAATAGATCAATAAAATAGAAAATAAATCTAGACATAAGATTGTCACATAGGAATATCATTTGATGTCATTTAATTAAACTGTGATAACAAAATATCACTATTAAATTTTAGGTGGTCTAATTTTAGTATAGGTTATTATTTAGTTCTGAGAATATGAGAAAAAGGAAGATGAACAGTCACCTGATTATGGAAGTAGTAAATTGTAATTAAATAACGTAACATAATATTAATACTATTTTTTACATCTAGAAATAAATAAAATATAATTTTCTTATTATAATACTTTAATACTTTCTTATTATAATACTTTGAAAGCAATTTTCAGAATATAGAATTTGGTTATTAAAATCAATAACTCTGGATAAGCGAGTAATTATAAGCACAAGTAAAACATTAATTAAATTCACATATTGGTTTGAATCTTTGTGAGGATCTCAGGGAAATTTGAATTCTTCATTGAATATTATTGTTATAGTAAAGAAATTAAAAAGATAATAATGAAATAAAAGTCAATGATAATAAAATAAACAATTTCAATAATTCAGAATAAATCTAAATAACTTGAATTATATCAAATTTATTTTTAGACAAATATAATAATAATGTTTTTACAATTTTTATTATATGAATTTTATACTCTATATAAAATGTTACAAATATATTATAACCTTATATTAACTATACCCTTAATCATTCTCTCCAACAAAATCATATCTTCCACTAACGCATCATTGCTTCCATCTTCCTCATCCTCTACCCGTTTATGTGCCATGATCTGACGCTCCGTCTTTGCCTTAGTCATAATTATACTGGTATCCGTGGGTCGTTTGCCGAGGATATTCTGCAGAACATTGGTCAACGATCCCTTTGCCTTATTCTTCGTAACAGTTTCATCGTCTGAGCCTAGCACGCGAAATGCAGATATTAGCACAAATATACATTATATATATAATCGCAATTTAGTTATAATATAGTAGAAATAGGCTAGCAAAATATTTTTTATATGCAAAAATATTTTATTTTATATATATTTTATATAAAATTTATATATATTTTATATAATATTTTATATATTTTATATATTTTATATAATATTTTATATATATTTAATATAATATTTTAGTGTAACCTGAGTTATACTCTGACGACGACGACGACGATGACATGTCATTCGCTAAGTTGTCGGCTCGTGTTTCCTCGTCCGTACTGTAATCATCATCATTGTAGTCGTCACCTTTGTTGTTGGTCATATCTAACAATTCGTATTCGTCGTCGGATGTATCATCAAAATGCAAGTTATCCGACAAATCTGAAAATGAGTACATCAGTAAATGAATTATTCCTCAATTGTTCAATTTTATTAAAAAATTGGAATTATTTTCTGCGCAATTAGATAGATATTTCTATTGTAAAAATAGAATTACTATTTTTAATAAATTAATATAATACTGTAATTACATATATATATAATAATGAAATGAGAATAAATTTAAAATAACGAAAGTTGATACAGTTTAATGCAAAGAAATAACCTGAAGACTAATCTCTTAACATTACGGTAACATTTATATTCTATTATCTAGACATAGCATAAATGCTTAGTTGAATTGAATCAGAAGGACAATAAAGATATAAATAATATGTGGAAATAATATCAACTTACGCGTAAGAACACGACAGGAGTGTATAGAGTGAATCATATCCATTATGCCTGAATAACATTACTAGTAAAATCATAAGTCAACCCTATTTTGTAGTCACGCAAAAGTTATGTCCCTCAATAAACATTGCGCCCTAATGGTCATTGCCACGTATACTAAATTCGCGCTACATGGTATTTTCAAATAACCCGAGTCGGCATAAGACAAAGATATAACATATTAATGAAATTGAAAATTAGAGTTTAATACAATACGTTATTCCTAGGATTAATTAAAATGATGCTCTTGTCACCAAAACTATTGTACATGGATCGAATTCACTGTAAGATCAAAGTATGCTCAGTATTTTCAAGAACAATCATTATCTAATTCAGTGAAATAAATCACACCCGTTTAATTAATAAAGCGGTGTTGAATCTAGCTATATTTTATTATTCACATATATACTGTATTCGTTTATATGTATTAACAATTATAACTATATTTATAGATTATTATTGGTTGATTCATGAAATATGTGATATATAATTATATACAAACAATATATAAATAAATAAGGTAAAAATATTTAAAACAAGATATTTAATTCTCTAGTTCAGTCACCTATTCTACATCGTAGTTAATCATCGGTTATCTATCGATCGGTATAAACTTGTTAAATAGTTATGAGCTTTTTAATCACATTATTTCGAAATATTCATAGTACGCACCGTGTAGATGACTCGATAAAAGATATATACTGCTAACCACATATTTTCATTATAATAATGTAACATTAAAGTATAATTTATTACATAATTTAGACAATTCAAAACAATATTTGAATTTGAACTAATGATTGTACAAGAGTTAGTATAATATATATAATATATTATAGAAATAACAATTATTTTAAAATTAAATATTAACTAATGACTGTCGTATTTAGATTGACATATTATGATAAATTATTTAAATACATATTATTATTGAACGATAATTAAGTGTATTACCTGAAGCGTAACTAGAATGATCAGATTCATATTTAACTTCAACTTGATCAGTCATGTTAATATTATTGTAAAATCAATCTACTGAAAATATGTAAATAAATAATTAAATTTCAATATTTTTATAAGTTTTGTATATAATAAATATAGAAATATATTTTGAAAAAATAACACAAATAATACTGAAATTCATAATAAAAAAGCATTAATTCAATAATAAAGATTATTATTTTTAAGAACAATATTGATAATAATATTTTTAATTATAGAGATGTATAAATATTTTATTAATAATTGTAATATATATATTAATATTGGATTTATATTTCAAAATATAAATTCATATATTCATATAGCCTCATTTTAAATTGTATCGCCATTTTAAATTTAATTTTATTATGTTATCAATATTAAAGAGTAATTTAGTATATAGTCTCATTACTAAACATGTAGCATACAGTAATATCATATTAACTAATAAAATATATACTTACTATAATGCTCAGCAATCAAATAATTGCTTAAAATATTATACTAAACAAGTAAACCAAGAAAAGCTTGAAAAACATGTGTTTTCAGGCCCAGATTTTAAACATTTCGTGAACATAGACAAAAAAAATGTAACAGTGAGTAATCCCACAATTGATGAATCTTATCTTGATGGAGATATACATGGCAATGGACAAAAAGGTTTAATTATAAATATGACTTTTGATTATTAACTTAATAAAAATACTATAGATACTAATACCTTGAGTCGGCTTAAACATAATCCTAATGGTTGGTTGGGTGTTATCTAAGATGCACCGAGGATAACATTTTCAAACTAAAAAGTATTTTGTGAATGTTACCTATATTGTCACAATGTCACAATATTATCACAATATGTCTCACTACGATATATCTCATTATCCCTATACTATATACATTTTTTATTTTCAATTACATGTTATCATAAAACATCCTCGATCCTTCTTTTATTTATAGTGTTTGTTACTTTTCCATGTTGTTTGTCATTTATCCCAAGAAACCAGATGATGCAACTTATAGATTATTATATATATAATATCATATTTTAAATAAAATAAAATCATAATATAAATAAAATTATATTTCTCTTTTATTAAACAAAAAACTTAAAGGTGCTGGATGGTTTCTTTGATGTTTTACATTTTAATTATTAATTATTTTCAAAAAGATTTCTTAAAAAGAATAGTTTTATAAAATAAATGTTCTTTTAAAAGATGATATAAAACAAATTCTGCTATACAAACAAAAATAACCTGGATTGTTTGTTGGGTGATTTTTACTTAATATTATTTTTATAATTTGATACAATAATATTTTTGTAATACAATATTATATCATATTTTAAATTAAATAAAATCATAATATAAATCAAATTATTTTTCTTTTATAATATAACAAAAAACTAAAAGGTCCTGGATGGTTTCTTTGATGTTTTAAATTTTAATTGTTAATTATTTTCAAACAGATTTCTTAAAAAGAATAGTTTTATAAAATCAATTTTCTTTTAAAAGATGATATAAAACAAATTCTGCTATACAAACAAAAATAACCTGGATTGTTTGTTGGGTGATTTTTACTTAATATTATTTTTATAATTTGATACAATAATATTTTTGTAATACAATATTATATCATATTTTAAATTAAATAAAATCAATATAAATCAAATTATTTTTCTCTTTTATAATATAACAAAAAACTAAAAGGTCCTGGATGGTTTCTTTGATGTTTTAAATTTTAATTGTTAATTATTTTCAAACAGATTTCTTAAAAGAATAGTTTTATAAAATAAATGTTCTGTTAAAAGATAACCTGGATTGTTTGCTGGGTGATATATTTTTGTATAATATTACAAAAATATTACTGTATCCAATTATACAAATAATATTAAGATATCTTATAATATAAGTTATATTTAAATAACAATTATGAAATTAAATTGATTAAATAAATAGATATAATTATATACATTTTATATTATGTATATAATCTCATAAATTAATTTTTAATAAAATAGATAACTGTTTATATTATAATACACTCATCATTTATTTTGTTTATTATTGATATTTCACATATTGATTGATTGAATAACTTATTTAATAAAAATTAATTAAATAAGAATATTACATTGTATAAATACAATAATTCAATACATTTTAAATATATTTGCAAAATCATGATAAGTTCTTAATCTTCAAACTTGACTCTGATTGGGAAAATACCAATATTAAGTTATTAAATAAAGTAGGTTGATAATTTATATAATCACATTTTAGTGAGCATAACCTAGGAGCAGAATGATCAAATGTAAAATAATATGGATTTTTAAGGTACTGTGTAAAATAATAGTCATTGAATATTATTATAAGTATATCCAACAAAAATTACAGAACAATTTTAAAAGATATATATGGGTATATATTCATTTGTAATTACATTAGTTTAAATAGAACATGTTAATTAATATTTTTAATTAAAATTCTTTGAATGTTTTCTTTATTTATTTTAGATATAGATATTATAAAAAAACTTTAAATGTTCATTGAAATCGGTTCATAAACAATAAAGTTTAGTGATTTGTACAGCAGAATTCAGAGAAAAATCTTTGAAAATAAAATGAGCAAATATTTTATTAATTGAGGATTTACCCCCTTAATAATGAACGAATAATCCGAATTTATATAAATTTAAACACAGCTAAATTGTATTGAATCAATCAGTAATGGAATAGGTGTAATAACTTATAAAGTTATCTTTTATGTTATATTTATGATTTTAATCAATATTTCAGTATTTTTTGAAACATATGGGTGCCAGATGAATGTAAGTGATACAGAAATTGCATGGTCCATACTTGATTCAAAAGGATATAAAAGATCTGAAGATGTCAATAATGTAAATAATACTTACTATATTAATTATTATATAAATTATAACACTAAGTATTAATATCTGAAATATTAAAAATTGTCCATTATATTAGGCTGACATAATACTAATAATGACGTGTTCTGTACGTGATGGAGCTGAAACTAAAATCTGGAATAGATTGGAATTTTTAAAATCAATCAAAAGACGAAAACCAATAAAAATTGGGATATTAGGTATAAATATATATAAATAAAAAATAATTTATATATATTTATATATTTGAAAAATTAATTTTAATCAAAGGTTGCATGGCTGAGAGACTAAAACATAATCTATTGGAAAGAGAAAAAATGGTAGATGTAATTTGCGGTCCCGATGCTTATAGAGATCTTCCCAGACTTCTATATGACGTCACCTCTCAACAGGCTAAATCTGCAGGTTTTATTTTTTGTATTTATATTATTTTAATTATCAACCATTTTATTTATTTTTTATTTGTTGCAGTTAATGTATTATTATCACTAGAAGAAACATATGCTGATGTCATACCATTACGAATTAATCATGAAACTAAATCTGCATTTTTGTTTGTATTATAGATGTTTATAAATATATAGTTTATATTTCAAATATAAATATTATTTTATTAATTATATTTTCATATTCAGATCAATTATGAGAGGATGTGATAATATGTGTACTTATTGTATTGTTCCATTTACAAGGGGAAAAGAAAGAAGTAGACCATTATCATCCATTATAGAAGAGTGTAAATTATTATCTAGTCAGGTTAATTCGAAGGTGTCGATAAACCAAAACTAGAAATAACATCATATTTATGTTTTTATAAAAAAAACGAGTAATTCATTGTTAATAATAATAATAATAGTAATCATATTTAATTATTAATTCCTGTAGAATATTTAAACGTTAGTTAATTTGAGAATTATTTTATTTAAAAATTGTTCTAATTGTTTTCTAAAAGTTATTTATCTTTTATAAAGGGTATCAAAGAAATTGTTTTACTGGGACAGAATGTCAACAGTTATAGAGATTTATCAAAATGCGAAATTAACAAAGATACTAAAATAAGTGAGTTTATATTTTTTAATTTGTGTTAAAATTTTATTATTAGATATTTTATATATAATTTATTCATTATATAAATTTTATATTTTATAAGTATTAGATTATTGTAATATATAAATAAATATTTTGCTTTATTTGTTTTGTAAATATTTTATTTCTCTTGATATTGTTAAATGTTTTTTTGTAATTAAAGAATGATAAAAAACTTTAACCTATTCAGATGTTGTGTCATATTCTCCTAATATAATATACAAACTTTACTTATAGAATTCTGATATATAAATAGTATTTTTTTAACATTAGATGATACGAGTGAAGGGTTCCATACTGTTTATAAATCAAGAAAGGGAGGTAAAACATTTCAAATGCTACTCTCTGCTGTAGCACAAGTAAACCCTGAAATACGAATTCGCTTTACTTCTCCCCACCCCAAAGACTTTCCTGACGAGGTTAGATATACACGTAGCCTATATATATTATAGTTTAACAGATTCTATATTATCAGTTTTTGTAATTATACATCTAATGATTTCTTAGGTCTTGGATGTTATGTTAAAGTTTCCAAATATTTGTCGTCACATTCATTTACCTGCCCAGAGTGGTTCTGATAATGTATTGAATAGCATGAGGCGTGGATATGATATCGGTAGTTATAAGAATTTGGTCAATCGTATAAGGAGAAAAATTCCTGGTTTGTTTTATAACTATTAAACAGCTTGATGTAGAATTTAAATCAACATATGAATTTTAAATTAACTACTTATTGATTGCTGGTTTTAGAAGTAACGTTCAGCGGTGATTTTATTGCTGGATTCTGTGGTGAGACTATCCAGGACCATCAATTAACTTTGGATCTTCTTAAAGAAGTCAGATATAATTTCATATTTTGTTTTCCCTACAGTTTGAGAGAGGTTGAATTGATATTTATGTTCTTAAATATTTTTTAATATTTTCCAATATGTAATTTATTTTTATCTGAGGTAATTGATGATAAAACATCATTTTATGATTTAGAAAACTCTTGCCCATCGCAAACTATCTGATGATGTCAGCAATCAAGATAAGTCAACTCGTCATATTGAAATTGTAAATTTATTTAGATCAATTTCTCATGAAGAAAATCAAAAATCTATAGGAACTATACAATTGGTTTTAATTGAAGGGGTATGTTATAAAAAATATAATTAAATATTTTTAAAGTCTACACTAATATATTGTTATATATTATAATTTCTAAAGGAAAGTAAAAGATCCACTGATGATATGGCTGGTAGGAATGAATCAAATATTAGAGTTGTAATTAAAGATAAATATTTACCGAATGGATATCTTTTGAAAACTGGTGATTATATCAGAGTAGAGGTTAGTATTTAATCTTTATATAATCATTATTATTAATAATAATAATCAAGTTTGACCAATACTTTAATTAATCAGATTATGTCGTGTTCTTCACAAGTGCTTATTGGCAAACCACTGGGCATCTCAAGTATTGCAGACTTTCATTGAGTATTTTGAAATTAAAGTAAATGTTGGGTTATTATATTTTTGCATGCATATATAATAATTGATATGTGTATTATATGTTATGTGTGTATATTAGATATTATTATTATCATATATGATTAATATGTATGCTATAATTATAATAGCACCTCCACATTATCATGTGCTTGAATTTTTGTCGGTAGCTCAAGTAGGTTATTGTTTTAATATATCCAATTTAAAATAATATATTAATAATAGAATTATATCATATAAAAAAATGTCAGCGAAATTAGATCACTTAATGCAATCCATTAAGTGGAATTTTTAGAAAATTGGAAAATCTACATTTAAAATGATAGAATATCACTTTAAATTAATTGATTATTATATCATAAAATCTTTTTATCCAATAACGTATGTATCTTCTATATAAATAAATATGAAAATCAATTATTCTGTTAATTTATTTGATATTTTGATAATAAATGCGATTTTCCATTTTTGCAAAAAATTAGAAAAAAAATAATTGCCTAAATTAATTTTTTTTATTAAATTAACATTATTGATATGCAATATATGAATAATACAGTTTAAACAAATAGTTATTAATAGACAATTAATAATATTATTTAAATCCTATTATTTATTAAATGAATGGCCTCTAGACATCCTTCCAGTATTCCTCCTGGCCAACAGATGGTTCTTACTATTGAAATATTATATAGGTAATTTTCATAATATACAGTATATATGATGTTGATAGTAATAAGATTTTTTTTAATATAGATTTAATTTTAAAATATTATTTTCTCATTTAATTTAATTATTATTATAAAATATTCATCATAAAAATTATAGTAGATATTAATAATTATATATTACAAGTTACCTTATTATTGAAGACATTGAAATTATATTTAATAATTTTAAAAAAATTTAATAAAATAAATAATAATTAATTAGATAATGATTAATTAACCAAAATTTAAATAAAAAAAGTAACAAATATAATTTTAAAATAATTAATAATATTAGATATTTACAATTTTCTTGAATAAATAATGATAATGTTATATTAGTGGTTAAGTTATTATTAAATGTATTGAAAATATCTATAAAGTATGCAGAAAGCAAAATATTTGGATTTTGAGTATATGTGCATATTTATTAAATATAATAAAAAATAATATATAATAAATATACAATAAATATATAAAAAATCAAATATATACAAAAGTAAATATATATAAATAACAATTTTTCTCTCGCACAGTGATACGTTACATAATTTACAATGAAAAATAGTCTTAATTTGATTCCCACTTTTTGTTTTAATTCCATCCTTTTTACATTGCATACAAATTCTAGTAGGTATCTATCCCTGGAAATTCTTTTTGCCATAAACGGGTTATAAAAGTCTTCTTCCATATTCCAATAATTTATAATTGGGGTAGACAAACTACTCCCATGTAAACCGTTGAACCTAGGTAGAAGATTATTTCATCTTCATAGGTTTTGAAATCAGATCCTATTGGAATAAGTATTGATTTTATAAAAAGTAATTAAAATTTAAATATAATTAAAATATATGTGTATATAATTAAAAATTTAATAACCTTTACTGCTAGCATATTCATTTGTGCCCATCACTAAATCTGTAATGAAAGTAGATCCTAGTAAATGTAATAGTATCATCATCGGTTCAAGTCCAAACATATTTGCACTTGGTCCAGTCGATTCTGTAAATTCATTTTCTTTTCGATCAGGAATAGCATAACTCCAACCATTTGGTGGAAATGAATCATTTACCTGAAATATTCAATATTTTTTACAATAAATATAATATAATATACACCACTAGAACATATAAATAATATAAATATGATTATATATAATAAAAAACATGTTTCTAAAATACAATATTATAATTTGATAATATCAAACCAAGTGTATACTAACTCTTTCCATTACATTGCGTTGCATTCCAAACCTTCTCCTACCTGATCGTGTACGCGATGAACATGGTTGCTATAAATTTATTAAAATTATATATACATAATATAAATGAATTCAATACATGAATGATGAATTCAATATGATATAATATAAATTAATTTATTCACTGTTATTTATGGAATATGTTTGAATAATATATAATAAAATAGAAACCGAGATATCAGTACCATCATTTTCATCGGATATATTAATATCTCCTAAATTTAATTTATGAAATTGACATTAGCAACCAAAAATAACAAAATGATCTCTGAAATATAATATGATAAAAAGATATGTATTTGAAGTATTTATATTCTTGTAAATGAAATCAATATATATGTAGTATATATTTATTTAGAATTAGGTAATAATAAATAATCTATATACTTATTTTAGACAAAATAATAAATTATATCGATAATAAAATATAAACTTTAAAAAAAATATACATTTTATAAAAGTGTTTTATTGATTATATTAGATAGAATTATATGTCGAAATTGTAAATTATAAATAATATAATATACTAACAGGTATACTAGTATCAGATCCTGTAGAATCATCGGAACTTTCCAAATTCATAAAAATATCTAAAGCTTGCAATGCAGTATAGGGTCTTTCAACCATTTTAAAAACAATTGAGTAGACACTTTGACGCTCATTATATTTATAGTTATCTCAAAAAGTAGAACGGCAAATGCTTAATACCAAATTTGAAATTTATTTAGTATATAATTGTGTTTAACATACTGTAAATATTATTAATTTTTATCAAATATATTTTGAAATATAACCAATTAAATATTCTTGTTGTATTCTTATTATTTATCATGGTGTATTAAAAATTTTAGATTCTAATTGAGTTATTATATTTGTAAACAATGCATTCAAAATTTTAGAATTTAAAATATTATAAATTGTAAGAAAACATTATTATTAATATAACACTAATTTATTTATTTATTTAATATTTAATATTATTTCTAAAATTTATTTTCTATATAATGTTTTATAACTTTTAATTTCGAATATTAATATTATCAGATTAAAGTAGTTTTATTAAAGTTATATATCAATCTTATAAAGTCATATAATTTTATTAAATAATACTTTATTATAATAGCTCAATTTTACATTTATTTACACATCGAAATTTAATTGACGCTAATGTCTATCGGGTTTTCAGCAAAATGACGTTAATGTATATAGGGTTTAAAGGGTTAATAGACAATATAAGCATATTTTTGAAATATGTTAAAAATATTACAACTAATTATCAAGAGGGGTGAAAATATGAAAATTTAAAATAAATATTTTCGCTTTATTATCTACACCGTTAATATAATATTATTTATATAAATAAATTTTTTATCAATTCTACTATTTAATAAATAATATTATATGATAATATTAATCATAATATCTATATTATTATAAGAAATTAAAACATTTATCGTTATTAATAAATCAGTTATCATTTTAAAGAGCTATAATATATATATATGAAGTATAATAATTCTTTTGAAAATACTATTTATTATATCATATTATTAATTAAATAACATAAATATATATAATAAAGAAATTAACATCGTTGAATGAAATCGCGCTTAGAAATAAAATTTGGAATTAATTTCCGCTCCATAAGTGTAATATTTATACGAGCATCCCTTTTATCAGCGGAAATTATTGTTTTCTATGTCTGAGATACCAAACGAATATGTCTTTCGACAGATTGAATATGGCTTGGGTTTGGTGGAAAAGATATTACTGGTACAATATTATTAATGTAGTCAGTGAAACACGAGCTGGAAATATGTTTTGTTAGAACTGATTCCAGCCATGTTCCTTCATTATCTATTAAATCAAAATATTCCTCTGCATCAAAATTTATAATTGGCTTCTCAAATTTTCTAACTGTTCTTTCATCAATACTTCTACATTCAATAATTATTTGTGCTGCTTTAAATCGTATAGAAGGTCTTTCATCATTCAACATGGCACACAGTAAATTCTCGCTATGCAATGAATATGAATTATTACTAATTATTCTTTTTACAATGTCAATTATGCGCTGATCATTTAAAGCTTTTGTATTAGTTATCATGTTGTGAATATGGTTAGGAGTTTTTGTAAAAATAGGTTGTGCTTTTACAGCAAACCATGTACGTGCATAAACTTTAATTATATATTTGGACATAATTAATAAATCATCGGAGGGGTTTTCTATGGAAATATAAACACGTAAAATTCTATTGGCAGTTGTGAGCCAGCATAACCAAGTTTGCCGAGTGATCTCCTCGCCAAACTTTCGGATATATCTCCAGATGATATGGCGATGATTATATCCCTGAGATAGAGTTGATCACTGCTCAAATCTGTGTTATTGAGCAAATCCGAGAGTTATTGCTGAGACAAATTGATTAGAGGGAAGCGAACAGGTGATAATTCATTACAATTATGAAGAAGAATCCCGACAGGCCCAGAATGAAGGTTTGGTCCTCTAGATGGACCATCTAGAATATTGAAGATATTCTTCATAGGCAACTCGTTCATGTGTAGAATACATATCTGAAATGGAGAGTTATTGTATATTATAGTGTTGAAAATAATATTAACATTGGTTATAAGTTAAATTTTAGTTATATATTTATGTATATATAATTGAGTTAATATATTATAAAATCAAAATATAAAACTCACATTCCAATGACACTTTCTTTTGAGTTTTTTTTCCAATAATGCGATAGCTCCTCCTGTCGTCCAGTGTTCGTATTAGTTCCATCTGCTCCAGTAACTCTAACTTGTTTTAATTCTTCTGCAGGAACCGTATCAACAATAACATTTAACAAGTCTACTGCAGAATGACCAGCCATTGCGATATGCCCGATATATTCACTACCGGGTTCATTTAATATTGTGAGATGGTTTTCTGGGTGTAACTTTTATTTGGCTGGAGCGTTGAATCAATCTTACTATCAAAATATAGCCCCGAGATGTTGGATTTTAATGGCATATAATTTTCTCTGCACTTATTTCTTTGGCTACGAACAACATTCCTATCAACTATCTCAGAAGTTTCATCTTTTGTAATTATCTTACGGTCAATTAAAACAGAAGTGATAATTGTGGCAGTTCTGTATCTGATGTACCGAAACGTTCTGCTGACTTCATTGTCACCTGATAGTACACATGATCAGTTCTGTAATTGAAAATATTGTATCAATAATAGTGCTATATTTAATAAATATTATAATATATAATATATAATATGATATCATTAAGTAGAGTAGTGATCATATTATATTAACTCTGGCATAGATAACTCTTCTGGCTCATAGTCGCTTTCATCAAAATAATCGAAATTTCGGTAGCCATCATCTTCATCAATGTCGCTTTCGCTATCACTATCAATATATTCATGTGAAGAATCTTCATTGTTTCTATTGAGATAGTTAAAAATATTATTATAAATATAATTATCAAACTTGAAAGATTTTATAAATATTCTATAATTCAAAGTATATTAATTTCCATAACTTATAACCAATAACGGTAATAATTTACAATATATCGTTGAATAGACATACCGAGAATGACTACTTCCACTAGTTTTATTTTATGAACTGCGACTTTGTTTAGATGTATCAATTCTTGTAGATAAGTCGATATTTAATCGATATTTACACTGCTCGCTGGCACAACATCTGTGGCTTTCACCGAGCACTGGTCGTCATCCAGTATTCCCATAGCCGCTGCCATAAAGATGTTGCGAAAGACACCACTGATTGTCCTCGAGTGCTCGAAACTTTTCAGACCATTTCGATATATCATTAATAGGCGAATGTAAAATAACTCGCTGGCTTTAGGTGAAATCTGAGAGATTCGAGATAATTATTATTTTTATGACTGCACACTTTCGCTGCTATTTTTATTCCACTTATATCAGTGCACTACTTGGAAATAGAAGAGTAATGAAACGAAAAAATCTTCAGTGGATAAATAAATCTATCGACTTCGAAGACTGTATTATTTAAATTGAAGGATTGATTGTGAACGTAAATGATTTGTTGGCAGTTAGGTATCATCAATACCAACACCGATGTGTAGTTTTCGTGATTAGAAAAATTAAGTATTATCCACGTTGCCTCAATAGATCCGATATCAAGCATTCCGATACTCTCGTATTGTGGGTTGTGAATCTCAAATGTCAATTCATCTGAATCCTTGTTTACGCATTTGAGTATGTATTTGATGCTCTGTGTACCATAGTACACAACTCAATATTAATATGGCATGCAAAATACACCTAATGACAGCTTAAGTCCATTCACGCTTTGCTGGCATTATTCAATATTTTTCAATCGATTATAAGCAGAAAAATTCCATATTTATAGCATTTTTTATCGACTTGTCAAGCGATATAGCGCTAGGGACCCTTCCTTGCACGGCTAGAGAGGGGAGCTTATCTTTCTTTTAAGGACCACCTTTCTCTCAATGCTAACCGGACGGTTCGAACGACCTTAGAAGGCCTGCAAGAGAAGTCATCGATGATAAGTATTAGTTGGTTTCTATCATCGGCATCAATCTTGCAGTGCAATCTAGCGGCCGCTTTCCTCGTCCTCGTCCAAATATTTGTCAGGGTGGAGTTGTGCCTGAAAGCGTAAATGCCTCCATCGTTGTTCCCTGACAAAAATTTGTGGTGTGATGCAGTAGCACCTTTTAGACCCGTCTCTATGGTCTGCGTGAGTTCCTTTTGAGCTAGCGTATTTATTGTTTCGAATTTAGCAGATGTAGGCCCTTGGAGAGAGTCCATACATCTGCCTCTTCGATCGACTTGGGAATCGCTAGCCCTCCCACCGATCTGGTAGCATAGAGGAATGAATTCGATGCTCTCTCCGGTAGTTTGCATATGTACTTAAGGAAGGATACAACTTTCTGGTCGAGTTTTGTTAATCCTTCCTTAGATACTCTACCGGAAGAGAGATCGAATGAGATCGATGGGAGCAGGAAAGCTCGCAGAACTTCGAGCTTTTGCCATGGGGCTAAAAGGCATTCTGCCAATTTGTCAATCTTACCTGGGACATCGGTACACAAACTGTATAAATAGTTGTAGCCGATTGGGATGCCCAGATAAGTTTCGTAGTCCGTCTTTGCTAGTTTTGGGATGATATTATTATAAATAGTAAATGATTTGGTGGCAATTTTGCCGCTCAGTAGAGTAAGAGATGCGCATTTAGTCGGGTTGAAGGTCAGTCCTAGCAAAGACGATGTATTGGTAAGTTGGGTCAGTGTATTTTGGAGTGCATCGGCGCTCCCTGCTATGATAGCTGTATCATCGGCATAGGTGGTGACCTTGACCGAGGCTGAATCCGGGATTGATTCGCTTTATCAGCCTCGTTAGTGTCTCGGTTGCCAGATTAAATATAATCGGGCTCAGGCCATCCCCTTGACGAACACCCGCTGTTGAATGGATATTCAGGGAGTGTTCGCCGCCTTGCAGGGAGCTGCAGTTGTCGTTGTAGTATTGCCTTTAAACGTTGGGGGATTGGGAGGGAAAGGAAGAGATTTTTGAGGGTGGTGTGTGGGAGAGAACCGAACGCGTTGCGGAGATCCAGCCACGCTATATAGAGCTGCCTCTTGGATTTCCGAGCCTCGCCAATACATGATTCCAGAAGATATGTATGTTCCTGTATACCGTTGATACCTGGGAGGAAACCTTTTTGTTCCTTGGAGATCCACTCCAGATCAACGGCAACAGAAACTATCTTCTTGGCGAGAATACTCGAGTACAGCTTATATAGCGTGCACAGCCACATGATGGGCCTGAAATTACCAGGGTCGTTCGTGGGGCCCTTGTGGATAAGGATAGTTTTACCTTTTTTCCACGATGAAGGGACACCCAGCTCGTGGACGACCCTGAACAGGGCTTCGATCAGACGTCCGCTCGGGTCACATTTCTGTAGGTGGCGGTATTCTAATTTATCGTGACCCGTAGCGGTGTTCAAAACTCTCCTCAGTTTGTAGAGTATCTCCTTTCTGGTAGGAGGGTATAGTAAAGTCTCTGTTTGGGATTCGTCGAGGACTGTCCACTGGCATGCGTCATACTCTTGTCTTATGCGATTAGCAATTACAATACATGCGATTAGCGAGTTACCCATCATCCCTCGGGCTACTATTGTGGAGAACCTTGTTGATGGCTCGCTTCGGATATATGTTAAATAGCTTCTGGATAAAGCTAGCATCTTTGGGGTCATGGTGATCCGTAGCGTTGGTTATAGCGTCAGTAACGGTAGTATCAGTAGTAGCTTGGATATTGGGAATGTAAGTAAACGGTGGTGATTACCGGTAATGAGGGCGATTCGGGGCTTTGGTCGGTGGTGGAAGTGGGATGGGAGCTCTCCGAAGTAGACTCTTCAAGGGGACTAGAGGGAAATATGGGTGCAGGTCCTGGAGTTGGTGATGATGGAAGTGACGCAATATGTGTTCGGCAGGTTATAAAATGCGTCTTCGTGCGGGCCTCCTTTGGGGAGAGGAGGTGCCCGCATCTGCACTTACATCGATACAGCGACTCCAGGTCGTGCTTCCTGAAGAAGTGGTGCTGGAAACTCACAGCTATCTTAGTCCCAGTTGCTTTGGACGTGAATAAGCAACCGGGGATATGGCATCGATGTTGAGTGCTAGGCATGAGCAGGATGAATGTGAGTTTGCCATCTTCCTGGCAATGAACTTCGGATGTTGGGGAAACTTGTTTCTCCTCCGATGGCTTCGCAATTCTTGGTATGCGAAGCCGTACCTCTCAAATCAGTGAATGTTTTGCTACATTGGCATATGTAGGAGAATTCACTGTTTGAACTCCATGTTTCTTGTTTAAGTGATTTCTGACTTCTAAGTGCCTAGATTTAGAAATCCATGACTTATCGCATAAACAACATTGGAGGCTAGACGGTACTGGAATCGAAATTCGAAGTTTATTGCCATCTAGAATTAGGACCATAGGTCACAAAGTGACGGCTAATACGGGTAGTGGAAAGAGGGAAGTGACCTAGAAGTGTAAAGGATAAGTGTATGGGTTGAAATAGGTGTGGAAGTATAAAAGGTAATAAAAGATAAAGAATATGTAAGAATATGTAAATGTGTAAATGTAAATGTGAATAAAAATGTAAATATTTAATATAAAATGTAAAATGTAAATGTAAATGTAAAAATATGCAAGAATATGTAGAAATATGTAAAATGTATGTAAAATATGAAAGCGTGTAAATTTATAAAAATGTATGAATAGAAAAAGATAAAATGAATTAGGATATAAAAGAATATAAATAATATTGCAGGTTCTAGGGATAATTCTGTGAATATTGCTTATATCAGCCACTATAAAGTAACCTGGTCTTAAGAGCTTGATTCCTTGCAATATTCACAGGTGCCTGGATTTTAAAAATAAAAGTATTAAGATCGTTCTAGCCAAAAGGCTGAGAAGCGATATTTTTGTTCCTTGGAGATCCAGATCAACAGAAACTATCTTCTTGGCGAGGATACTCGAGTACAGCTTATATAGCGTGTACAGCAGCGTGATGGGCCTGAAATTACCAGGGTCGTTCGTGGAGCCCTTCTTATAGATAAGGATAGTTTTTGGTAGATTCTTCCTGGAAATAAACTTATAGCCTTTAATCTAATCTCCTCTCTAGAATCTGTTAGCTGGTCATTAATTTTTTTAGTATTTCAAATCATTTGTTAAATATGATGTAGCGACTGGTAAAAATGTGGTCTTGATTTTACAGCAAACCACGTTCGGGCATATACATTAATGATATATTTACATAATAAAGATAATTCAGTTGATGGATTAATAATAGATATGTATAATAATTTGTTTTTTTTATCATTATATAAACTAACATTCCAATTACATTTTCTCTTCAACTTTTTTCGATGAGAGCGATGACACCTCCATGTTGTCCAGTATCAACATTCGTGCCATCGGCTCCAATTGCCAGCACCGATTCCAATTCTTCGGGAGGAATACAATTAACTATACCATTAAACAAATCAACTGCAGTATGTCCAGGCATCGCTTTATTGCCCACATACTCGCAGCCAGGTTCATTTAAAATTGTTACATGGATTTCGGGTTGTATCGTCTTGTTCAGCTGTAACGTAGCATTTTGCTATCGAAATAGAGGCCGGAAATATTGTTCTTTTCCGGCATTGATTCTTTGCGTATCTTATTCCTAAGACGCCGAATATAACTAAGATCTACAATCTCAGAAAGATTGTCTTTATCAATGATCCCCCAGATGATCGCAAACTTTTATAATGTGATCTTTAACAAGTTTTCTTATTTTAATATCATCATTGGACAAAAATAGTAAAATATTTTCACTGCTAAAAAACCCATTATTTTTAATTGCTTATGAATTATGTTTATAGTAGTTTATTATATATGAAATATATAATTACATTGGTTAGATTATGTTCTCCTTTGTATTGTATTATGTTACCGAAGATAGTAAATTCCTGTCAATTCATATTTGCATTCATTTTTTCATAGCCATATTATAAGCATATAATGCATATAATAGTAGTCCAGGCGTTTAGCACATATTACAATTATTTAATTTTTGTAATATTTTTATACATACGCCTTATGATTTTCAGATTCTATTTTAAATTCATCTACATTTTTATTTGAAGAATAATGAGAGGAAAATAATTATATTATATGTTATTCTCAGACATGACACCTTTTTATTGAATTATGACCAATTATATTTTAAACCATTGCTCTAGCAGGTACATCACATTTAATGGAATCTAATCTTATACTGTCAACCATTAAGAACAACCCAGCAAACATAGCTGTTTTGTAAATCCTTTGATGTGTTTAGAAAAATAAAAAATAATGTAAAAGAATTAAATTTTCTGGATTGTTATCTGATACAATATTACATCAACATATTTATTTCTTCTATTACTTCAAACATGAATTCATTTTCAATGGGTTTATTTTCCATATGTATAATATATGCACAAACTTTAAATAGTCGAATATTAATTGATAGAACCCTACTTCCCATGCTTTTTTAATTTTCAATGTATAGAAATACTGTAATTTTTGAAGATTATAAGTAATGTTGATAATTAAATATTCTATATTATGATATATATATTTTTGAAATATAATATATTAGTAGTATTCTAACATAAACAAAATATAAAGTTATATTTAATAATTTTAAAAGTATCACTTTTTTACATGTATATATATTTAGATAAATTAGTATAATATTATAATATAGATAATAATATAGATAATAATATTATAATCTATATAGGTAATAAATATATATGTATTTATACACTGGTTACCTTGATTAAAGAAGCTCAAATGGCATTTTATTTGAGCGATAATATTGAATATGTTCAGTTATCGGAAAGTATCAGATTCATCATATATTCAGCATTAGATTTAGATTTACAACTAATTCAAATAGCTCTCATAATTCAGGATAATAAGAGAATTGATTACTGTGATAATTATTTAGATAGTGTATTTTTTGGCAATATTGTGACTTAGAAATCTATCTTCCTACCAGTGTATATAAAAAGCTTTAGGTAACTTCTCACCAAATCATAAACTTAGAAGAATTTCATTCTATCGATAGTTGAGACCAGGGATGTAGCTCTCCTCAGTGCATTCATTTTTATCCAAGATTGTTTGCACCTGTTTTTATTATAACTGTTTTTATATACATTTTTTAGAGGTTTTCTTATGTAGATTTTCCTTACAGATTATTAAAATTTTAATTGTACAACAATTTATTTTAATCTTTAAATTAGTATATTTTTTATAATTGAAATCAGATTACTTTATGTGTTGTTATTATTTTATAATATTAATTATAAGTATTATATGACTGCAGTATATATACCTTGTCAGGTCATACCTGTTTCGAGATATTCTGTTCCGGTCATAATTATCCCGTATTATTACGCAATTACTACAATAGGGTGCTGCATTTGGTATTGACTTTAGTCCCAAATAATCTAAAATAAAATTTAATCTTATTTAGGTACTTTTGAACTCGGATCATATAAATGAAATATATATATAATTGATTTCGAATAATATTTTCTAGATTTCAATAAGCATTCTAAATATAATATAACTAAATTATAATACTAAGATAATAAAGTATATTTTATATATAGTATCTGATTTTCAATATCGTATGTGAAATATTTATAAGTACAATGTATTTACATTTTGAAGATGCATAATCATTTGTACAAACGATCAAATTTTCGAAAAATCTTTCACCCATAATCTCAAGCAGATATTCAAAAGATGTTGAAAGAACATCATATTATGGTCCTTTTTTTCTTTGTATAGATTGACATGTGATATTACGGAATATAATTATTCTATTTCTAATAAATATGTGTTTTGTAAATATTGTATTTTATAAATATTACATAGTGTAATATATTATAATATTACATAATGGTAGTGTGTCAAAAACTAACATCTATCAATAGACCAGCTATTTTTCTACCAGTTCTTCACCGCCTCTTCCACATCCATCAAGAATTCTAGTTCTTATAGAACTACTTGTATATGGAGTTACTTCAGATTCATCTGAATCACTCTCAATAGCATCAATTTCAGAATCGCTTGATAATTCTCATATATTATAAATGAATTTATTATATTGTTGATTACATTGCTAGGGAATTTAATTTGTTTTAAAATTAACATAGATTCATTATTGATAATATATTATTAAATATAATTCTAAAATAGAGATATATTATAAAAGTTATGTATTATATTCTATAATAGAGGAATAATATAATATATAATAGAATTTAAAATTAACAAATATAAAAATTTTAATTTCAATAATATTTTTATAACAATTTTATATGTGAAAAAATATTTGTTAGATCATTTACGATTTATGATGTGTTAATAATTATAATTAGATTATTATATATAAAAAAACACTGTTTACTTCATCTTTATAATCCTATTCACTAGAATTCGATATCATTTCTAAAGCCTCTTTCGTATTAAAAAATCGATGTACCATTTCAAAATAATAAACATAATTGACGCTTATTAGATTAGAAATACTTTAAAATTTAGTATCATGTGATATTTCAATTTTTACATAAATATTACTATTACATATATTTTATTTAATATTTTACTTTTATAATTTTAAATAAGTATATGCGGATTTAAAAAAAATCAGTGCTTTTATTTCATTTTGATTATAGAATTATTTATAATACATAGTATTTTTTGATCATTTGATAATATACATATTTTTTATATACAATGAATTAATCAAACACCTAATAATAAATATTTGTAAAATTATTTTATAATTTTAATAAAATATAATTATTACTGATTTTTAAATCATATTTTTAGAAATATATATCTATTAGATATCATATTTATACATTTAAAATGATTTTATTTTTTTATTATCTTATCTTACTTAAAATTTGATTATAATTTGAAAAAAATATGTATATGTATAGAGTACATTTATTTTTAATGCAAACTCATAATTATTTAAGATTGGGAGTTTGACAAACTATTCTTGATGTTTGGGAATTGACGTAAAAGTATTATATATTAAAATTTTTAATTCTTCTCTTGTTTCAAACATGAATTCTTTATCAATATATTTGTTTTCCATATGTAATAACTGCATAAACTTTAAGTGGTCTAATATCAATTAATAATTAAATAGCCCAAAAGATTTTAGAAGATGAATGAAATGGTGCCATGCTATCAATATTTAATGATAGGAAATATTTTAATGTTTTTCATATCTTACAATTTATTTATGTAATTTGTTTTTAATATCTAAATATCTATTATAAGCATATTCTTATAGAATTCTTCTGTAGAATTTTTAATAATATATCTTTTGAAACTTATAATACAATGGCCACTGACTATTATTTTTTCAGGAACTCAATTCTACATTGATTATATCACTAGTATTATAATCACTGCTTGCCTCATCTACATCAATGCTACTTGATATATTAAAACTAATACTAAGAACACTTATGGTATCACCACTATATATATATCAATGTCAACATTACAACTTGCAGCAATGATATGACGACTCACTAGATATTCCACCACCATTAATTGTCAGATGAGCACACATCAAATTTAATGGCACAGATGCATCTCTACCATCAGTGATGGTAAATAACATATATAGGTCCATCTTATTTCCTATACGCCATCTGCAACTTACAATACCATCACCATCTGCAAGTTTAATATTATCATCTGGTAGGACAATTTGTTTCCAATAAGGTGGAAAAAGTATATTTTCTGTACCAAGACTTTGCAGACATTTTACGAGCTTTATAGAAGTATCAAAATTATCTGTTGATAAAATAAGATTATATTGTATATATGGTGAATTTAATTTATACACAATATTGAAGGTAAATCCCTTCGCCGCTGCTTAAACTAGCATCTCTTCTAGTATATATTTGAAATCCTAAATTTAATAGCATATTTAGACCTTTCTCTATGGTCTGCGTAAGTTCCCTTAGAGATAGCGTACTTATCATATGGTCGCTCGAATTTAGCAGATGTAGGCCCTTGGAGAGAGTCCATACATCTGCCTCTTCGATCGACTTGGGAATCGCTAGCCCTCCCACCGATCTGGTAGCATAGAGGAATGAATTCGATGCTCTCTCCGGTAGTTTGCATATGTACTTAAGGAAGGATACAACTTTCTGATCGAGTTTTGTTAATCCTTCCTTAGATACTCTACCGGAAGAGAGATCGAATGAGATCGATGGGAGCAGGAAAGCTCGCAGAACTTCGAGCTTTTGCCATGGGGCTAAAAGGCATTCTGCCAGTTTGTCAATCTTACCTGGGACATCGGTACATAAACTGTATAAGTAATTGTAACCGATTGGGATGCCCAGGTAAGTTTCGTAGTCTGTCTTTGCTAGTTTTGGGATGTTATTATTATAAATAGTAAATGTTTTGGCGGCAGTTTTGCCGCTCTGTAGAGTGAGTGATGCGCATTTAGTCGCGTTAAAAGTCAGTCCTAGCAAAGACGATGTATCGGTCAGTCGGTCAAGTGTATGTTGGAGTGCATCGGCACTCCCTGCTATGATAGCTGTATCATCGGCATAGGTGGTGACCTTGACCGAGGCACCTCCGAGGTTGAATCCGGGATTGATTCGCTTTATCAGCCTCGTTAGTGGCTCGGTTGCCAGATTAAATATAATCGGGCTCAGGCCATCACCTTGACGAACACCCGCTGTTGAATGGATATTCAGGGAGTGTTCGCCGCCTTGCAGGGAGCTGCAGTTGTCATTGTAGAGTTCGGTCAGTATAGCCTTTAATCGTTGGGGGATTGGGAGGGATAGGAAGAGATTTTTGAGGGTAGTGTGTGGGAGAGAACCGAACGCGTTGCGGAGATCCAGCCACGCTATGTAAAGCTGCCTCTTTGATTTTCGAGCCTCGCCAATACAAGACTCTAGAAGGTAGGTGTGTTCCTGTATCCCGTTGATCCCTGGGAGGAAACCCTTTTGTTCCTTGGAGATCCACTCCAGGTCAACGGCAACAGAAACTAGCTTCTTTGCGAGGATGCTCGAGTACAGCTTATATAGCGTGCACAACAGCGTGATGGGCCTGAAATTGCCCGGGTCGCTCGTGGGGTCCTTGTGGATAAGGATAGTTTTACCCTTTTTCCACGATGAAGGGACACCCATCTCGTGGACGACCCTGAACAGGGCTTCAAGCAGTCGACCGCTCGGGTCACATTTCTGTAGGTGGCGGTATTCTAATTTATCGTGACCCGGAGCGTGTTCGATACTCTCCTCAGTTTGTAGAGTATCTCCTTTCTGGTAGGAGGGTATAGTAAAGTCTCTGTTTGGGATTCGTCGAGGACTGTCCACTGGCATGCGTCATACTCTTGTCATACTCTTGTCTTATGCGATTAGCAATTACAATACATGCGATTAGCGAGTGACCCATCATCCCTCGGGCTACTATCGTGGAGAACCTTGTTGATGGCTCGCTTCGGATGTGTTAAATAGCTTCTGGATAAAGCTAGCATCTTTGGGGTCATGGTGATCCGTAGCGTTGGTTATAGCGTCAGTAACGGTAGTATCAGTAGTAGCTTGGATATTGGGAATGTAAGTAAACGGTGGTGATTACCGGTAATGAGGGCGATTCGGGGCTTTGGTCGGTGGTGGAAGTGGGATGGGAGCTCTCCGAAGTAGACTCTTCAAGGAGACTAGAGGGAAATATGGGTGCAGGTCCTGGAGTTGGTGATGATGGAAGTGACGCAATATGTGTTCGGCAGGTTTTAAAATGCGTCTTCATGCGGGCCTCCTTTGGGGAGAGGAGGTGCCCGCATCTGCACTTCCATCGATACAGCGACTCCAGGGCGTGCTTCCTGAAGAAGTGGTGCTGAAAACTCACAGCTATCTTAGTCCCAGTTGCTTTGGACGTGAATAAGCAACCGGGGATATGGCATCGCTGTTGAGTGCTAGGCATGAGCAGGATGAATGTGAGTTTGCCATCTTCCTGGAAATGAACTTCGGATGTTGGGAAACTTGTTTCTCCTCCGATGGCTTCGCAATTCTTGGTATGCGAAGCCGTACCTCTCAAATCAGTGAATGTTTTGCTACATTGGCATATGTAGGAGAATTCACTGATTTGAACTCCATGTTTCTTGTTTAGGTGATTTCTGACTTCTAAGTGCCTAGATTTAGAAGTCCATGACTTATCGCATAAACAACATTGGAGGCTAGACGGTACTGGAATCGAAATTCGAAGTTTATTGCCATCTAGAATTAGGACCATAGGTCACAAAGTGACGGCTAATACGGGTAGTGGAAAGAGGGAAGTGACCTAGAAGTGTAAAGGATAAGTGTATGGGTTGAAATAGGTGTGGAAGTATAAAAGGTAATAAAAGATAAAGAATATGTAAGAATATGTAAATGTGTAAATGTAAATGTGAATAAAAATGTAAATATTTAATATAAAATGTAAAATGTAAATGTAAATGTAAAAATATGCAAGAATATGTAGAAATATGTAAAATGTATGTAAAATATGAAAACGTGTAAATTTATAAAAATGTATGAATACAAAAAGATAAAATGAATTAGGATATAAAAGAATATAAATAATATCGCAGGTTCTAGGGATAATTCTGTGAATATTGCTTATATCAGCCACTATAAAGTAACCTAAATGTGTAAATGTATAAGAGTGTAAATATATAATATAAAAAATATGTAAAAATATGCAGGAATAGGTAAAAATATGTAGAATGTATGTAAAATATAATATTAATGTATGTAAATTTATATAAATGTATGAATAGAAAAAATAAAATGGATTAGAATATAAAAGAATGTATGTGATGGGAGTATGGGTGCAGGTCCTGGAGTTGGTGATGATGGAAGTGACGCAATATATGTTAGACAGGTTTTAAAATGCGTCTTCATGCGGGCCTCCTTTGGGGAGAGGAGGTGCCCGCATCTGCACTTCCATCGATACAACGTCTCCAGGTCGTGCTTCCTGAAGAAGTGGTGCTGGAAACTCACAGCTATTTTAGTCCCAGTTGTTTTGGACGTGAACAAGCAACCGGGGATATGGCATCGCTGACAAGATTTTCAGAATGGGTATTATTGAGTAAGTCATCAATTAACCAATTGCATCATACGCGTTACTTCGCAGTGGCAGATATGGAGGGTAATTTTTTAAAATAGAAAATTCTGACTAGAACCCGAGATATAAATAAAAATGTAAATAGTAAAATAGAATACAGTAAGTAAAAATACAATAAGATGACATAGGATAAAATATTATGAAATAAAATAAATAAAACTAGAATAAGAATGGGGATGACCTCACTCCGGAGATGAAAAGAAAAATTGGGTGGTACCCGCGGATCCTTCGATAGCCGCCACTCGCATTCTTCTTTTCATCTTTTTCCACATATCGGTAGGGATATTTAATACCCGCTTGATATTGTCGTTCTCAGGGACCCATGAGCCTAGTGCACCGACTACAAGTGGCATAACTGTACCAATGTCGGCGTATTTAGACTTTTTGCGGTCGGATGCACTAGCTAGGTTTGAGACTTCATCAAACGGGCATGTCACGTCTATAAGGATATGTGGATGTTGAATGGTGATGTCCGGAATGAGGGCACCTGAACGTAATAATAAGGGAGTGGGGTACGTCCAGGATTTCTAATAGGTTTGTCAGTAAGTCTTCTACTGCATCATGACGTTTGGTGTAGTGTAGCAGCATTGAGGAACAGCTAGATACAACGTGCGAAGTAGTCTCCTCCTTTTGGAAACATCTTCTGCACATTGTATCGACACTACCCCCGGAATGAATTTCGTGGGGAGGCAGCCAAGCTTGGCTTTGGACCAGAAGCTCCAAGCCGTGAAGGAAAGAGCAGTTCTAGCTGAGGTCAAATGGGGGATATCCCCACTTGACTTATCAAGCGATATAGCGCTAGGAACCCTTCCTTGCACGGCTAGAGAGAGGAGCTTCTCGGACCACCTTTCTCTCAATCCTATATGATATCGCTGTTGAATGCTAGGCATGAGCAGGACCCGACCAACAATTTTCGCCGTAACGGCTGGAAAACGGCTCTACCGTTTCATCCCCGATTCACGATTTTATGTTGTGTGTAAAAGCCGGACAAACGGCGTTGCTTTATTTCTATTGTTCGGTATTTATACGGCGTTTCTTTATTTCTAGTGTTATATATAAATAAACGATGTTGGTTTATATAATTTATTTTATAAATATAAATATAAAAAATATAGATATCACATTTCGTGAAGCATTAATGTTTTATCACCTTCCGTGACAACCCGAAATTTTTAAGATGTATCTGACATCTGACTCTCTTCATCTGATTCAACAAATATCACTATATATATGCCCAAGGTGGTTTTGAATACTACTTTTGATATCATCATTGATATCAGAAAAAATAGATCTAGTCAAATCTGTATAACAAATATTTACATTTATTGTATTTTATTGGCATCAATTTAAATACTATTAATTAATTTTGTAAATAATATAACCTAGGTTAAGTATTTATCAATATTAAAATAATTATTAATTGTTTTGATAAATAATATAACCTAGTAAATATTTATCAATATATTACAAAAATATAATATGTTAAAATTTGAGAGATATTAACCAGTTATAATTCTGTAAATATTTGGTAATTTTAACAGGCTAATCTTTTTTGGCCCTCTATATGAAAAATTTTTCCATACTTCAAACGTCGCCATTTATTTATAATACTTCTCACGCACTTTTTCCCATCTCGCTTGTTTAAGCAAGGTATCAAATATGAATACTGTAAAATATTATAAATTTAACAAATACATATATATTTATATCTTAATAAATATATTTACATTTTAAATAATTTATTAATGAGATATTAATAATTATTAACTATATATATAACTATAGTTATAACTCTAGTATCACTATAGTGGAAATGAATATAATGCAAATAATTGTATTTGATTTTTTCTTATATATTACAATAACATAAATAAATTCATATTTAACTTATTAGTTAAATTTATATTGAATAGGAATTATTCTTTGTCACGATATTTATTGATAAGAAATCAATATTTTTTATACATTTTTTGAAAACCTTTGAATTTTATACTTTTATCATATATATTTTTTAAAATCAATTAACAATACTTCATACTAATACAATGCATTGAAAATCTTAAGAAACACAATGTAATGAAATATAAGATGTAATGTGTAATAATAAATTATTATGTATATTATTAACTTCATAATAAATAATACTTTTAATGATGTATATCTATAATTAAATCTATAAATAATTGCTATCAATAAATAAATATATTGAATACAAACTATAACCTCAAATTGTTCTGAATCAGTTTCCATTATTATTTCTATAGTTATATCTATAACTTCTTCTACCTTTATTCGTTCCTTCTATAAGATCATAACCAATTTTGATCTCATTTCTCATTTTAATAGTATATAAGAATTTATACATGTATACATCGATATATATATTTTATAACTACATATCTAATATAATAACTAACTACATATTTTTGATGCATCATGTTTAATATTTCAACTTTTAAATGAGCAACATCTCCATTATTTTTGATTAGTAAATGCTGAACAATAATTTCATTAGGGATAATGGGAAAATGAATTCTATTCATTGAATATGTAGTTAGGTGCTTATATTTATTTAGCTGAGTACTTATGGACCTGAAACTTCTGAATCTATAAGAACTATAAGAACTATAAGAATCTATAGAACATTATCTGAACAGTTATATTTGTAATTAATTAATCATTGATTTTAATTATGCATATATATATATATATATATATATATAGATAATATGATTAAATAATTACCTTCCCGGGATTCTAAATCAGCTATGAATGAAATGGGATCATCATCATATTGCTACGTGGACTGATATAGCATAAGAAAAGTTAAATTTATATATAATAAATAGTTATTATTTAGTTAAATACCTTATATTATTATAAATATTAATATAATGAGAAATTTCATATAATAAAATTGAATAATAGTAATTCTTTAGATAATATATTTATATTAATATGAATTTAAGCATCTTTATATGCATAATATTACATTTACAGGTTTATTATGGTTTAAATACTAACATAACAAATTATATGTTTAGACAACAAATATATTAATTTTTTTAAAGAAAATATTTTTTGTAAATAAGTCAATTTTAAAATTGAATCATTATTTTGAATTTAGAAATATATTTGTGTTTAGAAATATACACTATTATTATATTAACTATTTACAATATTATATATTCTAAGGCATACAAACATATACAGATAAAATAAAAACCTTCATATTAGGTATTTATTCTATGTTATTCTACATGTAGTAGAAATGGAAAATTACTAACATTCATTCAAACACAACACGAATCTACATGAACTCTTACATCAATCCATGTACTCTATAATCTGCCTACTTATTTTTGGCCAGAAAGACTTCAACCTAAATAACATATACATCTATTTATTACTCGATGACCTAATTCACCATGAAGTATAACTCTATTTCTATCTTCAAATGGTACTATATTTGTCTCAACTATTCTAAATAAATTATTTTCGATATCCATTCAGCTAGACCATTCATTCAATATATCTTTTATATTATCATTGCCCTGATTCAATTCTATTACTTTCTGTGTTGGTTTAACATTTGTTTTCACTAACTTCACTACAAACTTTTACTTCCAAACCTCATCATCTTTAGGTAAGTTATATCTTGTCTAGGTTCATCTATTTCTAAAATATTTGTATCAGATCTATTCGAATATATCTATCACCCCTCTTACATAGTCCAGCTGCTGCACAAATGGTAATCTAGATAATAAATATATATTATATTAAGAATGCATGAGTACAAAGACAAAAACTAATAATTTATTTACACAATAATTTATATAGACTGACTATGATATGTATCTACAAATAAATATACTATATATAGATTTTAATTATACTATGTATTTACTATACTATGTAATTACACAATGCCATTACATATATAGTACAAGAGGAATTTGTTGCATGTAAATTTGAAACAATGAATTTTAATGGAGTAGAGAAACTATTAGAGCAGGTTCTATCATTAGGATATTTAATTCTATAGAAATTACTATTTATCTTGATTTCTCATTTATTTGATATTACATGAATGATCTACAACAGATAAATATAATGTACAATAAAAGATAATATATTCTGAAATTAAATTTAACCTTTTTTAGATAATATAACTATTTCATTATTCTATATATATTTAATATAATTAAATATGTATAATTGTTCCTTTACTGTGCTATCAATTTGTCTGATATTTTGATTAAACAAAACTATATAGGTAGTGTCATCAAGATTAACCTATAATTTATTAATAATTTTGTATACCAATTAATGTTATTACTTTATCTTATGACAATTATATATGATGATTTTATAATTGACTATACTCGATAATAATTAATATCTGAATATTTAAAATTTCTATTATGATAATTTATGAATTCAAAATATTATTTTCAGATCTTTTTAGTTTCTCTCAGTAACTATAAATTTAATTTTAATTCTAATTCACATTTACAGATTGACAACCCAATATCTGCTGATGAGGCAGTGATTTAGACGAATATTTAATCGCTAGACATTTACAGCAAGAACTTGAAAATAGTTCACATGTCTATTAGCATATTCCCGGCAGTCAGCCTAAAATATTCTCTGGTTTATTGAGTAGTTATTTATTTTAAGTGTTTTCTAAGAATATTGATATTAATTAATAAATTTAAGAACCATTTAACAATATACAGAGTTGATAATACATTAATGGTAATAGTTTTAAATATGTATATATTAGATATTAAATATAAATGATAGTAATAATGATTATATATGCTAGTTTATAGGGATATTTTTACAGTTCTTTTTATTTAATTAATTAAAAAATATGCTTATATTGTTAGATTAATGTTAAATCATTTTAATAGCCGTCCATTCAGGAAGTTGTGAATTTTATAAAATAAAATGTAATCCTGAATACCGATACAGATAAAAAAAGAAAACCGTTCCTCCAAAATCAACAATATATTTAATAGTGTTTTAGTAATGTTGAAATGATTATTAGTGAGCGTTTTGTGAACATCCCTCACTTGATCGCTTTACCCTATTACAGATCATTGATGCATTTTCTCAAACTTGTAACTGATATCAGATATTGAAGAATATTAATAATGTGTTTATTAATTGTGTTCATTAATAGATTAAATTCAATGAATACAATATCATTTTCAATTTAATTGAAAACAATTAAATTACTATTTTATAATTTTTAAATGGAACAGGCTAAAGATGGTTTTAATTTCGACTACTATTTCATTCTATTATAAGAGCTATAAACTGAGTGAAGATGACACTAATTCTGTTTCAGTACAAGATGTTCATATAAAATGTCTCATTGAATTCTTAAATGTAATCAAAATAGACATTTTGTTTTGAAATACTAGTTTTGTTTTCTCGTATTTTCTTGATAAAATATTGTATCGACTAGTTTTCAATAAACTTGAAATATTATAGCAGTTCTGCTTGAATTAATTATTTATTATAACTTATATATATATTTGAAATGAATATATATATCCATTTTTCTTTTAGAACAATAAATATTTATTCATAAATACTGTATCTTTATTTGAATATCCTGTATACAGTTATATAATATATTTCATCTAATTTATGATAATTAATAATTTATGATTTTCATTATATACGAAATGTGATTAGAGATTCTTAACTTGTAAAGTATAAAAAAGATAATGTTAATAATATTTGGGAAGGAGAAGATGAATCTTGTCTTATTCCATATAGAACAATATATGTATTAGATAAACATAAAAAGTAACATTTAAATACAAATGATTGATGTAAAGATGAAGAACTATAAATATTAAAGTTCTTTCATATAATTTTTATATAAATATATGAATAGGAATCCGAAATAAATAAATGTTGTTTCTTTGAAGCTTATACTTAGTAAATTATACAATAGTAAATCAATATTGTTATTTCCACTCATTTTTGTAGTCTCCTGGTGAATTGAACCAATATGTATATAATAGCATTGAATTACATCTAATGAATATTTAATGATGTTTAGTATATATTTTTATGTTGATGAATTTATTTGCCGCTGAAATTGAAAGATATACTAAAGTTTAAAGTGTATGTTAAAAGTTTCCTGTGTGCCAAGGCTACCTATCCTATAAAAATATCTCCTATTAATATAATTTACTAAATGTTCCAGAATTAATATTTGGGAATAATGAAAGTTACCTTCATTATTTAAAGATACTATATAGTTATGATTGTTTCTTGAATTGTAATGAAAATGAGGGTTTTTAAGTTGTAACTTAAACTATTGTTTAGCCATAATTCTAACTATCTAAGATTGATTATTCACACTCTTATTTATATATAAATAGACATCAGAATTGCTATCTATAAATGGAATCACTTACCAAAAAAAGATATAATGGAATCAACCAAAAAATAATGTTACCCTTTAAATTCTTCGGAAAAAGATATCAACTTCTATAATAACTACTTTAAATATATTAAAAATAGAATTTTGAAAATGAATTTTTTTCACAAAATATGTTGTATTGAATTTTGGTGATTTTGCGATTTAGCAGCACCAATCAGAGTCAGCCGGTTTTCTATTATGTTCCTTTATGAACGAATCTAAGAGAATATTTTCCGAATCCCCATGTTATTGGTAATCAGGTTTAAACTGCTTATAAAAAATACGCCAATTATAAGTTATTATAGAAGCTACATAGAAATTAATCCATATAATTTCATTTTTACACAAATTATATATAATATATAAAAAACATAATTTATATTATTCAACAATGTTTGTAAAAGATGAAAATATTTTATGAAATTATTACATCACTCTATTTGCTAGGTAATAACCACGATTACTAAGGAAACTGTGGATAATAATTAAATTAAATAGAGTATTAGAAAATAGTAAATTCGTATTTCTAAAACAATATAATTATGACACCTTTCATATATTGTTTTTGGACAAATATTTATTTCGTAATAATGATTATATTTTTATTCGAATTGACACCAGCCGGTGGGGTTACGAAAATATAACGTTAATCACATCAAGACTCTAATACATAGTAAAATTTGTTAAAACTGAATGAAAATATGATATTCACTAAAAACGTAGTCCTTATAGTATAGAATCTGTATAAAGAATACTAAAGGTACTGTCTACGGACTATGTACTATCTACTCACTAATGTACCTCGTAATATATTTATATAATAATATAAAACTTAAACTTAAGTAAATTTTTTATGTCCACAGAAATTAATGTAAACCGCTAATGCAATAAATGAATATTATTGCAATATATCCACAACATATATGTTCTTCTGGTCAGATAACTCAAATAAATAATATTATTCAATGATAGTATCTTTATTGTTTCTTAGGAGGTAATGAATCGGTAACAGTTACATATATGTAGCTATATATATATATATATATATATATATATATATATATATATATATACATAGATATCACAATGAATTTGTGCAATAAATCTACATTTTATAATTTATTTACACCAAGAATGATGAGTAATCGGCAGCTTCAAATTGATATATATTTCCATTTAATATTGTCAATTAGATTAACCTTATAGATTAAGTTATTTCATAGCTACAAATACAATTTTTAATGTTGTAACTTTAAATAATTTTATCTATAATATCCTGTAATAAATTAGATGTAAATTATTATTGTAAAAAGTGTAATATATATTTATGTATACATCTTAATTAATAATTACCCATTAACTACTGATTTAGTATTATTTTTAGGTTTAATATTAATATTAATAATTTTTAAATTCTGAATTTCCAGGAATAATTTTTGATATTCTAATATTAATCAATACTACTACTATAAGATATTCAAATTAACTTATATTTACTATTAACAATTTTCAATGATAGCTAATATTACATAGTTATAACTATTAAAATATAAATTATATTTCGTAAAAATTTACATTGTGGTATTACAATTCTGAATATTATTTAATAAGTTTTGCTTTTTTTATCTCAACCGTAGCACATCTAGTTTATTTTATCGCATAGTAAGTATATATTTAAAAAAAATTATTTCTAAATAAAATATTTGGATTATTTGAAATTTGAATTTTTTCCATGAAAAACACTTAGAAATCCAACATTGCTTATACATTTAACAATATTTTAAGAAAACAAAATTTCAAAAATATACAAAAAATTATTAAAATATAATTTTCTTGGAATTTCCTGGTAACAATTTTTTAAACAAAATTTTAAATATGTTTTTATTTAATAATATATCATATAAAGCTTTTTAGCTATTTTACATTATTAAAAAATAATTATTACCATTCAATTTTATAATTTTAATATCGCTTCTATATTTTGCATGTTAAATATTGTATCTCTCCCATGTTAATTTTAATGGGGTGGCTCAGCCATAATTTAAAAAAAATTAAAATTTATATATATTTATTATAACTCATATATTTACTATATATAATAGATGAGCCAATAAATAATATTGAAAATGTATCAAAGTGATCCACCCTATTGATCAATATCGATATTAGTCAATATCAGATAGATATACACTAGTGTATATATTTACATTATGTAAACTCCGGTAATATCTACATCGCTTGTGATCGATGAGTACCCTAATGTACTTATTTATATTGTCCTTTTTATGTAATAATTTATGTAATAATAATAATAATTTATGTAATAATTAATGTAATAATTTATGTAATAATTCACAAATTAATAATAACAATTAAATCATTATAGAATATTACATTTATCAATACATTAAATAACATATTTGATCTTAATAACATCTTATAGAATATGCCATCAATATAGTATCCTTTGTGTATACATATATCGTATATATATACGAAAGTTATTGATCGTATATTTGTTTTGAACAATTAATATATTATTTAATTAAATTTAATTAATTAGAATGGTTAGTAATTATTAGTTTTGTAAATTATTAGAATTTAAGAGGAAGTCAGATAAAGTTAATACATATATCTAATAAATAGTTGATATAGAAATATTACCAGGATATCTGTCATGTTAAGATCAGTAAAGGAAGTAAATTATAAAATTATTTTTAAATAAATTTATTAGTAATGTATGGTTTTATTGGAATATTTTAGTTAGAAATATGTCTCATTATTGCCAACAAATGTTATTAAATAATGCAGAAGTGAATTTCATTTTTATAATTAAAATGTTTTATAAAACTAAAAATTAATTCATTATATTATATATATATATATATTATTAATATAAATTAATGTATTAAAGTTAAGCATATACTATAATATATAATTAACTAATATCTAAGAATAATACTATATATTATAAATTTAAAATATTCATGAATATATTTAGCAAAATAATACATATTTATATAATATAGTGTACGTCGTATATTATATAGTAAAATGTAAATATTTTCTAATTGCAATTAAGATCATTAGGCCATACACTCCTGTCAATCGAGTTTATCTGTCAATCACAATTGAATCTATTCATACCATTCCTATCAACAGTATGCATTGCACTGATCGCAGAGACCATAATGAAATTATGCAGAATGGTTTCGTTTTTAAATTTAATATGAATTTAGCTTCGTTTCATCGATTATCATATATTAGTGTTGTAAGTTGTATATCACAAACAGACTGTTACCAGTGAAATCCAATTAATTAAGGTTATATAAAAGATACATAATTAGATAATATATTGTAATAAGCAGGTTATATATTATAATATACAATAATATATGATTATATAATATTGTATATCAAAAGTAATTCACAACCCTGAATCATAAAAATGTTAACAGTATTAAATTATATATTTATGTATTAAATTATTAAATTTTATGTAGACAAATTAATAATTTACCTATTAAGTGATGGTATGAAGTTACCTACATTTACTACCAAGTTTAGTACTCAAATAAACTACTAAATATTCAAACTATAAAATACATTTCAAATATATATTCTGTATGAATGCATGTATTGCTTATATTTATGAAATTAAATGACTTCCATGTTATTGATAAAATCTCTAATTTAGAATATATCAAATGGATAATATACTTTACCATTGAGCTTATACAAAATACAAACTTTTAACTATTAACTTATTTTTGAATTGAACTATATTTTATTTAAGATATTAATATATATATCCTGATGTACATATCAAAATATTAAGATATTTTTATTGCTAAAAAATAATAATTAACTTTTAGAGTAAAAACTGCTGTTTATTAATAATAGTTTGTATTGTGTATATATTGTCTGTAGTTCTGACAATAAGTAAACAGTTCTATTGTATCTTAATATGATTTTTTATTTTCAATTTGAAAGAATATTGTTTTATATTTTGAGAGTTTCAATATAATTAATTCATAATCAAAATATGTGAGATTTCTCATATTTCCATTCCATTATTTTTATGAATCTTATCTTATTCAAATAATTCGCGATGATAAATCATTATTGTAAAATCTTGTGAACATAATGCAGAAAAAATATTATAATTTCAATAGGGACTTGGTTATTTTTATATCTGAATCAAAAATATTTTAAGAACAGTAACATTAAGAGTGTAATTAAATATTTCTGTGTTTTATTTTAAATGGTAGTTTGATAAATACATTTTATAATTAAGAAATCATAAGTATAATTATGTATATAAATTACTAATAAACTTTCCTTGGATGATTAATAGGCTTGAATACTGTTTTATCACAACTAATAATAGTGTATAATAACAATAATAAATACAATTGCAAAACTATGTTTGCACTTGTATATAATTAAACCTCTCAAGCATATAATATACATATTTAAGAAATTTATAACAGTTAAATAAATATTCATATATTTTTTAATAATTAATTATATAGTTAATATTTAAATAAATATATGGTATGCTTTAACATGCTAGTGAACATCGTAAGATGTTAATCATAAAATCAGAAGAAAAGGTTAAGGAAATTTAGCAGCTCAAAGGTGTTAAAATAATATATTTACTAAATATTATTTGTATTCTAAAAGTATATTTTATTTAGAGATAGATTAAGTAAAATATGTATTATTCTATATAATTGAAACTAATGTAATTATAATTCTATTTTACAATCATATTTTGAATTCAAAAAGATAATTATATTTTTATAGTTCTTTTTTATAATTCTATTCAAGATTATGTAGTATTGCATTATATTATGTAAATGAGGTTCTAATAAAGGTAAAGTATAAACATATTTAATAAAGTAATAATAATGTTAATATGATTATTATCCTAATAATAGTGTTAAATTAACAATTAATGTTGTTAATACAAATGATAATTCTAAAACAATATTTATATTATTTTGAAATACACATCTTACACATCATATCTTTAACACATATATTAATTATAAATATTAGATATTACATATTCGGAATAAATATAAACTTATTATTTATTATTCAATAGTTTGATTTAAATCATTGATTATTAATTCCATAAAAATATGAATAATTATATGTTAGTTTAATTTATATTTGGTTTATATATTTAAAAGTATAATAAGATCACAAACACTATTTTTACTTCAAAAAACAGCCTGGTTTGAAAGAGGTCATGATATTACCCTGACAAATAGATAGTTGATTAACTTGTATATAACTAAAAAATGGTATATACAATATTTATATATACCATTTTTAGTATAGATTAAATATCTGACATTAACCTTAGAGCTCAATAATATAGAGCTCATAATATATATAATTATTATTTATAAATTATATTTATTATTTTGTTATTCAATAAAGATTATAATATATGACTATCATAATGATGAGTCCTTATAATAAATGATGAGTCCTTATAAGGGATTTGATATTATATATATATAAACATATATATTTGCTTTGTTTTTTTACTAGCTTGTACTCACTTATAATTATAATATTATTTAAATACATACTACTGTAAATACATAATTATATATTTAATTAGTATGTTGTAATAAAATAATACGAATATAAATAATATAATTTATAATAAAATTACGATTATTTTACTATGCATCATGCTTTCAATATTAATAATTATATATATATAAATATATTATATATATATTTGTGTGAGTGTGTGTGTGTGTGTATTATATATAGTACATAAAAAACTGTTATATTAATAACCGCATTATATATAATATATTTGTTTTGTTTATATTTATTTTTATTTTTAATCAATAGGTGGCACAAATTTATAATAATTACAAATACATTTTAAATACATATATAAAATATACATACATATTATATAATTATGTTATATATATTATATATAATAATTCATATAGATATTTAGAGATTTAAATAGTTTATAATCTAAGCTTAAATGTTATTTTTGATTTTACTGTGCTTAAGAATATTTTTAATTTTTTTAATTTTTAATTTTTAATTATTATTCCTAGAAATACATGAACAGTTCCAGGAAATTAAAATATAGTATCGCTTCTCGGCCTTTTGGCTAAGATCAAAGTGTAGTATCTGTTCTTAAGAGCTTAATTTCTCTTATGTCTTGCATAGCTTGACTTCGAAATTAAACTGATTTTTGAAGATGGAAAGAGATTTAGGAGCTTGCTCCGACTCTTTCACGTGTTGTCCTGGTATTGCAGTACCTCCAGGTTCGGCACACTCCCTTCGGGGAGAAAATTAACTAATGATTTATTAGCTTTAGAATAAACACTTTTTTATTTTATATATTTGATGTCAAATTAACATGTAAACTAATTTTTTCTATAGAATAAAACTATATTTTTCAATATTTTATATATTTTATATATTTGGTGTCTAATTAACATGTAAACTATATTTTTCTATACAAAAATATAAAATAAAACTATATTTTTCTATACAAAAATATAAAATAAAACTATATTTTTCTATATATTTCAATATAAAAATATAAAATAAAACTATATTTTTCTATATATTTCAATACAAAAATATAAAATAAAACTATATTTTTCTATATATTTCAATACAAAAATATAAAATACTAAGAATTTCGAAGCCGTCGGAAGAGATTCCGAGAAATCAGTGCCAGTACATCCGAAGTTTATTTCCAGGAAGAATCTACCAAAAACTATCCTTATCCATTACTTATCCCACGAACGACCCTGGTAATTTCAGGCCCATCACGCTGCTGTGCACGCTGTATAATACTTTTATTTTAAAAATCCAGGCACCTGTGAATATTGCAAGGAATCAAGCTCTTAAGACCAGGTTACTTTATAGTGGCTGATATAAGCAATATTCACAGAATTATCCCTAGAACCTGCGATATTATTTATATTCTTTTATATTCGAATTCATTTTATCTTTTTGTATTCATACATTTTTATAAATTTACACGCTTTCTTATTTTACATACATTTTTACATTTACATTTACATTTACATTTTACATTTTATATTAAATATTTACATTTTTATACACATACAATTTCATACACATTTACATTCTTACATATTCTTTATATTTCATTACCTTTTATACTTCCACACCTATTTCTCCCCATACACTTATCCTTTACACTTCTAGGTCACTTCCCTCTTTCCACTACCCGTATTAGCCGTCACTTTGTGACCTATGGTCCTAATTCTAGATGGCAATAAACTTCGAATTTCGATTCCAGTACCGTCTAGCCTCCAATGTTGTTTATGCGATAAGTCATGGACTTCTAAATCTAGGCACTTAGAAGTCAGAAATCACCTAAACAAGAAACATGGAGTTCAAATCAGTGAATTCTCCTACATATGCCAATGTAGCAAAACATTCACTGATTTGAGAGGTACGGCTTCGCATACCAAGAATTGCGAAGCCATCGGAGGAGAAACAAGTTTCCCAACATCCGAAGTTCATTGCCAGGAAGATGGCAAACTCACATTCATCCTGCTCATGCCTAGCACTCAACAGCGATGCCATATCCCCGGTTGCTTATTCACGTCCAAAGCAACTGGGACTAAGATAGCTGTGAGTTTTCAGCACCACTTCTTCAGGAAGCACGCCCTGGAGTCGCTGTATCGATGGAAGTGCAGATGCGGGCACCTCCTCTCCCCAAAGGAGGCCCGCATGAAGACGCATTTTAAAACCTGTCCAATATATATTGCGTCACTTCCATCATCACCAACTCCAGGACCTGCACCCATATTCCCATCTAGTCCCCTTGAAGAGTCTACTTCGGAGAGCTCCCAACTCGCTTCCACCACCGTCCTAAGCCCCGCCACGCACTCATTACCGGTCCCCCCCCCCAACCCCCATTACCCTCACTCCCCTCATTCCCCTCACCCCCATCACCACCGCCTCCGACCCCATCGACATCTCCGACACTCCATCTACTAACTTCATCACTGTATCCCCCGACACCCCACTCAATAACGACACTCGCCCCTTAGAAGTTACCCCAAATCCCCCTATCCCATTCCCACTTCTCCCACCTCCTAGCCCCTTGTCGTTCCCTTCACTAGCACCAATTAATTCCTATCACCATACACCAACCATCCCCACTGAAGAGAGCTCTCCGACTCACCGCCTTACTTTCCCCGACGACCACCCTACTACTGCCAACTCTACTCCCCCTACTAACAACTTCCCTCACCCGACTTCACCCATTTACCAATCCACGGCTGGCGATTCTCCCCGCATCTCGGGAAACCCGCTCCTCACCAAATGGCTTCCCATCCTGTCCGGTTGCACTCCGGAAACCAAGGATGAAGTCATTAGTGAATGCATAGCGGAGATCGTCAGTCATACTAAGGGGTCGCTGGAGACCCTCCCAGCTCAAGCTTTCTCTAGACCGAAGCGAAAACCGCGTCACCAATCTAGAGATCAGCAAAGAGCCAGGAGGGCAAGACACCATGACCCTAAAGATGCGAGCTTTATCCAGAAGCTTTTTAACATTTATCCGAAGCGAGCCGTCAACAAGGTTCTTAACGATAGAAGCCCGAGGTATGATGGGTCGCTCGATACCCTGACCTCTTTTGCCAGCTCTTTCGTGGAACCCGCTCACTTCAAGGATTCTGCTAACCGCATCAAACAAAAGTATGACGAATGCCAGTGGACAGTCCCCGACGATTCCCAGACGGAAACTTTACTGTCCCCTCCTACCAGAAAGGAGATACTCATCAAATTGAGGAGAGTATCGAACACCGCTCCGGGTCACGATAAACTCGAATACCGCCACCTACAGAAATGTGACCCGAGCGGTCGACTGCTTGAAGCCCTGTTCAGGGTCGTCCACGAGATGGGTGTCCCTTCATCGTGGAAAAAGGGTAAAACTATCCTTATCCACAAGAAGGGCCCCACGAACGACCCGGGCAATTTCAGGCCCATCACGCTGTTGTGCACGCTATATAAGCTGTACTCGAGCATTCTCGCCAAGAAGATAGTTTCTGTTGCCGTTGATCTGGAGTGGATCTCCGAGGAACAAAAGGGTTTCCTCCCAGGGATCAACGGTATACAGGAACACACCTACCTTCTAGAGTCTTGTATTGGCGAGGCTCGAAAATCAAAGAGGCAGCTTTACATAGCGTGGCTGGATCTCCGCAACGCGTTCGGTTCTCTCCCACACACTACCCTCAAAAATCTCTTCCTCTCCCTCCCAATCCCCCAACGTTTAAAGGCAATACTTACTGAACTTTACAACGACAACTGCAGCTCCCTGCAAGGCGGCGAACACTCCCTGAATATCCATTCAACAGCGGGTGTTCGTCAAGGTGATGGCCTGAGCCCGATTATTTTTAATCTGGCAACCGAGCCACTAACGAGGCTGATAAAGCGAATCAATCCCGGATTCAACCTCGGAGGTGCCCCGGTCAAGGTCACCACCTATGCTGATGATACAGCTATCATAGCAGGGAGTGCCGATGCACTCCAACATACACTGAACCGACTTACCGATATATCGTCTTTGCTAGGACTGACCTTCAACCCGACTAAATGTGCTTCCCTCACTCTACTGAGCGGCAAAATTGCCGCCAAATCATTTACACTATATAATAATATCATCCCAAAACTAGCAAAGACAGACTACGAAACTTATCTGGGCATCCCAATCGGCTACAATTATTTATACAGTTTGTGTACCGATGTCCCAGGTAAGATTGACAAACTGGCAGAATGCCTTTTAGCCCCATGGCAAAAGCTCGAAGTTCTGCGAGCTTTCCTGCTCCCATCGATCTCATTCGATCTCTCTTCCGGTAGAGTATCTAAGGAAGGATTAACAAAACTCGACCAGAAAGTTGTATCCTTCCTTAAGTACATATGCAAACTACCGGAGAGAGCATCGAATTCATTCCTCTATGCTACCAGATCGGTGGGAGGGCTAGCGATTCCCAAGTCAATCGAAGAGGCAGATGTATGGACTCTCTCCAAGGGCCTACATCTGCTAAATTCGAGAGACGAAACGATAAGTATGCTAGCTCAAAAGGAACTCACGCAGACCATAGAGACGGGTCTAAAAGGTGCTACTGCATCACACCACAAATTTTTGTCAGGGAACAACGATGGAGGCCTTTACGCTTTCAGGCACAACTCCACCCTGACAAATATTTGGACGAGGACGAGGAAAGCGGCCGCTAGATTGCACTGCAAGATTGATGCCGATGATAAAAACAAAACTTTACTTATCATCGATGACTTCTCTTGCAGACCTTCTAAGGTCGTTCGAACCGTCCGGTTAGCATTGAGAGAAAGGTGGTCCGAGAAGCTCCTCTCTCTAGCCGTGCAAGGAAGGGTTGCTAGCGCTATGTCGCTTGATAAGTCAAGTGGGGATATCCCCCATTTGACCTCAGCTAGAACCCCTCTATCCTTCACGGCTTGGAGCTTCTGGTCCAAAGCCAAGCTTGGCTGCCTCCCCACGAAATTCATTCCGGGGGTAGCGTCGAGCGATACAATGTGCAGAAGATGTTTCCAAAAGGAGGAGACTACTTCGCACGTTGTATCTAGCTGCTCCTCAATGCTGCTACACTACACCAAACGTCATGATGCAGTAGAACATATACTGACTAACCTGTTAGAAATCCTGGACGTCCCCCACTCCCTTAAAGTGCGTTCAGGTGCCCTCATTCCGGACATCACCATTACTTCTCCACATATTGTCATAGACGTGACATGCCCGTTCGATGAAGTCTCAAACTTAGCCAGTGCATCCGACCGCAAAAAGTCAAAATACGCCGACATCGGTACAGTTATGCCACTTGTAGTCGGTGCACTAGGCTCATGGGTCCCTGAGAACGACAATATCAAGCGGGCATTAAATATCCCTACCGATATGTGGAAAAAGATGAAAAGAAAAATGCGAGTGGCGGCTATCGAAGGATCCGCGGGTACCACCCAATTTTTCTTTTCATCTCCGGAGTGAGGTCCTCCCACCCTTATTCTTATTCTAGTTTTATCTTTATCATTTTATTATCTTTATTTTACCTCACTATATTTATTCCTACTATTTTCATTTTTATTTATATCTCGGGTTCTAGTTAGAACTTTCTATTTTAAAAAAATTTACCCTCCATATCGGCCACTGCGAAGTAACGCATATGATGCAATTGGTTCATTGATGATTGTTCAATAACACCTATTCTGAAAATCTGTTCTTAAGAGCTTAATTTCTCTTATGTCTTGCATAGCTTGACTTCGAAATTAAACTGATTTTTGAAGATGGAAAGAGATTTAGGAGCTTGCTCCGACTCTTTCACGTGTTGTCCTGGTATTGCAGTACCTCCAGGTTCGGCACACTCCCTTCGGGGAGAAAATTAACTAATGATTTATTAGCTTTAGAATAAACACTTTTTTATTTTATATATTTGATGTCAAATTAACATGTAAACTAATTTTTTCTATAGAATAAAACTATATTTTTCAATATTTTATATATTTTATATATTTGGTGTCTAATTAACATGTAAACTATATTTTTCTATACAAAAATATAAAATAAAACTATATTTTTCTATACAAAAATATAAAATAAAACTATATTTTTCTATATATTTCAATATAAAAATATAAAATAAAACTATATTTTTCTATATATTTCAATACAAAAATATAAAATAAAACTATATTTTTCTATATATTTCAATACAAAAATATAAAATACTAAGAATTTCGAAGCCGTCGGAAGAGATTCCGAGAAATCAGTGCCAGTACATCCGAAGTTTATTTCCAGGAAGAATCTACCAAAAACTATCCTTATCCATTACTTATCCCACGAACGACCCTGGTAATTTCAGGCCCATCACGCTGCTGTGCACGCTGTATAATACTTTTATTTTAAAAATCCAGGCACCTGTGAATATTGCAAGGAATCAAGCTCTTAAGACCAGGTTACTTTATAGTGGCTGATATAAGCAATATTCACAGAATTATCGAGCCAGGAGGGCAAGACACCATGACCCTAAAGATGCGAGCTTTATCCAGAAGCTTTTTAACATTTATCCGAAGCGAGCCGTCAACAAGGTTCTTAACGATAGAAGCCCGAGGTATGATGGGTCGCTCGATACCCTGACCTCTTTTGCCAGCTCTTTCGTGGAACCCGCTCACTTCAAGGATTCTGCTAACCGCATCAAACAAAAGTATGACGAATGCCAGTGGACAGTCCCCGACGATTCCCAGACGGAAACTTTACTGTCCCCTCCTACCAGAAAGGAGATACTCATCAAATTGAGGAGAGTATCGAACACCGCTCCGGGTCACGATAAACTCGAATACCGCCACCTACAGAAATGTGACCCGAGCGGTCGACTGCTTGAAGCCCTGTTCAGGGTCGTCCACGAGATGGGTGTCCCTTCATCGTGGAAAAAGGGTAAAACTATCCTTATCCACAAGAAGGGCCCCACGAACGACCCGGGCAATTTCAGGCCCATCACGCTGTTGTGCACGCTATATAAGCTGTACTCGAGCATTCTCGCCAAGAAGATAGTTTCTGTTGCCGTTGATCTGGAGTGGATCTCCGAGGAACAAAAGGGTTTCCTCCCAGGGATCAACGGTATACAGGAACACACCTACCTTCTAGAGTCTTGTATTGGCGAGGCTCGAAAATCAAAGAGGCAGCTTTACATAGCGTGGCTGGATCTCCGCAACGCGTTCGGTTCTCTCCCACACACTACCCTCAAAAATCTCTTCATCTCCCTCCCAATCTCCCAACGTTTAAAGGCAATACTTACTGAACTTTACAACGACAACTGCAGCTCCCTGCAAGGCGGCGAACACTCCCTGAATATCCATTCAACAGCGGGTGTTCGTCAAGGTGATGGCCTGAGCCCGATTATTTTTAATCTGGCAACCGAGCCACTAACGAGGCTGATAAAGCGAATCAATCCTGGATTCAACCTCGGAGGTGCCCCGGTCAAGGTCACCACCTATGCTGATGATACAGCTATCATAGCAGGGAGTGCCGATGCACTCCAACATACACTGAACCGACTTACCGATATATCGTCTTTGCTAGGACTGACCTTCAACCCGACAAAATGTGCTTCCCTCACTCTACTGAGCGGCAAAATTGCCGCCAAATCATTTACACTATATAATAATATCATCCCAAAACTAGCAAAGACAGAATACGAAACTTATCTGGGCATCCCAATCGGCTACAATTATTTATACAGTTTGTGTACCGATGTCCCAGGTAAGATTGACAAACTGGCAGAATGCCTTTTAGCCCCATGGCAAAAGCTCGAAGTTCTGCGAGCTTTCCTGCTCCCATCGATCTCATTCGATCTCTCTTCCGGTAGAGTATCTAAGGAAGGATTAACAAAACTCGACCAGAAAGTTGTATCCTTCCTTAAGTACATATGCAAACTACCGGAGAGAGCATCGAATTCATTCCTCTATGCTACCAGATCGGTGGGAGGGCTAGCGATTCCCAAGTCAATCGAAGAGGCAGATGTATGGACTCTCTCCAAGGGCCTACATCTGCTAAATTCGAGAGACGAAACGATAAGTATGCTAGCTCAAAAGGAACTCACGCAGACCATAGAGACGGGTCTAAAAGGTGCTACTGCATCACACCACAAATTTTTGTCAGGGAACAACGATGGAGGCCTTTACGCTTTCAGGCACAACTCCACCCTGACAAATATTTGGACGAGGACGAGGAAAGCGGCCGCTAGATTGCACTGCAAGATTGATGCCGATGATAAAAACAAAACTTTACTTATCATCGATGACTTCTCTTGCAGACCTTCTAAGGTCGTTCGAACCGTCCGGTTAGCATTGAGAGAAAGGTGGTCCGAGAAGCTCCTCTCTCTAGCCGTGCAAGGAAGGGTTGCTAGCGCTATGTCGCTTGATAAGTCAAGTGGGGATATCCCCCATTTGACCTCAGCTAGAACCCCTCTATCCTTCACGGCTTGGAGCTTCTGGTCCAAAGCCAAGCTTGGCTGCCTCCCCACGAAATTCATTCCGGGGGTAGCGTCGAGCGATACAATGTGCAGAAGATGTTTCCAAAAGGAGGAGACTACTTCGCACGTTGTATCTAGCTGCTCCTCAATGCTGCTACACTACACCAAACGTCATGATGCAGTAGAACATATACTGACTAACCTGTTAGAAATCCTGGACGTCCCCCACTCCCTTAAAGTGCGTTCAGGTGCCCTCATTCCGGACATCACCATTACTTCTCCACATATTGTCATAGACGTGACATGCCCGTTCGATGAAGTCTCAAACTTAGCCAGTGCATCCGACCGCAAAAAGTCAAAATACGCCGACATCGGTACAGTTATGCCACTTGTAGTCGGTGCACTAGGCTCATGGGTCCCTGAGAACGACAATATCAAGCGGGCATTAAATATCCCTACCGATATGTGGAAAAAGATGAAAAGAAAAATGCGAGTGGCGGCTATCGAAGGATCCGCGGGTACCACCCAATTTTTCTTTTCATCTCCGGAGTGAGGTCCTCCCCACCCTTATTCTTATTCTAGTTTTATCTTTATCATTTTATTATCTTTATTTTACCTCACTATATTTATTCCTACTATTTTACATTTTTATTTATATCTCGGGTTCTAGTTAGAATTTTCTATTTTAAAAAATTTACCCTCCATATCGGCCACTGCGAAGTAACGCATATGATGCAATTGGTTCATTGATGATTGTTCAATAACACCTATTCTGAAAATCTGTTCTTAAGAGCTTAATTTCTCTTATGTCTTGCATAGCTTGACTTCGAAATTAAACTGATTTTTGAAGATGGAAAGAGATTTAGGAGCTTGCTCCGACTCTTTCACGTGTTGTCCTGGTATTGCAGTACCTCCAGGTTCGGCACACTCCCTTCGGGGAGAAAATTAACTAATGATTTATTAGCTTTAGAATAAACACTTTTTTATTTTATATATTTGGTGTCAAATTAACATGTAAACTAATTTTTTCTATAGAATAAAACTATATTTTTCAATATTTTATATATTTTATATATTTGGTGTCTAATTAACATGTAAACTATATTTTTCTATACAAAAATATAAAATAAAACTATATTTTTCTATACAAAAATATAAAATAAAACTATATTTTTCTATATATTTCAATATAAAAATATAAAATAAAACTATATTTTTCTATATATTTCAATACAAAAATATAAAATAAAACTATATTTTTCTATATATTTCAATACAAAAATATAAAATACTAAGAATTTCGAAGCCGTCGGAAGAGATTCCGAGAAATCAGTGCCAGTACATCCGAAGTTTATTTCCAGGAAGAATCTACCAAAAACTATCCTTATCCATTACTTATCCCACGAACGACCCTGGTAATTTCAGGCCCATCACGCTGCTGTGCACGCTGTATAATACTTTTATTTTAAAAATCCAGGCACCTGTGAATATTGCAAGGAATCAAGCTCTTAAGACCAGGTTACTTTATAGTGGCTGATATAAGCAATATTCACAGAATTATCGAGCCAGGAGGGCAAGACACCATGACCCTAAAGATGCGAGCTTTATCCAGAAGCTTTTTAACATTTATCCGAAGCGAGCCGTCAACAAGGTTCTTAACGATAGAAGCCCGATGTATGATGGGTCGCTCGATACCCTGACCTCTTTTGCCAGCTCTTTCGTGGAACCCGCTCACTTCAAGGATTCTGCTAACCGCATCAAACAAAAGTATGACGAATGCCAGTGGACAGTCCCCGACGATTCCCAGACGGAAACTTTACTGTCCCCTCCTACCAGAAAGGAGATACTCATCAAATTGAGGAGAGTATCGAACACCGCTCCGGGTCACGATAAACTCGAATACCGCCACCTACAGAAATGTGACCCGAGCGGTCGACTGCTTGAAGCCCTGTTCAGGGTCGTCCACGAGATGGGTGTCCCTTCATCGTGGAAAAAGGGTAAAACTATCCTTATCCACAAGAAGGGCCCCACGAACGACCCGGGCAATTTCAGGCCCATCACGCTGTTGTGCACGCTATATAAGCTGTACTCGAGCATTCTCGCCAAGAAGATAGTTTCTGTTGCCGTTGATCTGGAGTGGATCTCCGAGGAACAAAAGGGTTTCCTCCCAGGGATCAACGGTATACAGGAACACACCTACCTTCTAGAGTCTTGTATTGGCGAGGCTCGAAAATCAAAGAGGCAGCTTTACATAGCGTGGCTGGATCTCCGCAACGCGTTCGGTTCTCTCCCACACACTACCCTCAAAAATCTCTTCCTCTCCCTCCCAATCCCCCAACGTTTAAAGGCAATACTTACTGAACTTTACAACGACAACTGCAGCTCCCTGCAAGGCGGCGAACACTCCCTGAATATCCATTCAACAGCGGGTGTTCGTCAAGGTGATGGCCTGAGCCCGATTATTTTTAATCTGGCAACCGAGCCACTAACGAGGCTGATAAAGCGAATCAATCCCGGATTCAACCTCGGAGGTGCCCCGGTCAAGGTCACCACCTATGCTGATGATACAGCTATCATAGCAGGGAGTGCCGATGCACTCCAACATACACTGAACCGACTTACCGATATATCGTCTTTGCTAGGACTGACCTTCAACCCGACTAAATGTGCTTCCCTCACTCTACTGAGCGGCAAAATTGCCGCCAAATCATTTACACTATATAATAATATCATCCCAAAACTAGCAAAGACAGACTACGAAACTTATCTGGGCATCCCAATCGGCTACAATTATTTATACAGTTTGTGTACCGATGTCCCAGGTAAGATTGACAAACTGGCAGAATGCCTTTTAGCCCCATGGCAAAAGCTCGAAGTTCTGCGAGCTTTCCTGCTCCCATCGATCTCATTCGATCTCTCTTCCGGTAGAGTATCTAAGGAAGGATTAACAAAACTCGACCAGAAAGTTGTATCCTTCCTTAAGTACATATGCAAACTACCGGAGAGAGCATCGAATTCATTCCTCTATGCTACCAGATCGGTGGGAGGGCTAGCGATTCCCAAGTCAATCGAAGAGGCAGATGTATGGACTCTCTCCAAGGGCCTACATCTGCTAAATTCGAGAGACGAAACGATAAGTATGCTAGCTCAAAAGGAACTCACGCAGACCATAGAGACGGGTCTAAAAGGTGCTACTGCATCACACCACAAATTTTTGTCAGGGAACAACGATGGAGGCCTTTACGCTTTCAGGCACAACTCCACCCTGACAAATATTTGGACGAGGACGAGGAAAGCGGCCGCTAGATTGCACTGCAAGATTGATGCCGATGATAAAAACAAAACTTTACTTATCATCGATGACTTCTCTTGCAGACCTTCTAAGGTCGTTCGAACCGTCCGGTTAGCATTGAGAGAAAGGTGGTCCGAGAAGCTCCTCTCTCTAGCCGTGCAAGGAAGGGTTGCTAGCGCTATGTCGCTTGATAAGTCAAGTGGGGATATCCCCCATTTGACCTCAGCTAGAACCCCTCTATCCTTCACGGCTTGGAGCTTCTGGTCCAAAGCCAAGCTTGGCTGCCTCCCCACGAAATTCATTCCGGGGGTAGCGTCGAGCGATACAATGTGCAGAAGATGTTTCCAAAAGGAGGAGACTACTTCGCACGTTGTATCTAGCTGCTCCTCAATGCTGCTACACTACACCAAACGTCATGATGCAGTAGAACATATACTGACTAACCTGTTAGAAATCCTGGACGTCCCCCACTCCCTTAAAGTGCGTTCAGGTGCCCTCATTCCGGACATCACCATTACTTCTCCACATATTGTCATAGACGTGACATGCCCGTTCGATGAAGTCTCAAACTTAGCCAGTGCATCCGACCGCAAAAAGTCAAAATACGCCGACATCGGTACAGTTATGCCACTTGTAGTCGGTGCACTAGGCTCATGGGTCCCTGAGAACGACAATATCAAGCGGGCATTAAATATCCCTACCGATATGTGGAAAAAGATGAAAAGAAAAATGCGAGTGGCGGCTATCGAAGGATCCGCGGGTACCACCCAATTTTTCTTTTCATCTCCGGAGTGAGGTCCTCCCACCCTTATTCTTATTCTAGTTTTATCTTTATCATTTTATTATCTTTATTTTACCTCACTATATTTATTCCTACTATTTTACATTTTTATTTATATCTCGGGTTCTAGTTAGAATTTTCTATTTTAAAAAATTTACCCTCCATATCGGCCACTGCGAAGTAACGCATATGATGCAATTGGTTCATTGATGATTGTTCAATAACACCTATTCTGAAAATCTGTTCTTAAGAGCTTAATTTCTCTTATGTCTTGCATAGCTTGACTTCGAAATTAAACTGATTTTTGAAGATGGAAAGAGATTTAGGAGCTTGCTCCGACTCTTTCACGTGTTGTCCTGGTATTGCAGTACCTCCAGGTTCGGCACACTCCCTTCGGGGAGAAAATTAACTAATGATTTATTAGCTTTAGAATAAACACTTTTTTATTTTATATATTTGGTGTCAAATTAACATGTAAACTAATTTTTTCTATAGAATAAAACTATATTTTTCAATATTTTATATATTTTATATATTTGGTGTCTAATTAACATGTAAACTATATTTTTCTATACAAAAATATAAAATAAAACTATATTTTTCTATACAAAAATATAAAATAAAACTATATTTTTCTATATATTTCAATATAAAAATATAAAATAAAACTATATTTTTCTATATATTTCAATACAAAAATATAAAATAAAACTATATTTTTCTATATATTTCAATACAAAAATATAAAATACTAAGAATTTCGAAGCCGTCGGAAGAGATTCCGAGAAATCAGTGCCAGTACATCCGAAGTTTATTTCCAGGAAGAATCTACCAAAAACTATCCTTATCCATTACTTATCCCACGAACGACCCTGGTAATTTCAGGCCCATCACGCTGCTGTGCACGCTGTATAATACTTTTATTTTAAAAATCCAGGCACCTGTGAATATTGCAAGGAATCAAGCTCTTAAGACCAGGTTACTTTATAGTGGCTGATATAAGCAATATTCACAGAATTATCGAGCCAGGAGGGCAAGACACCATGACCCTAAAGATGCGAGCTTTATCCAGAAGCTTTTTAACATTTATCCGAAGCGAGCCGTCAACAAGGTTCTTAACGATAGAAGCCCGAGGTATGATGGGTCGCTCGATACCCTGACCTCTTTTGCCAGCTCTTTCGTGGAACCCGCTCACTTCAAGGATTCTGCTAACCGCATCAAACAAAAGTATGACGAATGCCAGTGGACAGTCCCCGACGATTCCCAGACGGAAACTTTACTGTCCCCTCCTACCAGAAAGGAGATACTCTATAAATTGAGGAGAGTATCGAACACCGCTCCGGGTCACGATAAACTCGAATACCGCCACCTACAGAAATGTGACCCGAGCGGTCGACTGCTTGAATCCCTGTTCAGGGTCGTCCATGAGATGGGTGTCCCTTCATCGTGGAAAAAGGGTAAAACTATCCTTATCCACAAGAAGGGCCCCACGAACGACCCGGGCAATTTCAGGCCCATCACGCTGTTGTGCACGCTATATAAGCTGTACTCGAGCATTCTCGCCAAGAAGATAGTTTCTGTTGCCGTTGATCTGGAGTGGATCTCCGAGGAACAAAAGGGTTTCCTCCCAGGGATCAACGGTATACAGGAACACACCTACCTTCTAGAGTCTTGTATTGGCGAGGCTCGAAAATCAAAGAGGCAGCTTTACATAGCGTGGCTGGATCTCCGCAACGCGTTCGGTTCTCTCCCACACACTACCCTCAAAAATCTCTTCATCTCCCTCCCAATCCCCCAACGTTTAAAGGCAATACTTACTGAACTTTACAACGACAACTGCAGCTCCCTGCAAGGCGGCGAACACTCCCTGAATATCCATTCAACAGCGGGTGTTCGTCAAGGTGATGGCCTGAGCCCGATTATTTTTAATCTGGCAACCGAGCCACTAACGAGGCTGATAAAGCGAATCAATCCTGGATTCAACCTCGGAGGTGCCCCGGTCAAGGTCACCACCTATGCTGATGATACAGCTATCATAGCAGGGAGTGCCGATGCACTCCAACATACACTGAACCGACTTACCGATATATCGTCTTTGCTAGGACTGACCTTCAACCCGACAAAATGTGCTTCCCTCACTCTACTGAGCGGCAAAATTGCCGCCAAATCATTTACACTATATAATAATATCATCCCAAAACTAGCAAAGACAGAATACGAAACTTATCTGGGCATCCCAATCGGCTACAATTATTTATACAGTTTGTGTACCGATGTCCCAGGTAAGATTGACAAACTGGCAGAATGCCTTTTTTGCCCCATGGCAAAAGCTCGAAGTTCTGCGATCTTTCCTGCTCCCATCGATCTCATTCGATCTCTCTTCCGGTAGAGTATCTAAGGAAGGATTAACAAAACTCGACCAGAAAGTTGTATCCTTCCTTAAGTACATATGCAAACTACCGGAGAGAGCATCGAATTCATTCCTCTACGCTACCAGATCGGTGGGAGGGCTAGCGATTCCCAAGTCAATCGAAGAGGCAGATGTATGGACTCTCTCCAAGGGCCTACATCTGCTAAATTCGAGAGACGAAACGATAAGTATGCTAGCTCAAAAGGAACTCACGCAGACCATAGAGACGGGTCTAAAAGGTGCTACTGCATCACACCACAAATTTTTGTCAGGGAACAACGATGGAGGCCTTTACGCTTTCAGGCACAACTCCACCCTGACAAATATTTGGACGAGGACGAGGAAAGCGGCCGCTAGATTGCACTGCAAGATTGATGCCGATGATAAAAACAAAACTTTACTTATCATCGATGACTTCTCTTGCAGACCTTCTAAGGTCGTTCGAACCGTCCGGTTAGCATTGAGAGAAAGGTGGTCCGAGAAGCTCCTCTCTCTAGCCGTGCAAGGAAGGGTTGCTAGCGCTATGTCGCTTGATAAGTCAAGTGGGGATATCCCCCATTTGACCTCAGCTAGAACCCCTCTATCCTTCACGGCTTGGAGCTTCTGGTCCAAAGCCAAGCTTGGCTGCCTCCCCACGAAATTCATTCCGGGGGTAGCGTCGAGCGATACAATGTGCAGAAGATGTTTCCAAAAGGAGGAGACTACTTCGCACGTTGTATCTAGCTGCTCCTCAATGCTGCTACACTACACCAAACGTCATGATGCAGTAGAACATATACTGACTAACCTGCTAGAAATCCTGGACGTCCCCCACTCCCTTAAAGTGCGTTCAGGTGCCCTCATTCCGGACATCACCATTACTTCTCCACATATTGTCATAGACGTGACATGCCCGTTCGATGAAGTCTCAAACTTAGCCAGTGCATCCGACCGCAAAAAGTCAAAATACGCCGACATCGGTACAGTTATGCCACTTGTAGTCGGTGCACTAGGCTCATGGGTCCCTGAGAACGACAATATCAAGCGGGCATTAAATATCCCTACCGATATGTGGAAAAAGATGAAAAGAAAAATGCGAGTGGCGGCTATCGAAGGATCCGCGGGTACCACCCAATTTTTCTTTTCATCTCCGGAGTGAGGTCCTCCCCACCCTTATTCTTATTCTAGTTTTATCTTTATCATTTTATTATCTTTATTTTACCTCACTATATTTATTCCTACTATTTTACATTTTTATTTATATCTCGGGTTCTAGTTAGAATTTTCTATTTTAAAAAATTTACCCTCCATATCGGCCACTGCGAAGTAACGCATATGATGCAATTGGTTCATTGATGATTGTTCAATAACACCTATTCTGAAAATCTGTTCTTAAGAGCTTAATTTCTCTTATGTCTTGCATAGCTTGACTTCGAAATTAAACTGATTTTTGAAGATGGAAAGAGATTTAGGAGCTTGCTCCGACTCTTTCACGTGTTGTCCTGGTATTGCAGTACCTCCAGGTTCGGCACACTCCCTTCGGGGAGAAAATTAACTAATGATTTATTAGCTTTAGAATAAACACTTTTTTATTTTATATATTTGGTGTCAAATTAACATGTAAACTAATTTTTTCTATAGAATAAAACTATATTTTTCAATATTTTATATATTTTATATATTTGGTGTCTAATTAACATGTAAACTATATTTTTCTATACAAAAATATAAAATAAAACTATATTTTTCTATACAAAAATATAAAATAAAACTATATTTTTCTATATATTTCAATATAAAAATATAAAATAAAACTATATTTTTCTATATATTTCAATACAAAAATATAAAATAAAACTATATTTTTCTATATATTTCAATACAAAAATATAAAATACTAAGAATTTCGAAGCCGTCGGAAGAGATTCCGAGAAATCAGTGCCAGTACATCCGAAGTTTATTTCCAGGAAGAATCTACCAAAAACTATCCTTATCCATTACTTATCCCACGAACGACCCTGGTAATTTCAGGCCCATCACGCTGCTGTGCACGCTGTATAATACTTTTATTTTAAAAATCCAGGCACCTGTGAATATTGCAAGGAATCAAGCTCTTAAGACCAGGTTACTTTATAGTGGCTGATATAAGCAATATTCACAGAATTATCGAGCCAGGAGGGCAAGACACCATGACCCTAAAGATGCGAGCTTTATCCAGAAGCTTTTTAACATTTATCCGAAGCGAGCCGTCAACAAGGTTCTTAACGATAGAAGCCCGAGGTATGATGGGTCGCTCGATACCCTGACCTCTTTTGCCAGCTCTTTCGTGGAACCCGCTCACTTCAAGGATTCTGCTAACCGCATCAAACAAAAGTATGACGAATGCCAGTGGACAGTCCCCGACGATTCCCAGACGGAAACTTTACTGTCCCCTCCTACCAGAAAGGAGATACTCTATAAATTGAGGAGAGTATCGAACACCGCTCCGGGTCACGATAAACTCGAATACCGCCACCTACAGAAATGTGACCCGAGCGGTCGACTGCTTGAAGCCCTGTTCAGGGTCGTCCATGAGATGGGTGTCCCTTCATCGTGGAAAAAGGGTAAAACTATCCTTATCCACAAGAAGGGCCCCACGAACGACCCGGGCAATTTCAGGCCCATCACGCTGTTGTGCACGCTATATAAGCTGTACTCGAGCATCCTCGCCAAGAAGATAGTTTCTGTTGCCGTTGATCTGGAGTGGATCTCCGAGGAACAAAAGGGTTTCCTCCCAGGGATCAACGGTATACAGGAACACACCTACCTTCTAGAGTCTTGTATTGGCGAGGCTCGAAAATCAAAGAGGCAGCTTTACATAGCGTGGCTGGATCTCCGCAACGCGTTCGGTTCTCTCCCACACACTACCCTCAAAAATCTCTTCCTCTCCCTCCCAATCCCCCAACGTTTAAAGGCAATACTTACTGAACTTTACAACGACAACTGCAGCTCCCTGCAAGGCGGCGAACACTCCCTGAATATCCATTCAACAGCGGGTGTTCGTCAAGGTGATGGCCTGAGCCCGATTATTTTTAATCTGGCAACCGAGCCACTAACGAGGCTGATAAAGCGAATCAATCCCGGATTCAACCTCGGAGGTGCCCCGGTCAAGGTCACCACCTATGCTGATGATACAGCTATCATAGCAGGGAGTGCCGATGCACTCCAACATACACTGAACCGACTTACCGATATATCGTCTTTGCTAGGACTGACCTTCAACCCGACTAAATGTGCTTCCCTCACTCTACTGAGCGGCAAAATTGCCGCCAAATCATTTACACTATATAATAATATCATCCCAAAACTAGCAAAGACAGACTACGAAACTTATCTGGGCATCCCAATCGGCTACAACTATTTATACAGTTTGTGTACCGATGTCCCAGGTAAGATTGACAAACTGGCAGAATGCCTTTTAGCTCCATGGCAAAAGCTCGAAGTTCTGCGAGCTTTCCTGCTCCCATCGATCTCATTCGATCTCTCTTCCGGTAGAGTATCTAAGGAAGGATTAACAAAACTCGAACAGAAAGTTGTATCCTTCCTTAAGTACATATGCAAACTACCGGAGAGAGCATCGAATTCATTCCTCTATGCTACCAGATCGGTGGGAGGGCTAGCGATTCCCAAGTCAATCGAAGAGGCAGATGTATGGACTCTCTCCAAGGGCCTACATCTGCTAAATTCGAGAGACGAAACGATAAGTATGCTAGCTCAAAAGGAACTCACGCAGACCATAGAGACGGGTCTAAAAGGTGCTACTGCATCACACCACAAATTTTTGTCAGGGAACAACGATGGAGGCCTTTACGCTTTCAGGCACAACTCCACCCTGACAAATATTTGGACGAGGACGAGGAAAGCGGCCGCTAGATTGCACTGCAAGATTGATGCCGATGATAAAAACAAAACTTTACTTATCATCGATGACTTCTCTTGCAGACCTTCTAAGGTCGTTCGAACCGTCCGGTTAGCATTGAGAGAAAGGTGGTCCGAGAAGCTCCTCTCTCTAGCCGTGCAAGGAAGGGTTCCTAGCGCTATATCGCTTGATAAGTCAAGTGGGGATATCCCCCATTTGACCTCAGCTAGAACCCCTCTTTCCTTCATGGCTTGGAGCTTCTGGTCCAAAGCCAAGCTTGGCTGCCTCCCCACGAAATTCATTCTGGGGGTAGCGTCGAGCGATACAATGTGCAGAAGATGTTTCCAAAAGGAAGAGACTACTTCGCACGTTGTATCTAGCTGTTCCTCAATGCTGCCACACTACACCAAACGTCATGATGCAGTAGAACATATACTGACTAACCTGCTAGAAATCCTGGACGTCCCCCACTCCCTTAAAGTGCGTTCAGGTGCCCTCATTCCGGACATCACCATTACTTCTCCACATATTGTCATAGACGTGACATGCCCGTTCGATGAAGTCTCAAACTTAGCCAGTGCATCCGACCGCAAAAAGTCAAAATACGCCGACATCGGTACAGTTATGCCACTTGTAGTCGGTGCACTAGGCTCATGGGTCCCTGAGAACGACAATATCAAGCGGGCATTAAATATCCCTACCGATATGTGGAAAAAGATGAAAAGAAAAATGCGAGTGGCGGCTATCGAAGGATCCGCGGGTACCACCCAATTTTTCTTTTCATCTCCGGAGTGAGGTCCTCCCCATCCTTATTATTATTCTAGTTTTATCTTTATCATTTTATTATCTTTATTTTACCTCACTATATTTATTCCTACTATTTTACATTTTTATTTATATCTCGGGTTCTAGTTAGAATTTTCTATTTTAAAAAATTTACCCTCCATATCGGCCACTGCGAAGTAACGCATATGATGCAATTGGTTCATTGATGATTGTTCAATAACACCTATTCTGAAAATCTGTTCTTAAGAGCTTAATTTCTCTTATGTCTTGCATAGCTTGACTTCGAAATTAAACTGATTTTTGAAGATGGAAAGAGATTTAGGAGCTTGCTCCGACTCTTTCACGTGTTGTCCTGGTATTGCAGTACCTCCAGGTTCGGCACACTCCCTTCGGGGAGAAAATTAACTAATGATTTATTAGCTTTAGAATAAACACTTTTTTATTTTATATATTTGGTGTCAAATTAACATGTAAACTAATTTTTTCTATAGAATAAAACTATATTTTTCAATATTTTATATATTTTATATATTTGGTGTCTAATTAACATGTAAACTATATTTTTCTATACAAAAATATAAAATAAAACTATATTTTTCTATATATTTCAATAGAAAAATAAAACTATTATTTTATATATTTGGTGTCAAATTAACATGTAAACTAATTTTTTCTATAGAATAAAACTATATTTTTCTATATATTTCAATAGAAAAATATAAAATAAAACTATATTTTTCTATATATTTCAATAGAAAAATATAAAATAAAACTATATTTTTCTATATATTTCAATAGAAAAATATAAAATAAAACTATATTTTTCTATATATTTCAATAGAAAAATATAAAATAAAACTATATTTTTCTATATATTTCAATAGAAAAATATAAAATAAAACTATATTTTTCTATATATTTCAATAGAAAAATATAAAATAAAACTATATTTTTCTATATATTTCAATAGAAAAATATAAAATAAAACTATATTTTTCTATATATTTCAATAGAAAAATATAAAATAAAACTATATTTTTCTATATATTTCAATAGAAAAATATAAAATAAAACTATATTTTTCTATATATTTCAATACAAAAATATTAAATAACGCATACTAAGAATTTCGAAGCATTAGGAAGAGAAATCAGTGCTACTACATCCGAAGTTTATTTCCAGGAAGAATGGAATCTCACATTCATCCTGATAATGACTAGAACATAACAGAGATGCCATGGATTTCTAAATCTAGGCACTTAGAAGTCAGAAATCACTTAAACAAGAAACATGGAGTTCAAATCAGTGAATTCTCCTACTTATGCCAATGTATCAAAACATTCACTGATTTGAGAGGAACGGCTTCGCATACCAAGAATTGCGAAGCCATCGGAGGAGAAACAAGTTTCCCAACATCCGAAGTTCATTGCCAGGAAGATGGCAAACTCACATTCATCCTGCTCATGCCTAGCACTCAACAGCGATGCCATATCCCCGGTTGCTTATTCACGTCCAAAGCAACTGGGACTAAGATAGCTGTGAGTTTTCAGCACCACTTCTTCAGGAAGCACGCCCTGGAGTCGCTGTATCGATGGAAGTGCAGATGCGGGCACCTCCTCTCCCCAAAGGAGGCCCGCATGAAGACGCATTTTATAACCTGCCCAACACATATTGCGTCACTTCCATCATCACCAACTCCAGGACCTGCACCCATATTCCCCTCTAGTCCCCTTGAAGAGTCTACTTCGGAGAGCTCCCCACTCGCTTCCACCACCGTCCTAAGCCCCGTCACGCACTCATTACCGGTCCCCCCCAACCCCCATTACCCTCACTCCCCTCATTCCCCTCACCCCCATCACCACCGCCTCCGACCCCATCGACATCTCCGACACTCCATCTACTAACTTCATCACTGTATCCCCCGACACCCCACTCAATAACGACACTCGCCCCTTAGAAGTTACCCCAAATCCCCCTATCCCATTCCCACTTCTCCCACCTCCTAGCCCCTTGTCGTTCCCTTCACTAGCACCAATTAATTCATATCACCATACACCGACCATCCCCACTGAAGAGAGCTCTCCGACTCACCGCCTTACTTTCCCCGACGACCACCCTACTACTGCCAACTCTACTCCCCCTACTAACAACTTCCCTCACCCGACTTCACCCATTTACCAATCCACGGCTGGCGATTCTCCCCGCATCTCGGGAAACCCGCTCCTCACCAAATGGCTTCCCATCCTGTCCGGTTGCACTCCGGAAACCAAGGATGAAGTCATTAGTGAATGCATAGCGGAGATCGTCAGTCATACTAAGGGGTCGCTGGAGACCCTCCCAGCTCAAGCTTTCTCTAGACCGAAGCGAAAACCGCGTCACCAATCTAGAGATCAGCAAAGAGCCAGGAGGGCAAGACACCATGACCCTAAAGATGCGAGCTTTATCCAGAAGCTTTTTAACATTTATCCGAAGCGAGCCGTCAACAAGGTTCTTAACGATAGAAGCCCGAGGTACGATGGGTCGCTCGATACCCTGACCTCTTTTGCCAGCTCTTTCGTGGAACCCGCTCACTTCAAGGATTCTGCTAACCGCATCAAACAAAAGTATGACGAATGCCAGTGGACAGTCCCCGACGATTCCCAGACGGAAACTTTACTGTCCCCTCCTACCAGAAAGGAGATACTCATCAAATTGAGGAGAGTATCGAACACCGCTCCGGGTCACGATAAACTCGAATACCGCCACCTACAGAAATGTGACCCGAGCGGTCGACTGCTTGAAGCCCTGTTCAGGGTCGTCCATGAGATGGGTGTCCCTTCATCGTGGAAAAAGGGTAAAACTATCCTTATCCACAAGAAGGGCCCCACGAACGACCCGGGCAATTTCAGGCCCATCACGCTGTTGTGCACGCTATATAAGCTGTACTCGAGCATTCTCGCCAAGAAGATAGTTTCTGTTGCCGTTGATCTGGAGTGGATCTCCGAGGAACAAAAGGGTTTCCTCCCAGGGATCAACGGTATACAGGAACACACCTACCTTCTAGAGTCTTGTATTGGCGAGGCTCGAAAATCAAAGAGGCAGCTTTACATAGCGTGGCTGGATCTCCGCAACGCGTTCGGTTCTCTCCCACACACTACCCTCAAAAATCTCTTCCTCTCCCTCCCAATCCCCCAACGTTTAAAGGCAATACTTACTGAACTTTACAACGACAACTGCAGCTCCCTGCAAGGCGGCGAACACTCCCTGAATATCCATTCAACAGCGGGTGTTCGTCAAGGTGATGGCCTGAGCCCGATTATTTTTAATCTGGCAACCGAGCCACTAACGAGGCTGATAAAGCGAATCAATCCCGGATTCAACCTCGGAGGTGCCTCGGTCAAGGTCACCACCTATGCTGATGATACAGCTATCATAGCAGGGAGTGCCGATGCACTCCAACATACACTGAACCGACTTACCGATATATCGTCTTTGCTAGGACTGACCTTCAACCCGACTAAATGTGCTTCCCTCACTCTACTGAGCGGCAAAATTGCCGCCAAATCATTTACACTATATAATAATATCATCCCAAAACTAGCAAAGACAGACTACGAAACTTATCTGGGCATCCCAATCGGCTACAACTATTTATACAGTTTGTGTACCGATGTCCCAGGTAAGATTGACAAACTGGCAGAATGCCTTTTAGCTCCATGGCAAAAGCTCGAAGTTCTGCGAGCTTTCCTGCTCCCATCGATCTCATTCGATCTCTCTTCCGGTAGAGTATCTAAGGAAGGATTAACAAAACTCGACCAGAAAGTTGTATCCTTCCTTAAGTACATATGCAAACTACCGGAGAGAGCATCGAATTCATTCCTCTATGCTACCAGATCGGTGGGAGGGCTAGCGATTCCCAAGTCAATCGAAGAGGCAGATGTATGGACTCTCTCCAAGGGCCTACATCTGCTAAATTCGAGAGACGAAACGATAAGTATGCTAGCTCAAAAGGAACTCACGCAGACCATAGAGACGGGTCTAAAAGGTGCTACTGCATCACACCACAAATTTTTGTCAGGGAACAACGATGGAGGCCTTTACGCTTTCAGGCACAACTCCACCCTGACAAATATTTGGACGAGGACGAGGAAAGCGGCCGCTAGATTGCACTGCAAGATTGATGCCGATGATAAAAACAAAACTTTACTTATCATCGATGACTTCTCTTGCAGACCTTCTAAGGTCGTTCGAACCGTCCGGTTAGCATTGAGAGAAAGGTGGTCCGAGAAGCTCCTCTCTCTAGCCGTGCAAGGAAGGGTTCCTAGCGCTATATCGCTTGATAAGTCAAGTGGGGATATCCCCCATTTGACCTCAGCTAGAACCCCTCTTTCCTTCATGGCTTGGAGCTTCTGGTCCAAAGCCAAGCTTGGCTGCCTCCCCACGAAATTCATTCCGGGGGTAGCGTCGAGCGATACAATGTGCAGAAGATGTTTCCAAAAGGAGGAGACTACTTCGCACGTTGTATCTAGCTGTTCCTCAATGCTGCTACACTACACCAAACGTCATGATGCAGTAGAACATATACTGACTAACCTGTTAGAAATCCTGGACGTCCCCCACTCCCTTAAAGTGCGTTCAGGTGCCCTCATTCCGGACATCACCATTACTTCTCCACATATTGTCATAGACGTGACATGCCCGTTCGATGAAGTCTCAAACTTAGCCAGTGCATCCGACAGCAAAAAGTCAAAATACGCCGACATCGGTACAGTTATGCCACTTGTAGTCGGTGCACTAGGCTCATGGGTCCCTGAGAACGACAATATCAAGCGGGCATTAAATATCCCTACCGATATGTGGAAAAAGATGAAAAGAAAAATGCGAGTGGCGGCTATCGAAGGATCCGCGGGTACCACCCACATTTTCTTTTCATCTCCGGAGTGAGGTCCCCCCCCCACCCCACCCTTATTCTTATTCTAGTTTCATCTTTATCATTCTATTATCTTTATTTTACCTCACTATATTTATTCCTACTATTTTACATTTTTATTTATATCTCGGGTTCTAGTTAGAATTTTCTATTTTAAAAAATTTACCCTCCATATCTGCCACTGCGAAGTAACGCATATGATGCAATTGGTTCATTGATGATTGTTCAATAACACCTATTCTGAAAATCTGTTCTTAAGAGCTTAATTTCTCTTATGTCTTGCATAGCTTGACTTCGAAATTAAACTGATTTTTGAAGATGGAAAGAGATTTAGGAGCTTGCTCCGACTCTTTCACGTGTTGTCCTGGTATTGCAGTACATCCAGGTTCGGCACACTCCCTTCGGGGAGAAAATTAACTAATGATTTATTAGCTTTAGAATAAACACTTTTTTATTTTATATATTTGATGTGAAATTAACATGTAAACTAATTTTTTCTATAGAATAAAACTATATTTTTCAATATTTTATATATTTTATATATTTGGTGTCTAATTAACATGTAAACTATATTTTTCTATACAAAAATATAAAATAAAACTATATTTTTCTATACAAAAATATAAAATAAAACTATATTTTTCTATATATTTCAATACAAAAATATAAAATAAAACTATATTTTTCTATATATTTCAATACAAAAATATAAAATAAAACTATATTTTTCTATATATTTTAATACAAAAATATAAAATACTAAGAATTTCGAAGCCGTCGGAATCTCTTCCGACGGCTTCGAAATCCGAGAAATCAGTGCCAGTACATCCGAAGTTTATTTCCAGGAAGAATCTACCAAAAACTATCCTTATCCATAACTTATCCCACGTACGACCCTGGTAATTTCAGGCCCATCACGCTGCTGTGCACGCTGTATAATACTTTTATTTTAAAAATCCAGGCATCTGTGAATATTGCAAGGAATCAAGCTCTTAAGACCAGGTTACTTTATAGTGGCTGATATAAGCAATATTCACAGAATTATCCCTAGAACCTGCGATATTATTTATATTCTTTTATATCTTAATTCATTTTATCTTTTTGTATTCATACATTTTTATAAATTTACACGTTTTCATATTTTACATACATTTTACATATTTCTACATATTCTTGCATATTTTTACATACTTTTATATTAAATATTTACATTTTTATTCACTTCACATTTACATATTCTTTATCTTTTATTAACTTTTTATACTTCCACACCTATTTCACCCCATACACTTATCCTTTACACTTCTAGCTCACTTCCCTCTTTCCACTACCCGTATTAACCGTCACTTTGTGACCTATGGTCCGAATTCTAGATGGCAATAAACTTCGTATTTCGATTCCAGTACCGTCTAGCCTCCAATATTGTTTATGCGATAAGTCATGGACTTCTAAATCTAGGCACTTAGAAGTCAGAAATCATCTAAACAAGAAACATGGAGTTCAAATCAGTGAATTCTCCTACATATGCCAATGTAGCAAAACATTCACTGATTTGAGAGGTACGGCTTCGCATACCAAGAATTGCGAAGCCATCGGAGGAGAAACAAGTTTCCCAACATCCGAAGTTCATTGCCAGGAAGATGGCAAACTCACATTCATCCTGCTCATGCCTAGCACTCAACAGCGATGCCATATCCCCGGTTGCTTATTCACGTCCAAAGCAACTGGGACTAAGATAGCTGTGAGTTTTCAGCACCACTTCTTCAGGAAGCACGCCCTGGAGTCGCTGTATCGATGGAAGTGCAGATGCGGGCACCTCCTCTCCCCAAAGGAGGCCCGCATGAAGACGCATTTTAAAACCTGTCCAATATATATTGCGTCACTTCCATCATCACCAACTCCAGGACCTGCACCCATATTCCCATCTAGTCCCCTTGAAGAGTCTACTTCGGAGAGCTCCCAACTCGCTTCCACCACCGTCCTAAGCCCCGCCACGCACTCATTACCGGTCCCCCCCAACCCCCATTACCCTCACTCCCCTCATTCCCCTCACCCCCATCACCACCGCATCCGACCCCATCGACATCTCCGACACTCCATCTACTAACTTCATCACTGTATCCCCCGACACCCCACTCAATAACGACACTCGCCCCTTAGAAGTTACCCCAAATCCCCCTATCCCATTCCCACTTCTCCCACCTCCTAGCCCCTTGTCGTTCCCTTCACTAGCACCAATTAATTCCTATCACCATACACCGACCATCCCCACTGAAGAGAGCTCTCCAACTCACCACCTTACTTTCCCCGACGACCACCCTACTACTGCCAACTCTACTCCCCCTACTAACAACTTCCCTCACCCGACTTCACCCATTTACCAATCCACGGCTGGCGATTCTCCCCGCATCTCGGGAAACCCGCTCCTCACCAAATGGCTTCCCATCCTGTCCGGTTGCACTCCGGAAACCAAGGATGAAGTTTCTGGTCCAAAGCCAAGCTTGGCTGCCTCCCCACGAAATTCATTCCGGGGGTAGCGTCGAGCGATACAATGTGCAGAAGATGTTTCCAAAAGGAAGAGACTACTTCGCACGTTGTATCTAGCTGTTCCTCAATGCTGCTACACTACACCAAACGTCATGATACAGTAGAACATATACTGACTAACCTGTTAGAAATCCTGGACGTCCCCCACTCCCTTAAAGTGCGTTCAGGTGCCCTCATTCCAGACATTACCATTACTTCTCCACATATTGTCATAGACGTGACATGCCCGTTCGATGAAGTCTCAAACTTAGCCAGTGCATCCGACCGCAAAAAGTCAAAATACGCCGACATCGGTACAGTTATGCCACTTGTAGTCGGTGCACTAGGCTCATGGGTCCATGAGAACGACAATATCAAGCGGGCATTAAATATCCCTACCGATATGTGGAAAAAGATGAAAAGAAAAATGCGAGTGGCGGCTATCGAAGGATCCGCGGGTACCACCCACATTTTCTTTTCATCTCCGGGTGAGGTCCCCCCCACCCCACCCTTATTCTTATTCTAGTTTCATCTTTATCATTCTATTATCTTTATTTTACCTCACTATATTTATTCCTACTATTTTACATTTTTATTTATATCTCGGGTTCTAGTTAGAATTTTCTATTTTAAAAAATTTACCCTCCATATCGGCCACTGCGAAGTAACGCGTATGATGCAATTGGTTCATTGATGATTGTTCAATAACACCTATTCTGAAAGAATTCTCGTCCTTTTGGCTAAGATCAACTTTATATAGAATTCTCGTCCTTTTGGCTAAGATCAACTTTATAGAGAATATTCGGCCTTTTGGCTAAGATCATCTTATATAGAATATTCGGCCTTTTGGCTAAGATCAACTTTATATAGAATAGTCGGCCTTTTGGCTAAGATCAACTTTATATAGAATATTCGGTCTTTTGGCTAAGATCAACTTTATATAGAATAGTCGGCCTTTTGGCTAAGATCATCTTATATAGAATACTAGTCCTTTTGGTTAATATCAACTTTATATAGAATTCTCGTCCTTTTGGCTAAGATCAACTTTATATAGAATTCTCATCCTTTTGGCTAAGATCAACTTTATATAGAATTCTCGGCCTTTTGGCTAAGATCAACTTTATATAGAATTCTCGGTCTTTTGGCTAAGATCAACTTTATATAGAATTCTCGTCCTTTTGGCTAAGATCAACTTTATAGAGAATGTTCCGCCTTTTGGCTAAGATCAACTTTATAGAGAATGTTAGGCCTTTTGGCTAAGATCAACTTTATATAGAATTCTCGTCCTTTTGGCTAAGATCAACTTTATATAAAATACTCATCCTTTTGGCTAAGATAATCTTTATATAGAATTCTCGGCCTTTTGGCTAATATCAACTTTATATAGAATTCTCGTCCTTTTGGCTAAGATCAACTTTATAGAGAATGTTCGGCCTTTTGGCTAAGATCAACTTTATATAGAATTCTCGTCCTTTTGGCTAAGATAATCTTTATATAGTATTCTCGGCCTTTTGGCTAATATCAACTTTATATAGAATTCTCGTCCTTTTGGCTAAGATCAACTTTGTATAGAATTCTCGTCCTTTTGGCTAAGATCAACTTTATATAGAATAGTCGGCCTTTTGGCTAAGATCAACTTTATAGAGAATTCTCGTCCTTTTGGCTAATATCAACTTTATAGAGAATATTCGGCATTTTGGCTAAGATCAACTTTATATAGAATAGTCGGCCTTTTGGCTAAGATCATCTTATATAATATACTCGTCCTTTTGGCTAAGATAATCATTATATAGAATTCTCGGCCTTTTGGCTAATATCAACTTTATATAGAATTCTCGTCCTTTTGGCTAAGATCAACTTTATATAGAATTCTCGTCTTTTGGCTAAGATCAACTTTATATAGAATTCTCGTCCTTTTGGCTAATATAATCTTTATATAGAATTCTCGTCCTTTTGGCTAATATCAACTTTATATAGAATTCTCGTCTTTTGGCTAAGATCAACTTTATATAGAATTCTCGTCCTTTTGGCTAAGATCAACTTTATATAGAATTCTCGTCCTTTTGGCTAAGATCAACTTTATATAGAATTCTCGTCCTTTTGGCTAAGATCAACTTTATATAGAATTCTCGTCCATTTGGCTAAGATCAACTTTATATAGAATTCTCGTCCTTTTGGCTAAGATCAACTTTATATAGAATACTCGTCCTTTTGGCTAAGATCAACTTTATATAGAATATTCGGCCTTTTGGCTAAGATCAACTTTATATAGAATTCTCGTCCTTTTGGGTAAGATAATCTTTATATAGAATTCTCGTCCTTTTGGCTAAGATAATCTTTATATGGAATTCTCGTCCTTTTGGCTAATATAATCTTTATATAGAATTCTCGTCCTTTTGGCTAAGATCAACTTTATAGAGAATGTTCGGCCTTTTGGCTAAGATCATCTTTATATAGAATTTTCGTCCTTTTGGCTAAGATAATCTTTATATAGAATTCTCGTCCTTTTGGCTAAGATCAACTTTATAGAGAATTCTCGGCCGTTTGGCTAAGATCAACTTTATATAGAATATTCGGCCTTTTGGCTAAGATAAACTTTATATAGAATATTCGGCCTTTTGGCTAAGATCAACTTTATATAGAATATTCGGCCTTTTGACTAAGATCAACTTTATATAGAATTCTCGTCCTTTTGGCTAAGATAATCTTTATATAGAATTCTCGGCCTTTTGGCTAAGATCAACTTTATATAGAATTCTCGTCCTTTTGGCTAAGATCAACTTTATATAGAATGTTCGGCCTTTTGGCTAAGATCAACTTTATATAGAATTCTCGTCATTTTGGCTAAGATCAACTTTATATAGAATTCTCGTCCTTTTGGCTAAGATCAACTTTATATAGAATTCTCGTCCTTTTGGCTAAGATCAACTTTATATAGAATTCTCGTCCTTTTGGCTAAGATCAACTTTATATAGAATTCTCGTCCATTTGGCTAAGATCAACTTTATATAGAATTCTCGTCCTTTTGGCTAAGATCAACTTTATATAGAATACTCGTCCTTTTGGCTAAGATCAACTTTATATAGAATATTCGGCCTTTTGGCTAAGATCAACTTTATATAGAATTCTCGTCCTTTTGGGTAAGATAATCTTTATATAGAATTCTCGTCCTTTTGGCTAAGATAATCTTTATATGGAATTCTCGTCCTTTTGGCTAATATAATCTTTATATAGAATTCTCGTCCTTTTGGCTAAGATCAACTTTATAGAGAATGTTCGGCCTTTTGGCTAAGATCATCTTTATATAGAATTTTCGTCCTTTTGGCTAAGATAATCTTTATATAGAATTCTCGTCCTTTTGGCTAAGATCAACTTTATAGAGAATTCTCGGCCGTTTGGCTAAGATCAACTTTATATAGAATATTCGGCCTTTTGGCTAAGATAAACTTTATAGAGAATGTTCGGCCTTTTGGCTAAGATCATCTTTATATAGAATTTTCGTCCTTTTGGCTAAGATAATCTTTATATAGAATTCTCGTCCTTTTGGCTAAGATCAACTTTATAGAGAATTCTCGGCCGTTTGGCTAAGATCAACTTTATATAGAATATTCGGCCTTTTGGCTAAGATAAACTTTATATAGAATATTCGGCCTTTTGGCTAAGATCAACTTTATATAGAATATTCGGCCTTTTGACTAAGATCAACTTTATATAGAATTCTCGTCCTTTTGGCTAAGATAATCTTTATATAGAATTCTCGGCCTTTTGGCTAAGATCAACTTTATATAGAATTCTCGTCCTTTTGGCTAAGATCAACTTTATATAGAATGTTCGGCCTTTTGGCTAAGATCAACTTTATATAGAATTCTCGTCATTTTGGCTAAGATCAACTTTATATAGAATTCTCGTCCTTTTGGCTAAGATCAACTTTATATAGAATTCTCGTCCTTTTGGCTAAGATCAACTTTATATAGAATTCTCGTCCTTTTGGCTAAGATCAACTTTATATAGAATTCTCGTCCATTTGGCTAAGATCAACTTTATATAGAATTCTCGTCCTTTTGGCTAAGATCAACTTTATATAGAATACTCGTCCTTTTGGCTAAGATCAACTTTATATAGAATATTCGGCCTTTTGGCTAAGATCAACTTTATATAGAATTCTCGTCCTTTTGGGTAAGATAATCTTTATATAGAATTCTCGTCCTTTTGGCTAAGATAATCTTTATATGGAATTCTCGTCCTTTTGGCTAATATAATCTTTATATAGAATTCTCGTCCTTTTGGCTAAGATCAACTTTATAGAGAATGTTCGGCCTTTTGGCTAAGATCATCTTTATATAGAATTTTCGTCCTTTTGGCTAAGATAATCTTTATATAGAATTCTCGTCCTTTTGGCTAAGATCAACTTTATAGAGAATTCTCGGCCGTTTGGCTAAGATCAACTTTATATAGAATATTCGGCCTTTTGGCTAAGATAAACTTTATATAGAATATTCGGCCTTTTGGCTAAGATCAACTTTATATAGAATATTCGGCCTTTTGACTAAGATCAACTTTATATAGAATTCTCGTCCTTTTGGCTAAGATAATCTTTATATAGAATTCTCGGCCTTTTGGCTAAGATCAACTTTATATAGAATTCTCGTCCTTTTGGCTAAGATCAACTTTATATAGAATGTTCGGCCTTTTGGCTAAGATCAACTTTATATAGAATTCTCGTCATTTTGGCTAAGATCAACTTTATATAGAATTCTCGTCCTTTTGGCTAAGATCAACTTTATATAGAATACTCGTCCTTTTGGCTAGGATCAACTTTATAGAGAATATTCGGCCTTTTGGCTAAGATCATCTTTATATAGAATTCTCTTCCTTTTGGCTAAGATAATCTTTATATAGAATTCTCGGCCTTTTGGCTAAGATCAACTTTATATAGAATGTTCGGCCTTTTGGCTAAGATCAACTTTATTGAGAATGTTCAGCCTTTTGGCTAAGATCATCTTTATATAGAATTCTCTTTCTTTTGGCTAAGATAATCTTTATATAGAATTCTAGTCCTTTTGGCTAAGATCAACTTTATAGAGAATATTCGGCCTTTTGGCTAAGATCAACTTTATAGAGAATTCTCGTCCTTTTGGCTAATATCAACTTTATAGAGAATATTCGGCATTTTGGCTAAGATCAACTTTATATAGAATAGTCGGCCTTTTGGCTAAGATCATCTTATATAATATACTCGTCCTTTTGGCTAAGATAATCATTATATAGAATTCTCGGCCTTTTGGCTAATATCAACTTTATATAGAATTCTCGTCCTTTTGGCTAAGATCAACTTTATATAGAATTCTCGTCTTTTGGCTAAGATCAACTTTATATAGAATTCTCGTCCTTTTGGCTAAGATCAACTTTATAGAGAATTCTCGTCCTTTTGGCTAAGATCAACTTTATTGAGAATGTTCGGCCTTTTGGCTAAGATCATCTTTATATAGAATTCTCTTCCTTTTGGCTAAGATAATCTTTATATAGAATTCTCGGCCTTTTGGCTAAGATCAACTTTATATAGAATGTTCGGCCTTTTGGCTAAGATCAACTTTATTGAGAATGTTCAGCCTTTTGGCTAAGATCATCTTTATATAGAATTCTCTTTCTTTTGGCTAAGATAATCTTTATATAGAATTCTAGTCCTTTTGGCTAAGATCAACTTTATAGAGAATATTCGGCCTTTTGGCTAAGATCAACTTTATAGAGAATTCTCGTCCTTTTGGCTAATATCAACTTTATAGAGAATATTCGGCATTTTGGCTAAGATCAACTTTATATAGAATAGTCGGCCTTTTGGCTAAGATCATCTTATATAATATACTCGTCCTTTTGGCTAAGATAATCTTTATATAGAATATTCGGCCTTTTGGCTAAGATCAACTTTATATAGAATATTCGACCTTTTGTCTAATATCAACTTTATATAGAATTCTCGTCCTTTTGGCTAATATCAACTTTATAGAGAATTCTCGTCCTTTTGGCTAAGATCAACTTTATTGAGAATGTTCGGCCTTTTGGCTAAGATCATCTTTATATAGAATTCTCTTCCTTTTGGCTAAGATAATCTTTATATAGAATTCTCGGCCTTTTGGCTAAGATCAACTTTATATAGAATGTTCGGCCTTTTGGCTAAGATCAACTTTATTGAGAATGTTCAGCCTTTTGGCTAAGATCATCTTTATATAGAATTCTCTTTCTTTTGGCTAAGATAATCTTTATATAGAATTCTAGTCCTTTTGGCTAAGATCAACTTTATAGAGAATATTCGGCCTTTTGGCTAATATAATCTTTATATAGAATTCTCGTCCTTTTGGCTAAGATCAACTTTATAGAGAATGTTCGGCCTTTTGGCTAAGATCATCTTTATATAGAATTTTCGTCCTTTTGGCTAAGATAATCTTTATATAGAATTCTCGTCCTTTTGGCTAAGATCAACTTTATAGAGAATTCTCGGCCGTTTGGCTAAGATCAACTTTATATAGAATATTCGGCCTTTTGGCTAAGATAAACTTTATATAGAATATTCGGCCTTTTGGCTAAGATCAACTTTATATAGAATATTCGGCCTTTTGACTAAGATCAACTTTATATAGAATTCTCGTCCTTTTGGCTAAGATAATCTTTATATAGAATTCTCGGCCTTTTGGCTAAGATCAACTTTATATAGAATTCTCGTCCTTTTGGCTAAGATCAACTTTATATAGAATGTTCGGTCTTTTGGCTAAGATCAACTTTATATAGAATTCTCGTCATTTTGGCTAAGATCAACTTTATATAGAATTCTCGTCCTTTTGGCTAAGATCAACTTTATATAGAATACTCGTCCTTTTGGCTAGGATCAACTTTATAGAGAATATTCGGCCTTTTGGCTAATATCAACTTTATATAGAATATTCGACCTTTTGTCTAATATCAACTTTATATAGAATTCTCGTCCTTTTGGCTAATATCAACTTTATAGAGAATTCTCGTCCTTTTGGCTAAGATCAACCTTATAGAGAATATTCGGCCTTTTGGCTAATATCAACTTTATATAGAATATTCGACCTTTTGTCTAATATCAACTTTATATAGAATTCTCGTCCTTTTGGCTAATATCAACTTTATAGAGAATTCTCGTCCTTTTGGCTAAGATCAACTTTATTGAGAATGTTCGGCCTTTTGGCTAAGATCATCTTTATATAGAATTCTCTTCCTTTTGGCTAAGATAATCTTTATATAGAATTCTCGGCCTTTTGGCTAAGATCAACTTTATTGAGAATGTTCAGCCTTTTGGCTAAGATCATCTTTATATAGAATTCTCTTTCTTTTGGCTAAGATAATCTTTATATAGAATTCTAGTCCTTTTGGCTAAGATCAACTTTATAGAGAATATTCGGCCTTTTGGCTAAGATCAACTTTATATAGAATGTTTGGCCTTCTGGCTAATATCAACGTTATATAGAATATTCGGCCTTTTGGCTAAGATCATCTTATATAGAATATTCGGCCTTTTGGCTAAGATCAACTTTATATAGAATAATCGTCCTTTTGGCTAAGATCAACTTTATAGAGAATATTCGGCCTTTTGGCTAAGATCAACTTTATATAGAATGTTTGGCCTTCTGGCTAATATCAACGTTATATAGAATATTCGGCCTTTTGGCTAAGATCATCTTATATAGAATATTCGGCCTTTTGACTAAGATCAACTTTATATAGAATTCTCGTCCTTTTGGCTAAGATAATCTTTATATAGAATTCTCGGCCTTTTGGCTAAGATCAACTTTATATAGAATTCTCGTCCTTTTGGCTAAGATCAACTTTATATAGAATGTTCGGTCTTTTGGCTAAGATCAACTTTATATAGAATTCTCGTCATTTTGGCTAAGATCAACTTTATATAGAATTCTCGTCCTTTTGGCTAAGATCAACTTTATATAGAATACTCGTCCTTTTGGCTAGGATCAACTTTATAGAGAATATTCGGCCTTTTGGCTAATATCAACTTTATATAGAATATTCGACCTTTTGTCTAATATCAACTTTATATAGAATTCTCGTCCTTTTGGCTAATATCAACTTTATAGAGAATTCTCGTCCTTTTGGCTAAGATCAACCTTATAGAGAATATTCGGCCTTTTGGCTAATATCAACTTTATATAGAATATTCGACCTTTTGTCTAATATCAACTTTATATAGAATTCTCGTCCTTTTGGCTAATATCAACTTTATAGAGAATTCTCGTCCTTTTGGCTAAGATCAACTTTATTAAGAATGTTCGGCCTTTTGGCTAAGATCATCTTTATATAGAATTCTCTTCCTTTTGGCTAAGATAATCTTTATATAGAATTCTCGGCCTTTTGGCTAAGATCAACTTTATTGAGAATGTTCAGCCTTTTGGCTAAGATCATCTTTATATAGAATTCTCTTTCTTTTGGCTAAGATAATCTTTATATAGAATTCTAGTCCTTTTGGCTAAGATCAACTTTATAGAGAATATTCGGCCTTTTGGCTAAGATCAACTTTATATAGAATGTTTGGCCTTCTGGCTAATATCAACGTTATATAGAATATTCGGCCTTTTGGCTAAGATCATCTTATATAGAATATTCGGCCTTTTGGCTAAGATCAACTTTATATAGAATAATCGTCCTTTTGGCTAAGATCAACTTTATAGAGAATGTTCGGCCTTTTGGCTAAGATCATCTTTATATAGAATTCTCGTCCTTTTGGCTAAGATAATCTTTATATAGAATTCTCGTCCTTTTGGCTAAGATAATCTTTATATAGAATTCTCGTCCTTTTGGCTAAGATCAACTTTATAGAGCATTCTCGGCCTTTTGGCTAAGATCAACTTTATATAGAATTCTCGTCCTTTTGGCTAAGATAATCTTTATATAGAATTCTCGTACTTTTGGCTAAGATCTACTTTATAGAGCATTCTCGGCCTTTTGGCTAAGATAAACTTTATATAGAATTATCGTCCTTTTGGCTAAGATCAACTTTATAGAGAATGTTCGGCATTTTGGCTAAGATCATCTTTATATAGAATGTTTGGCCTTTTGGCTAAGATCAACGTTATATAGAATTCTCGTCCTTTTGGCTAAGATAATCTTTATATAGAATTCTCGTCCTTTTGGCTAATATCAACTTTATATAGAATATTCGGCCTTTTGGCTAAGATCAACTTTATATAGAATTCTCGTCCTTTTGGCTAAGATCAACTTTATATAGAATTCTCGTCCATTTGGCTAAGATCAACTTTATATAGAATACTCGTCCTTTTGGCTAAGATCAACTTTATAGAGAATACTCGTCCTTTTGGCTAGGATCAACTTTATAGAGAATATTCGGCCTTTTGGCTAAGATCAACTTTATATAGAATATTCGACCTTTTGTCTAATATCAACTTTATATAGAATTCTCGTCCTTTTGGCTAATATCAACTTTATAGAGAATTCTCGTCCTTTTGGCTAAGATCAACTTTATTGAGAATGTTCGGCCTTTTGGCTAAGATCATCTTTATATAGAATTCTCTTCCTTTTGGCTAAGATAATCTTTATATAGAATTCTCGGCCTTTTGGCTAAGATCAACTTTATTGAGAATGTTCAGCCTTTTGGCTAAGATCATCTTTATATAGAATGTTTGGCCTTCTGGCTAATATCAACGTTATATAGAATATTCGGCCTTTTGGCTAAGATAATCTTTATATAGAATTCTAGTCCTTTTGGCTAAGATCAACTTTATATAGAATATTCGGCCTTTTGGCTAAGATCATCTTATATAGAATATTCGGCCTTTTGGCTAAGATCAACTTTATATAGAATAATCGTCCTTTTGGCTAAGATCAACTTTATAGAGAATGTTCGGCCTTTTGGCTAAGATCATCTTTATATAGAATTCTCGTCCTTTTGGCTAAGATAATCTTTATATAGAATTCTCGTCCTTTTGGCTAAGATAATCTTTATATAGAATTCTCGTCCTTTTGGCTAAGATCAACTTTATAGAGCATTCTCGGCCTTTTGGCTAAGATCAACTTTATATAGAATTCTCGTCCTTTTGGCTAAGATAATCTTTATATAGAATTCTCGTCCTTTTGGCTAAGATCTACTTTATAGAGCATTCTCGGCCTTTTGGCTAAGATAAACTTTATATAGAATTATCGTCCTTTTGGCTAAGATCAACTTTATATAGAATAGTCGGCCTTTTGGCTAAGATCAACTTTATATAGAATATTCGGCCTTTTGGCTAAGATCAACTTTATAGAGCATTCTCGGCCTTTTGGCTAAGATCAACTTTATATAGAATTCTCGTCCTTTTGGCTAAGATAATCTTTATATAGAATTCTCGTCCTTTTGGCTAAGATCTACTTTATAGAGCATTCTCGGCCTTTTGGCTAAGATAAACTTTATATAGAATTATCGTCCTTTTGGCTAAGATCAACTTTATATAGAATAGTCGGCCTTTTGGCTAAGATCAACTTTATATAGAATACTCATCCTTTTGGCTAAGATAATCTTTATATAGAATTCTCGTCCTTTTGGCTAATATCAACTTTATATAGAATATTCGGCCTTTTGGCTAAGATCAACTTTATATAGAATAGTCGGCCTTTTGGCTAAGATCATCTCTATATAGAATTCTCGTCCTTTTGGCTAAGATAATCTTTATATAGAATTCTCGTCCTTTTGGCTAATATCAACTGTATATAGAATACTCGTCCTTTTGGCTAAGATAATCTTTATATGGAATTCTCGTCCTTTTGGCTAATATAATCTTTATATAGAATTCTCGTCCTTTTGGCTAAGATCAACTTTATAGAGAATGTTCGGCCTTTTGGCTAAGATCATCTTTATATAGAATTTTCGTCCTTTTGGCTAAGATAATCTTTATATAGAATTCTCGTCCTTTTGGCTAAGATCAACTTTATAGAGAATTCTCGGCCGTTTGGCTAAGATCAACTTTATATAGAATATTCGGCCTTTTGGCTAAGATAAACTTTATATAGAATATTCGGCCTTTTGGCTAAGATCAACTTGATATAGAATATTCGTCCTTTTGACTAAGATCAACTTTATATAGAATTCTCGTCCTTTTGGCTAAGATCAACTTTATATAGAATGTTCGGCCTTTTGGCTAAGATCAACTTTATATAGAATTCTCGTCATTTTGGCTAAGATCAACTTTATATAGAATTCTCGTCCTTTTGGCTAAGATCAACTTTATATAGAATACTCGTCCTTTTGGCTAGGATCAACTTTATAGAGAATATTCGGCCTTTTGGCTAAGATCAACTTTATATAGAATATTCGACCTTTTGGCTAAGATCAACTTTATAGAGAATGTTCGGCATTTTGGCTAAGATCATCTTTATATAGAATATTCGGCCTTTTGGCTAAGATCAACTTTATATAGAATGTTTGGCCTTCTGGCTAATATCAACGTTATATAGAATATTCGGCCTTTTGGCTAAGATAATCTTTATATAGAATTCTAGTCCTTTTGGCTAAGATCAACTTTATATAGAATATTCGGCCTTTTGGCTAAGATCATCTTATATAGAATATTCGGCCTTTTGGCTAAGATCAACTTTATATAGAATAATCGTCCATTTGGCTAAGATCAACTTTATATAGAATACTCGTCCTTTTGGCTAAGATCAACTTTATATAGAATACTCGGCCTTTTGGCTAAGATCAACTTTATAGAGAATGTTCGGCCTTTTGGCTAAGATCATCTTTATATAGAATTCTCGTCCTTTTGGCTAAGATAATCTTTATATAGAATTCTCGTCCTTTTGGCTAAGATCAACTTTATAGAGCATTCTCGGCCTTTTGGCTAAGATCAACTTTATATAGAATTCTCGTCCTTTTGGCTAAGATAATCTTTATATAGAATTCTCGTCCTTTTGGCTAAGATCTACTTTATAGAGCATTCTCGGCCTTTTGGCTAAGATACACTTTATATAGAATTATCGTCCTTTTGGCTAAGATCAACTTTATATAGAATAGTCGGCCTTTTGGCTAAGATCAACTTTATATAGAATATTCGGCCTTTTGGCTAAGATCATCTTATATAGAATACTCATCCTTTTGGCTAAGATAATCTTTATATAGAATTCTCGTCCTTTTGGCTAAGATCAACTTTATAGAGCATTCTCGGCCTTTTGGCTAAGATCAACTTTATATAGAATTCTCGTCCTTTTGGCTAAGATAATCTTTATATAGAATTCTCGTCCTTTTGGCTAAGATCTACTTTATAGAGCATTCTCGGCCTTTTGGCTAAGATAAACTTTATATAGAATTATCGTCCTTTTGGCTAAGATCAACTTTATATAGAATAGTCGGCCTTTTGGCTAACATCAACTTTATATAGAATACTCATCCTTTTGGCTAAGATAATCTTTATATAGAATTCTCGTCCTTTTGGCTAATATCAACTTTATATAGAATATTCGGCCTTTTGGCTAAGATCAACTTTATATAGAATAGTCGGCCTTTTGGCTAAGATCATCTCTATATAGAATTCTCGTCCTTTTGGCTAAGATAATCTTTATATAGAATTCTCGTCCTTTTGGCTAATATCAACTTTATATAGAATACTCGTCCTTTTGGCTAAGATCAACTTTATATAGAATTCTCGTCCTTTTGGCAAAGATCAACTTTATAGAGAATGTTCGGCCTTTTGGCTAAGATCAACTTTATATAGAATATTCGGCCTTTTGGCTAAGATCATCTTATATAGAATACTCGTCCTTTTGGCTAAGATCAACTTTATATAGAATACTCATCCTTTTGGCTAAGATAATCTTTATATAGAATTCTCGTCCTTTTGGCTAAGATCAACTTTATAGAGAATGTTCGGCCTTTTGGCTAATATCAACTTTATATAGAATTCTCGTCCTTTTGGCTAAGATAATCTTTATATAGAATTCTCTTCCTTTTGGCTAAGATAATCTTTATATAGAATTCTAGTCCTTTTGGCTAAGATCAACTTTATAGAGAATATTCGGCCTTTTGGCTAAGATCAACTTTATATAGAATGTTTGGCCTTTTGGCTAAGATCAACGTTATATAGAATATTCGGCCTTTTGGCTAAGATCAACTTTATATAGAATATTCGGCCTTTTGGCTAAGATCATCTTTATATAGAATGTTTGGCCTTTTGGCTAAGATCAACTTTATATAGAATTCTCGTCCTTTTGGCTAAGATAATCTTTATATAGAATTCTCGTCCTTTTGGAAAATATCAACTTTATATAGAATATTCGGCCTTTTGGCTAAGATCAACTTTATATAGAATACTCGTCTTTTTGGCTAAGATAATCTTTATATAGAATTCTCGTCCTTTTGGCTAAGATCAACTTTATAGAGAATATTCGGCCTTTTGGCTAAGATCAGCTTTATATAGAATGTTCGGCCTTTTGGCTAAGATCATCTTTATATAGAATATTCGGCCTTTTGGCTAAGATCAACTTTATATAGAATATTCGGCCTTTTGGCTAAGATCAACTTTATAGAGAATGTTCGGCCTTTTGGCTAAGATCATCTTTATATAGAATTCTCGTCCTTTTGGCTAAGATAATCTTTATATAGAATTCTCGTCCTTTTGGCTAAGATCAACTTTATAGAGCATTCTCGGCCTTTTGGCTAAGATCAACTTTATATAGAATTCTCGTCCTTTTGGCTAAGATAATCTTTATATAGAATTCTCGTCCTTTTGGCTAAGATCTACTTTATAGAGCATTCTCGGCCTCTTGGCTAAGATAAACTTTATATAGAATTATCGTCCTTTTGGCTAAGATCAACTTTATATAGAATAGTCGGCCTTTTGGCTAAGATCAACTTTATATAGAATATTCGGCCTTTTGGCTAAGATCATCTTATATAGAATACTCGTACTTTTGGCTAAGATCAACTTTATATAGAATACTCATCCTTTTGGCTAAGATAATCTTTATATAGAATTCTCGTCCTTTTGGCTAATATCAACTTTATATAGAATATTCGGCCTTTTGGCTAAGATCAACTTTATATAGAATAGTCGGCCTTTTGGCTAAGATCATCTCTATATAGAATTCTCGTCCTTTTGGCTAAGATAATCTTTATATAGAATTCTCGTCCTTTTGGCTAATATCAACTTTATATAGAATACTCGTCCTTTTGGCTAAGATCAACTTTATATAGAATTCTCGTCCTTTTGGCAAAGATCAACTTTATAGAGAATGTTCGGCCTTTTGGCTAAGATCAACTTTATATAGAATATTCGGCCTTTTGGCTAAGATCATCTTATATAGAATACTAGTCCTTTTGGCTAAGATCAACTTTACATAGAATACTCATCCTTTTGGCTAAGATAATCTTTATATAGAATTCTCGTCCTTTTGGCTAAGATCAACTTTATAGAGAATGTTCGGCCTTTTGGCTAATATCAACTTTATATAGAATTCTCGTCCTTTTGGCTAAGATAATCTTTATATAGAATTCTCTTCCTTTTGGCTAAGATAATCTTTATATAGAATTCTAGTCCTTTTGGCTAAGATCAACTTTATAGAGAATATTCGGCCTTTTGGCTAAGATCAACTTTATATAGAATGTTTGGCCTTTTGGCTAAGATCAACGTTATATAGAATATTCGGCCTTTTGGCTAAGATCAACTTTATATAGAATATTCGGCCTTTTGGCTAAGATCATCTTTATATAGAATGTTTGGCCTTTTGGCTAAGATCAACTTTATATAGAATTCTCGTCCTTTTGGCTAAGATAATCTTTATATAGAATTCTCGTCCTTTTGGCTAATATCAACTTTATATAGAATATTCGGCCTTTTGGCTAAGATCAACTTTATATAGAATACTCGTCTTTTTGGCTAAGATAATCTTTATATAGAATTCTCGTCCTTTTGGCTAAGATCAACTTTATAGAGAATATTCGGCCTTTTGGCTAAGATCAACTTTATATAGAATGTTCGGCCTTTTGGCTAAGATCATCTTTATATAGAATATTCGGCCTTTTGGCTAAGATCAACTTTATATAGAATATTCGGCCTTTTGGCTAAGATCATCTTATATAGAATACTCGTCCTTTTGGCTAAGATCAATTTTATATAGAATACTCATCCTTTTGGCTAAGATAATCTTTATATAGAATTATCATCATTTTGGCTAATATCAACTTTATATAGAATATTCGGCCTTTTGGCTAAGATCATCTTATATAGAATATTCGTCCTTTTGGCTAAGATCAACTTTATATAGAATACTCATCCTTTTGGCTAAGATAATCTTTATATAGAATTCTCGTCCTTTTGGCTAATATCAACTTTATATAGAATACTCATCCTTTTGGCTAAGATAGTCTTTATATAGAATACTCGTCCTTTTGGCTAATATCAACTTTATATAGAATACTCATCCTTTTGGCTAAGATAGTCTTTATATAGAATTCTCGTCCTTTTGGCTAAGATCAACCTTATAGAGAATGTTCGGCCTTTTGGCTAAGATCAACTTTATTGAGAATGTTCAGCCTTTTGGCTAAGATCATCTTTATATAGAATTCTCTTCCATTTGGCTAAGATAATCTTTATATAGAATTCTAGTCCTTTTGGCTAAGATCAACTTTATAGAGAATATTCGGCCTTTTGGCTAAGATCAACTTTATATAGAATGTTTGGCCTTTTGGCTAATATCAACGTTATATAGAATATTCGGCATTTTGGCTAAGATCAACTTTATATAGAATATTCGGCCTTTTGGCTAAGATCATCTTATATAGAATACTCGTCCTTTTGGCTAAGATCAACTTTATAGAGAATATTCGGCCTTTTGGCTAAGATCAACTTTATAGAGAATATTCGGCCTTTTCGCTAAGATCAACTTTATATAGAATGTTCGGCCTTTTGGCTAAGATCATCTTTATATAGAATATTCGGCCTTTTGGCTAAGATCATCTTATATAGAATATTCGTCCTTTTGGCTAAGATCAACTTTATATAGAATATTCGGCCTTTTGGCTAATATCAACTTTATATAGAATAATCGGCCTTTTGGCTAAGATCATCTTATATAGAATACTCGTCCTTTTGGCTAAGATAAACTTTATATAGAATACTCATCCTTTTGGCTAAGATAATCTTTATATAGAATTCTCGTCCTTTTGGCTAATATCAACTTTATATAGAATACTCATCCTTTTGGCTAAGATAGTCTTTATATAGAATACTCGTCCTTTTGGCTAATGTCAACTTTATATAGAATACTCATCCTTTTGGCTAAGATAATCTTTATATAGAATTCTCGTCCTTTTGGCTAATATCAACTTTATATAGAATATTCGGCCTTTTGGCTAAGATCAACTTTATATAGAATACTCGTCTTTTTGGCTAAGATAATCTTTATATAGAATTCTCGTCCTTTTGGCTAAGATCAACTTTATAGAGAATATTCGGCATTTTGGCTAAGATCAACTTTATATAGAATACTCGTCTTTTTGGCTAAGATAATCTTTATATAGAATTCTCGTCCTTTTGGCTAAGATCAACTTTATAGAGAATATTCGGCCTTTTGGCTAAGATCAACTTTATATAGAATGTTCGGCCTTTTGGCTAAGATCATCTTTTTAAAGAATATTCGGCCTTTTGGCTAAGATCAACTTTATATAGAATATTCGGCCTTTTGGCTAAGATCATCTTATATAGAATACTCGTCCTTTTGGCTAAGATCAACTTTATATAGAATACTCATCCTTTTGGCTAAGATAATCTTTATATAGAATTCTCATCATTTTGACTAATATCAACTTTATATAGAATAATCGGCCTTTTGGCTAAGATCATCTTATATAGAATACTCGTCCTTTTGGCTAAGATAAACTTTATATAGAATACTCATCCTTTTGGCTAAGATAATCTTTATATAGAATTCTCGTCCTTTTGGCTAATATCAACTTTATATAGAATACTCATCCTTTTGGCTAAGATAGTCTTTATATAGAATACTCGTCCTTTTGGCTAAGATCAACTTTATATAGAATATTCGGCCTTTTGGCTAAGATCATCTTATATAGAATACTCGTACTTTTGGCTAAGATCAACTTTATATAGAATACTCATCCTTTTGGCTAAGATAATCTTTATATAGAATTCTCGTCCTTTTGGCTAATATCAACTTTATATAGAATATTCGGCCTTTTGGCTAAGATCAACTTTATATAGAATAGTCGGCCTTTTGGCTAAGATCATCTCTATATAGAATTCTCGTCCTTTTGGCTAAGATAATCTTTATATAGAATTCTCGTCCTTTTGGCTAATATCAACTTTATATAGAATACTCGTCCTTTTGGCTAAGATCAACTTTATATAGAATTCTCGTCCTTTTGGCAAAGATCAACTTTATAGAGAATGTTCGGCCTTTTGGCTAAGATCAACTTTATATAGAATATTCGGCCTTTTGGCTAAGATCATCTTATATAGAATACTAGTCCTTTTGGCTAAGATCAACTTTACATAGAATACTCATCCTTTTGGCTAAGATAATCTTTATATAGAATTCTCGTCCTTTTGGCTAAGATCAACTTTATAGAGAATGTTCGGCCTTTTGGCTAATATCAACTTTATATAGAATTCTCGTCCTTTTGGCTAAGATAATCTTTATATAGAATTCTCTTCCTTTTGGCTAAGATAATCTTTATATAGAATTCTAGTCCTTTTGGCTAAGATCAACTTTATAGAGAATATTCGGCCTTTTGGCTAAGATCAACTTTATATAGAATATTCGGCCTTTTGGCTAAGATCAACTTTATATAGAATATTCGGCCTTTTGGCTAAGATCATCTTTATATAGAATGTTTGGCCTTTTGGCTAAGATCAACTTTATATAGAATTCTCGTCCTTTTGGCTAAGATAATCTTTATATAGAATTCTCGTCCTTTTGGCTAATATCAACTTTATATAGAATATTCGGCCTTTTGGCTAAGATCAACTTTATATAGAATACTCGTCTTTTTGGCTAAGATAATCTTTATATAGAATTCTCGTCCTTTTGGCTAAGATCAACTTTATAGAGAATATTCGGCCTTTTGGCTAAGATCAACTTTATATAGAATGTTCGGCCTTTTGGCTAAGATCATCTTTATATAGAATATTCGGCCTTTTGGCTAAGATCAACTTTATATAGAATATTCGGCCTTTTGGCTAAGATCATCTTATATAGAATACTCGTCCTTTTGGCTAAGATCAATTTTATATAGAATACTCATCCTTTTGGCTAAGATAATCTTTATATAGAATTATCATCATTTTGGCTAATATCAACTTTATATAGAATATTCGGCCTTTTGGCTAAGATCATCTTATATAGAATATTCGTCCTTTTGGCTAAGATCAACTTTATATAGAATACTCATCCTTTTGGCTAAGATAATCTTTATATAGAATTCTCGTCCTTTTGGCTAATATCAACTTTATATAGAATACTCATCCTTTTGGCTAAGATAGTCTTTATATAGAATACTCGTCCTTTTGGCTAATATCAACTTTATATAGAATACTCATCCTTTTGGCTAAGATAGTCTTTATATAGAATTCTCGTCCTTTTGGCTAAGATCAACCTTATAGAGAATGTTCGGCCTTTTGGCTAAGATCAACTTTATTGAGAATGTTCAGCCTTTTGGCTAAGATCATCTTTATATAGAATTCTCTTCCATTTGGCTAAGATAATCTTTATATAGAATTCTAGTCCTTTTGGCTAAGATCAACTTTATAGAGAATATTCGGCCTTTTGGCTAAGATCAACTTTATATAGAATGTTTGGCCTTTTGGCTAATATCAACGTTATATAGAATATTCGGCATTTTGGCTAAGATCAACTTTATATAGAATATTCGGCCTTTTGGCTAAGATCATCTTATATAGAATACTCGTCCTTTTGGCTAAGATCAACTTTATAGAGAATATTCGGCCTTTTGGCTAAGATCAACTTTATAGAGAATATTCGGCCTTTTCGCTAAGATCAACTTTATATAGAATGTTCGGCCTTTTGGCTAAGATCATCTTTATATAGAATATTCGGCCTTTTGGCTAAGATCATCTTATATAGAATATTCGTCCTTTTGGCTAAGATCAACTTTATATAGAATATTCGGCCTTTTGGCTAATATCAACTTTATATAGAATAATCGGCCTTTTGGCTAAGATCATCTTATATAGAATACTCGTCCTTTTGGCTAAGATAAACTTTATATAGAATACTCATCCTTTTGGCTAAGATAATCTTTATATAGAATTCTCGTCCTTTTGGCTAATATCAACTTTATATAGAATACTCATCCTTTTGGCTAAGATAGTCTTTATATAGAATACTCGTCCTTTTGGCTAATGTCAACTTTATATAGAATACTCATCCTTTTGGCTAAGATAATCTTTATATAGAATTCTCGTCCTTTTGGCTAATATCAACTTTATATAGAATATTCGGCCTTTTGGCTAAGATCAACTTTATATAGAATACTCGTCTTTTTGGCTAAGATAATCTTTATATAGAATTCTCGTCCTTTTGGCTAAGATCAACTTTATAGAGAATATTCGGCATTTTGGCTAAGATCAACTTTATATAGAATTCTCGTCCTTTTGGCTAAGATAATCTTTATATAGAATTCTCGTCCTTTTGGCTAATATCAACTTTATATAGAATATTCGGCCTTTTGGCTAAGATCAACTTTATATAGAATACTCGTCTTTTTGGCTAAGATAATCTTTATATAGAATTCTCGTCCTTTTGGCTAAGATCAACTTTATAGAGAATATTCGGCCTTTTGGCTAAGATCAACTTTATATAGAATGTTCGGCCTTTTGGCTAAGATCATCTTTTTAAAGAATATTCGGCCTTTTGGCTAAGATCAACTTTATATAGAATATTCGGCCTTTTGGCTAAGATCATCTTATATAGAATACTCGTCCTTTTGGCTAAGATCAACTTTATATAGAATACTCATCCTTTTGCCTAAGATAATCTTTATATAGAATTCTCATCATTTTGGCTAATATCAACTTTATATAGAATAATCGGCCTTTTGGCTAAGATCATCTTATATAGAATACTCGTCCTTTTGGCTAAGATAAACTTTATATAGAATACTCATCCTTTTGGCTAAGATAATCTTTATATAGAATTCTCGTCCTTTTGGCTAATATCAACTTTATATAGAATACTCATCCTTTTGGCTAAGATAGTCTTTATATAGAATACTCGTCCTTTTGGCTAATGTCAACTTTATATAGAATACTCATCCTTTTGGCTAAGATAATCTTTATATAGAATTCTCGTCCTTTTGGCTAAGATCATCTTATATAGAATACTCGTCCTTTTGGCTAAGATAAACTTTATATAGAATACTCATCCTTTTGGCTAAGATAATCTTTATATAGAATTCTCGTCCTTTTGGCTAATATCAACTTTATATAGAATACTCATCCTTTTGGCTAAGATAGTCTTTATATAGAATACTCGTCCTTTTGGCTAATGTCAACTTTATATAGAATACTCATCCTTTTGGCTAAGATAATCTTTATATAGAATTCTCGTCCTTTTGGCTAAGATCAACTTTATAGAGAATGTTCGGCCTTTTGGCTAAGATCAACTTTATATAGAATTCTCGTCCTTTTGGCTAAGATAATCTTTATATGGAATTCTCGTCCTTTTGGCTAAGATCAACTTTATATAGAATTCTCGTCCTTTTGGCTAAGATCAACTTTATATAGAATATTCGGCCTTTTGGCTAAGATCAACTTTATATAGAATTCTCGTCCTTTTGGCTAAGATAATATTTATATAGAATTCTCGTCCTTTTGGCTATGATCAACTTTATAGAGAATGTTCGGCCTTTTGGCTAAGATCATCGTTATATAGAATTCTCGTCCTTTTGGCTAAGATAATCTTTATATAGAATTCTCGTCCGTTTGGCTAAGATCAACTTTATAGAGAATGTTCGGCCTTTTGGCTAAGATCATCTTTATATAGAATTCTCGTCCTTTTGGCTAAGATAATCTTTATATAGAATTCTCGTCCTTTTGGCTAAGATCAACTTTATAGAGCATTCTCGGCCTTTTGGCTAAGATCAACTTTATATAGAATTCTCGTCCTTTTGGCTAAGATAATCTTTATATAGAATGCTCGTCCTTTTGGCTAAGATCTACTTTATAGAGCATTCTCGGCCTTTTGGCTAAGATAAACTTTATATAGAATTCTCGTCCTTTTGGCTAAGATCAACTTTATATAGAATACTCATCCTTTTGGCTAAGATAATCTTTATATAGAATTCTCGTCCTTTTGGCTAAGATCAACTTTATAGAGAATGTTCGGCCTTTTGGCTAAGATCAACTTTATATAGAATTCTCGTCCTTTTGGCTAAGATAATCTTTATATGGAATTCTCGTCCTTTTGGCTAAGATCAACTTTATATAGAATTCTCGTCCTTTTGGCTAAGATCAACTTTATATAGAATATTCGGCCTTTTGGCTAAGATCAACTTTATATAGAATTCTCGTCCTTTTGGCTAAGATAATATTTATATAGAATTCTCGTCCTTTTGGCTATGATCAACTTTATAGAGAATGTTCGGCCTTTTGGCTAAGATCATCGTTATATAGAATTCTCGTCCTTTTGGCTAAGATAAACTTTATATAGAATACTCGTCCTTTTGGCTAATGTCAACTTTATATAGAATACTCATCCTTTTGGCTAAGATAATCTTTATATAGAATTCTCGTCCTTTTGGCTAAGATCAACTTTATAGAGAATGTTCGGCCTTTTGGCTAAGATCAACTTTATATAGAATTCTCGTCCTTTTGGCTAAGATAATCTTTATATGGAATTCTCGTCCTTTTGGCTAAGTTCAACTTTATATAGAATTCTCGTCCTTTTGGCTAAGATCAACTTTATATAGAATATTCGGCCTTTTGGCTAAGATCAACTTTATATAGAATTCTCGTCCTTTTGGCTAAGATAATATTTATATAGAATTCTCGTCCTTTTGGCTATGATCAACTTTATAGAGAATGTTCGGCCTTTTGGCTAAGATCATCGTTATATAGAATTCTCGTCCTTTTGGCTAAGATAATCTTTATATAGAATTCTCGTCCGTTTGGCTAAGATCAACTTTATAGAGAATGTTCGGCCTTTTGGCTAAGATCATCTTTATATAGAATTCTCGTCCTTTTGGCTAAGATAATCTTTATATAGAATTCTCGTCCTTTTGGCTAAGATCAACTTTATAGAGCATTCTCGGCCTTTTGGCTAAGATCAACTTTATATAGAATTCTCGTCCTTTTGGCTAAGATAATCTTTATATAGAATGCTCGTCCTTTTGGCTAAGATCTACTTTATAGAGCATTCTCGGCCTTTTGGCTAAGATAAACTTTATATAGAATTCTCGTCCTTTTGGCTAAGATCAACTTTATATAGAATATTCGGCCTTTTGGCTAAGATCATCTTATATAGAATACTCGTACTTTTGGCTAAGATCAACTTTATATAGAATACTCATCCTTTTGGCTAAGATCAACTTTATATAGAATATTCGGCCTTTTGGCTAAGATCAACTTTATATAGAATAGTCGGCCTTTTGGCTAAGATCAACTTTATATAGAATTCTCGTCCTTTTGGCTAAGATCATCTCTATATAGAATTCTCGTCCTTTTGGCTAAGATAATCTTTATATAGAATTCTCGTCCTTTTGGCAAAGATCAACTTTATAGAGAATGTTCGGCCTTTTGGCTAAGATCAACTTTATATAGAATATTCGGCCTTTTGGCTAAGATCATCTTATATAGAATACTCGTCCTTTTGGCTAAGATCATCTTATATAGAAAACTCATCCTTTTGGCTAAGATAATCTTTATATAGAATTCTCGTCCTTTTGGCTAAGATCAACTTTATAGAGAATGTTCGGCCTTTTGGCTAATATCAACTTTATATAGAATTCTCGTCCTTTTGGCTAAGATAATCTTTATATAGAATTCTCTTCCTTTTGGCTAAGATAATCTTTATACAGAATTCTAGTCCTTTTGGCTAAGATCAACTTTATAGAGAATATTCGGCCTTTTGGCTAAGATCAACTTTATATAGAATATTCGGCCTTTTGGCTAAGATCATATAGAATATTCGGCCTTTTGGCTAAGATCAACTTTATATAGAATTCTCGTCCTTTTGGCTAAGATAATCTTTATATAGAATTCTCGTCCTTTTGGCTAATATCAACTTTATATAGAATATTCGGCCTTTTGGCTAAGATCAACTTTATATAGAATACTCGTCTTTTTGGCTAAGATAATCTTTATATAGAATTCTCGTCCTTTTGGCTAAGATCAACTTTATAGAGAATATTCGGCCTTTTGGCTAAGATCAACTTTATATAGAATGTTCGGCCTTTTGGCTAAGATCATCTTTATATAGAATATTCGGCCTTTTGGCTAAGATCAACTTTATATAGAATATTCGGCCTTTTGGCTAAGATCAACTTTATATAGAATATTCGGCCTTTTGACTAAGATCAACTTTATATAGAATTCTCGTCCTTTTGGCTAAGATAATCTTTATATAGAATTCTCGGCCTTTTGGCTAAGATCAACTTTATATAGAATTCTCGTCCTTTTGGCTAAGATAATCTTTATATAGAATGCTCGTCCTTTTGGCTAAGATCTACTTTATAGAGCATTCTCGGCCTTTTGGCTAAGATAAACTTTATATAGAATTCTCGTCCTTTTGGCTAAGATCAACTTTATATAGAATATTCGGCCTTTTGGCTAAGATCATCTTATATAGAATACTCGTACTTTTGGCTAAGATCAACTTTATATAGAATACTCATCCTTTTGGCTAAGATAATCTTTATATAGAATTCTCGTCCTTTTGGCTAATATCAACTTTATATAGAATATTCGTCCTTTTGGCTAAGATCAACTTTATATAGAATATTCGGCCTTTTGGCTAAGATCAACTTTATATAGAATAGTCGGCCTTTTGGCTAAGATCAACTTTATATAGAATTCTCGTCCTTTTGGCTAAGATCATCTCTATATAGAATTCTCGTCCTTTTGGCTAAGATAATCTTTATATAGAATTCTCGTCCTTTTGGCTAATATCAACTTTATATAGAATACTCGTCCTTTTGGCTAAGATCAACTTTATATAGAATTCTCGTCCTTTTGGCAAAGATCAACTTTATAGAGAATGTTCGGCCTTTTGGCTAAGATCAACTTTATATAGAATATTCGGCCTTTTGGCTAAGATCATCTTATATAGAATACTCGTCCTTTTGGCTAAGATCATCTTATATAGAAAACTCATCCTTTTGGCTAAGATAATCTTTATATAGAATTCTCGTCCTTTTGGCTAAGATCAACTTTATAGAGAATGTTCGGCCTTTTGGCTAATATCAACTTTATATAGAATTCTCGTCCTTTTGGCTAAGATAATCTTTATATAGAATTCTCTTCCTTTTGGCTAAGATCATCTTATATAGAATATTCGTCCTTTTGGCTAAGATCAACTTTATATAGAATACTCATCCTTTTGGCTAAGATAATCTTTATATAGAATTCTCGTCCTTTTGGCTAATATCAACTTTATATAGAATACTCATCCTTTTGGCTAAGATAGTCTTTATATAGAATACTCGTCCTTTTGGCTAATATCAACTTTATATAGAATACTCATCCTTTTGGCTAAGATAATCTTTATATAGAATTCTCGTCCTTTTGGCTAATATCAACTTTATATAGAATACTCATCCTTTTGGCTAAGATAGTCTTTATATAGAATACTCGTCCTTTTGGCTAATATCAACTTTATATAGAATACTCATCCTTTTGGCTAAGATAGTCTTTATATAGAATTCTCGTCCTTTTGGCTAAGATCAACCTTATAGAGAATGTTCGGCCTTTTGGCTAAGATCAACTTTATTGAGAATGTTCAGCCTTTTGGCTAAGATCATCTTTATATAGAATTCTCTTCCATTTGGCTAAGATAATCTTTATATAGAATTCTAGTCCTTTTGGCTAAGATCAACTTTATAGAGAATATTCGGCCTTTTGGCTAAGATCAACTTTATATAGAATGTTTGGCCTTTTGGCTAATATCAACGTTATATAGAATATTCGGCATTTTGGCTAAGATCAACTTTATATAGAATATTCGGCCTTTTGGCTAAGATCATCTTATATAGAATACTCGTCCTTTTGGCTAAGATCAACTTTATAGAGAATATTCGGCCTTTTGGCTAAGATCAACTTTATAGAGAATATTCGGCCTTTTCGCTAAGATCAACTTTATATAGAATGTTCGGCCTTTTGGCTAAGATCATCTTTATATAGAATATTCGGCCTTTTGACTAAGATCATCTTATATAGAATATTCGTCCTTTTGGCTAAGATCAACTTTATATAGAATATTCGGCCTTTTGGCTAAGATCATCTTATATAGAATACTCGTCCTTTTGGCTAAGATCAACTTTATATAGAATACTCATCCTTTTGGCTAAGATAATCTTTATATAGAATTCTCGTCCTTTTGGCTAATATCAACTTTATATAGAATATTCGGCCTTTTGGCTAAGATCAACTTTATATAGAATACTCGTCTTTTTGGCTAAGATAATCTTTATATAGAATTCTCGTCCTTTTGGCTAAGATCAACTTTATAGAGAATATTCGGCATTTTGGCTAAGATCAACTTTATATAGAATTCTCGTCCTTTTGGCTAAGATAATCTTTATATAGAATTCTCGTCCTTTTGGCTAATATCAACTTTATATAGAATATTCGGCCTTTTGGCTAAGATCAACTTTATATAGAATACTCGTCTTTTTGGCTAAGATAATCTTTATATAGAATTCTCGTCCTTTTGGCTAAGATCAACTTTATAGAGAATATTCGGCCTTTTGGCTAAGATCAACTTTATATAGAATGTTCGGCCTTTTGGCTAAGATCATCTTTTTAAAGAATATTCGGCCTTTTGGCTAAGATCAACTTTATATAGAATATTCGGCCTTTTGGCTAAGATCATCTTATATAGAATACTCGTCCTTTTGGCTAAGATCAACTTTATATAGAATACTCATCCTTTTGGCTAAGATAATCTTTATATAGAATTCTCATCATTTTGGCTAATATCAACTTTATATAGAATAATCGGCCTTTTGGCTAAGATCATCTTATATAGAATACTCGTCCTTTTGGCTAAGATAAACTTTATATAGAATACTCATCCTTTTGGCTAAGATAATCTTTATATAGAATTCTCGTCCTTTTGGCTAATATCAACTTTATATAGAATACTCATCCTTTTGGCTAAGATAGTCTTTATATAGAATACTCGTCCTTTTGGCTAATGTCAACTTTATATAGAATACTCATCCTTTTGGCTAAGATAATCTTTATATAGAATTCTCGTCCTTTTGGCTAAGATCAACTTTATAGAGAATGTTCGGCCTTTTGGCTAAGATCAACTTTATATAGAATTCTCGTCCTTTTGGCTAAGATAATCTTTATATGGAATTCTCGTCCTTTTGGCTAAGATCAACTTTATATAGAATTCTCGTCCTTTTGGCTAAGATCAACTTTATATAGAATATTCGGCCTTTTGGCTAAGATCAACTTTATATAGAATTCTCGTCCTTTTGGCTAAGATAATATTTATATAGAATTCTCGTCCTTTTGGCTATGATCAACTTTATAGAGAATGTTCGGCCTTTTGGCTAAGATCATCGTTATATAGAATTCTCGTCCTTTTGGCTAAGATAATCTTTATATAGAATTCTCGTCCGTTTGGCTAAGATCAACTTTATAGAGAATGTTCGGCCTTTTGGCTAAGATCATCTTTATATAGAATTCTCGTCCTTTTGGCTAAGATAATCTTTATATAGAATTCTCGTCCTTTTGGCTAAGATCAACTTTATAGAGCATTCTCGGCCTTTTGGCTAAGATCAACTTTATATAGAATTCTCGTCCTTTTGGCTAAGATAATCTTTATATAGAATACTCGTCTTTTTGGCTAAGATAATCTTTATATAGAATTCTCGTCCTTTTGGCTAAGATCAACTTTATAGAGAATATTCGGCCTTTTGGCTAAGATCAACTTTATATAGAATGTTCGGCCTTTTGGCTAAGATCATCTTTATATAGAATATTCGGCCTTTTGGCTAAGATCAACTTTATATAGAATATTCGGCCTTTTGACTAAGATCAACTTTATATAGAATTCTCGTCCTTTTGGCTAAGATAATCTTTATATAGAATTCTCGGCTTTTTGGCTAAGATCAACTTTATATAGAATTCTCGTCCTTTTGGCTAAGATAATCTTTATATAGAATGCTCGTCCTTTTGGCTAAGATCTACTTTATAGAGCATTCTCGGCCTTTTGGCTAAGATAAACTTTATATAGAATTCTCGTCCTTTTGGCTAAGATCAACTTTATATAGAATATTCGGCCTTTTGGCTAAGATCATCTTATATAGAATACTCGTACTTTTGGCTAAGATCAACTTTATATAGAATACTCATCCTTTTGGCTAAGATAATCTTTATATAGAATTCTCGTCCTTTTGGCTAATATCAACTTTATATAGAATATTCGTCCTTTTGGCTAAGATCAACTTTATATAGAATATTCGGCCTTTTGGCTAAGATCAACTTTATATAGAATAGTCGGCCTTTTGGCTAAGATCAACTTTATATAGAATTCTCGTCCTTTTGGCTAAGATCATCTCTATATAGAATTCTCGTCCTTTTGGCTAAGATAATCTTTATATAGAATTCTCGTCCTTTTGGCTAATATCAACTTTATATAGAATACTCGTCCTTTTGGCTAAGATCAACTTTATATAGAATTCTCGTCCTTTTGGCAAAGATCAACTTTATAGAGAATGTTCGGCCTTTTGGCTAAGATCAACTTTATATAGAATATTCGGCCTTTTGGCTAAGATCATCTTATATAGAATACTCGTCCTTTTGGCTAAGATCATCTTATATAGAAAACTCATCCTTTTGGCTAAGATAATCTTTATATAGAATTCTCGTCCTTTTGGCTAAGATCAACTTTATAGAGAATGTTCGGCCTTTTGGCTAATATCAACTTTATATAGAATTCTCGTCCTTTTGGCTAAGATAATCTTTATATAGAATTTTCTTCCTTTTGGCTAAGATCATCTTATATAGAATATTCGTCCTTTTGGCTAAGATCAACTTTATATAGAATACTCATCCTTTTGGCTAAGATAATCTTTATATAGAATTCTCGTCCTTTTGGCTAATATCAACTTTATATAGAATACTCATCCTTTTGGCTAAGATAGTCTTTATATAGAATACTCGTCCTTTTGGCTAATATCAACTTTATATAGAATACTCATCCTTTTGGCTAAGATAGTCTTTATATAGAATTCTCGTCCTTTTGGCTAAGATCAACCTTATAGAGAATGTTCGGCCTTTTGGCTAAGATCAACTTTATTGAGAATGTTCAGCCTTTTGGCTAAGATCATCTTTATATAGAATTCTCTTCCATTTGGCTAAGATAATCTTTATATAGAATTCTAGTCCTTTTGGCTAAGATCAACTTTATAGAGAATATTCGGCCTTTTGGCTAAGATCAACTTTATATAGAATGTTTGGCCTTTTGGCTAATATCAACGTTATATAGAATATTCGGCATTTTGGCTAAGATCAACTTTATATAGAATATTCGGCCTTTTGGCTAAGATCATCTTATATAGAATACTCGTCCTTTTGGCTAAGATCAACTTTATAGAGAATATTCGGCCTTTTGGCTAAGATCAACTTTATAGAGAATATTCGGCCTTTTCGCTAAGATCAACTTTATATAGAATGTTCGGCCTTTTGGCTAAGATCATCTTTATATAGAATATTCGGCCTTTTGACTAAGATCATCTTATATAGAATATTCGTCCTTTTGGCTAAGATCAACTTTATATAGAATATTCGGCCTTTTGGCTAAGATCATCTTATATAGAATACTCGTCCTTTTGGCTAAGATCAACTTTATATAGAATACTCATCCTTTTGGCTAAGATAATCTTTATATAGAATTCTCGTCCTTTTGGCTAATATCAACTTTATATAGAATATTCGGCCTTTTGGCTAAGATCAACTTTATATAGAATACTCGTCTTTTTGGCTAAGATAATCTTTATATAGAATTCTCGTCCTTTTGGCTAAGATCAACTTTATAGAGAATATTCGGCATTTTGGCTAAGATCAACTTTATATAGAATTCTCGTCCTTTTGGCTAAGATCAACTTTATATAGAATGTTTGGCCTTTTGGCTAATATCAACGTTATATAGAATATTCGGCATTTTGGCTAAGATCAACTTTATATAGAATATTCGGCCTTTTGGCTAAGATCATCTTATATAGAATACTCGTCCTTTTGGCTAAGATCAACTTTATAGAGAATATTCGGCCTTTTGGCTAAGATAATCTTTATATAGAATTCTCTTCCTTTTGGCTAAGATCATCTTATATAGAATATTCGTCCTTTTGGCTAAGATCAACTTTATATAGAATACTCATCCTTTTGGCTAAGATAATCTTTATATAGAATTCTCGTCCTTTTGGCTAATATCAACTTTATATAGAATACTCATCCTTTTGGCTAAGATAGTCTTTATATAGAATACTCGTCCTTTTGGCTAATATCAACTTTATATAGAATACTCATCCTTTTGGCTAAGATAGTCTTTATATAGAATTCTCGTCCTTTTGGCTAAGATCAACCTTATAGAGAATGTTCGGCCTTTTGGCTAAGATCAACTTTATTGAGAATGTTCAGCCTTTTGGCTAAGATCATCTTTATATAGAATTCTCTTCCATTTGGCTAAGATAATCTTTATATAGAATTCTAGTCCTTTTGGCTAAGATCAACTTTATAGAGAATATTCGGCCTTTTGGCTAAGATCAACTTTATATAGAATTCTCGTCCTTTTGGCTAAGATAATCTTTATATAGAATTCTCGTCCGTTTGGCTAAGATCAACTTTATAGAGAATGTTCGGCCTTTTGGCTAAGATCATCTTTATATAGAATTCTCGTCCTTTTGGCTAAGATAATCTTTATATAGAATTCTCGTCCTTTTGGCTAAGATCAACTTTATAGAGCATTCTCGGCCTTTTGGCTAAGATCAACTTTATATAGAATTCTCGTCCTTTTGGCTAAGATAATCTTTATATAGAATGCTCGTCCTTTTGGCTAAGATCTACTTTATAGAGCATTCTCGGCCTTTTGGCTAAGATAAACTTTATATAGAATTCTCGTCCTTTTGGCTAAGATCATCTCTATATAGAATTCTCGTCCTTTTGGCTAAGATAATCTTTATATAGAATTCTCGTCCTTTTGGCTAATATCAACTTTATATAGAATACTCATCCTTTTGGCTAAGATCAACTTTATATAGAATTCTCGTCCTTTTGGCAAATATCAACTTTATAGAGAATGTTCGGCCTTTTGGCTAAGATCAACTTTATATAGAATATTCGGCCTTTTGGCTAAGATCATCTTATATAGAATACTCGTCCTTTTGGCTAAGATCATCTTATATAGAAAACTCATCCTTTTGGCTAAGATAATCTTTATATAGAATTCTCGTCCTTTTGGCTAAGATCAACTTTATAGAGAATGTTCGGCCTTTTGGCTAATATCAACTTTATATAGAATTCTCGTCCTTTTGGCTAAGATAATCTTTATATAGAATTCTCTTCCTTTTGGCTAAGATAATCTTTATATAGAATTCTAGTCCTTTTGGCTAAGATCAACTTTATAGAGAATATTCGGCCTTTTGGCTAAGATCAACTTTATATAGAATTCTCGTCCTTTTGGCTAAGATCATCTTATATAGAATACTCGTCCTTTTGGCTAAGATCAACTTTATATAGAATACTCATCCTTTTGGCTAAGATAATCTTTATATAGAATTCTCATCATTTTGGCTAATATCAACTTTATATAGAATATTCGGCCTTTTGGCTAAGATCATCTTATATAGAATACTCGTCCTTTTGGCTAAGATAAACTTTATATAGAATACTCGTCCTTTTGGCTAAGATAAACTTTATATAGAATACTCATCCTTTTGGCTAAGATAATCTTTATATAGAATTCTCGTCCTTTTGGCTAATATCAACTTTATATAGAATACTCATCCTTTTGGCTAAGATAATATTTATATAGAATTATCGTCCTTTTGGCTAAGATCAACTTTATATAGAATAGTCGGCCTTTTGGCTAAGATCAACTTTATATAGAATATTCGGCCTTTTGGCTAAGATCATCTTATATAGAATACTCGTACTTTTGGCTAAGATCAACTTTATATAGAATACTCATCCTTTTGGCTAAGATAATCTTTATATAGAATTCTCGTCCTTTTGGCTAAGATCATCTTATATAGAAAACTCATCCTTTTGGCTAAGATAATCTTTATATAGAATTCTCGTCCTTTTGGCTAAGATCAACTTTATAGAGAATGTTCGGCCTTTTGGCTAATATCAACTTTATATAGAATTCTCGTCCTTTTGGCTAAGATAATCTTTATATAGAATTCTCTTCCTTTTGGCTAAGATAATCTTTATATAGAATTCTAGTCCTTTTGGCTAAGATCAACTTTATAGAGAATATTCGGCCTTTTGGCTAAGATCAACTTTATATAGAATATTCGGCCTTTTGGCTAAGATCATATAGAATATTCGGCCTTTTGGCTAAGATCAACTTTATATAGAATTCTCGTCCTTTTGGCTAAGATAATCTTTATATAGAATTCTCGTCCTTTTGGCTAATATCAACTTTATATAGAATATTCGGCCTTTTGGCTAAGATCAACTTTATATAGAATACTCGTCTTTTTGGCTAAGATAATCTTTATATAGAATTCTCGTCCTTTTGGCTAAGATCAACTTTATAGAGAATATTCGGCCTTTTGGCTAAGATCAACTTTATATAGAATGTTCGGCCTTTTGGCTAAGATCATCTTTATATAGAATATTCGGCCTTTTGGCTAAGATCAACTTTATATAGAATATTCGGCCTTTTGGCTAAGATCAACTTTATATAGAATATTCGGCCTTTTGACTAAGATCAACTTTATATAGAATTCTCGTCCTTTTGGCTAAGATAATCTTTATATAGAATTCTCGGCCTTTTGGCTAAGATCAACTTTATATAGAATTCTCGTCCTTTTGGCTAAGATCAACTTTATATAGAATGTTCGGCCTTTTGGCTAAGATCAACTTTATATAGAATACTCATCCTTTTGGCTAAGATAATCTTTATATAGAATTCTCATCATTTTGGCTAATATCAACTTTATATAGAATATTCGGCCTTTTGGCTAAGATCATCTTATATAGAATTCTCGTCCTTTTGGCTAAGATAATCTTTATATAGAATTCTCGGCCTTTTGGCTAAGATCAACTTTATATAGAATTCTCGTCCTTTTGGCTAAGATCATCTTATATAGAATACTCGTCCTTTTGGCTAAGATCAACTTTATATAGAATACTCATCCTTTTGGCTAAGATAATCTTTATATAGAATTCTCATCATTTTGGCTAATATCAACTTTATATAGAATATTCGGCCTTTTGGCTAAGATCATCTTATATAGAATACTCGTCCTTTTGGCTAAGATAAACTTTATATAGAATACTCATCCTTTTGGCTAAGATAATCTTTATATAGAATTCTCGTCCTTTTGGCTAATATCAACTTTATATAGAATACTCATCCTTTTGGCTAAGATAATATTTATATAGAATTATCGTCCTTTTGGCTAAGATCAACTTTATATAGAATAGTCGGCCTTTTGGCTAAGATCAACTTTATATAGAATATTCGGCCTTTTGGCTAAGATCATCTTATATAGAATACTCGTACTTTTGGCTAAGATCAACTTTATATAGAATACTCATCCTTTTGGCTAAGATAATCTTTATATAGAATTCTCGTCCTTTTGGCTAATATCAACTTTATATAGAATATTCGGCCTTTTGGCTAAGAACAACTTTATATAGAATAGTCGGCCTTTTGGCTAAGATCATCTCTATATAGAATTCTCGTCCTTTTGGCTAAGATAATCTTTATATAGAATTCTCGTCCTTTTGGCTAATATCAACTTTATATAGAATACTCGTCCTTTTGGCTAAGATCAACTTTATATAGAATTCTCGTCCTTTTGGCAAAGATCAACTTTATAGAGAATGTTCGGCCTTTTGGCTAAGATCAACTTTATATAGAATATTCGGCCTTTTGGCTAAGATCATCTTATATAGAATACTCGTCCTTTTGGCTAAGATCAACTTTACATAGAATACTCATCCTTTTGGCTAAGATAATCTTTATATAGAATTCTCGTCCTTTTGGCTAAGATCAACTTTATAGAGAATGTTCGGCCTTTTGGCTAATATCAACTTTATATAGAATTCTCGTCCTTTTGGCTAAGATAATCTTTATATAGAATTCTCTTCCTTTTGGCTAAGATAATCTTTATATAGAATTCTAGTCCTTTTGGCTAAGATCAACTTTATATAGAATACTCATCCTTTTGGCTAAGATAATCTTTATATAGAATTCTCGTCCTTTTGGCTAAGATCAACTTTATAGAGAATGTTCGGCCTTTTGGCTAATATCAACTTTATATAGAATTCTCGTCCTTTTGGCTAAGATAATCTTTATATAGAATTCTCTTCCTTTTGGCTAAGATAATCTTTATATAGAATTCTAGTCCTTTTGGCTAAGATCAACTTTATAGAGAATATTCGGCCTTTTGGCTAAGATCAACTTTATATAGAATGTTTGGCCTTTTGGCTAAGATCAACTTTATATAGAATAGTCGGCCTTTTGGCTAAGATCATCTCTATATAGAATTCTCGTCCTTTTGGCTAAGATAATCTTTATATAGAATTCTCGTCCTTTTGGCTAATATCAACTTTATATAGAATACTCGTCCTTTTGGCTAAGATCAACTTTATATAGAATTCTCGTCCTTTTGGCAAAGATCAACTTTATAGAGAATGTTCGGCCTTTTGGCTAAGATCAACTTTATATAGAATATTCGGCCTTTTGGCTAAGATCATCTTATATAGAATACTCGTCCTTTTGGCTAAGATCAACTTTACATAGAATACTCATCCTTTTGGCTAAGATAATCTTTATATAGAATTCTCGTCCTTTTGGCTAAGATCAACTTTATAGAGAATGTTCGGCCTTTTGGCTAATATCAACTTTATATAGAATTCTCGTCCTTTTGGCTAAGATAATCTTTATATAGAATTCTCTTCCTTTTGGCTAAGATAATCTTTATATAGAATTCTAGTCCTTTTGGCTAAGATCAACTTTATATAGAATACTCATCCTTTTGGCTAAGATAATCTTTATATAGAATTCTCGTCCTTTTGGCTAAGATCAACTTTATAGAGAATGTTGGCCTTTTGGCTAATATCAACTTTATATAGAATTCTCGTCCTTTTGGCTAAGATAATCTTTATATAGAATTCTCTTCCTTTTGGCTAAGATAATCTTTATATAGAATTCTAGTCCTTTTGGCTAAGATCAACTTTATAGAGAATATTCGGCCTTTTGGCTAAGATCAACTTTATATAGAATGTTTGGCCTTTTGGCTAAGATCAACGTTATATAGAATATTCGGCCTTTTGGCTAAGATCAACTTTATATAGAATATTCGGCCTTTTGGCTAAGATCATCTTTATATAGAATATTCGGCCTTTTGGCTAAGATCAACTTTATATAGAATTCTCGTCCTTTTGGCTAAGATAATCTTTATATAGAATTCTCGTCCTTTTGGCTAATATCAACTTTATATAGAATATTCGGCCTTTTGGCTAAGATCAACTTTATATAGAATACTCGTCTTTTTGGCTAAGATAATCTTTATATAGAATTCTCGTCCTTTTGGCTAAGATCAACTTTATAGAGAATATTCGGCCTTTTGGCTAAGATCAACTTTATATAGAATGTTCGGCCTTTTGGCTAAGATCATCTTTATATAGAATATTCGGCCTTTTGGCTAAGATCAACTTTATATAGAATATTCGGCCTTTTGGCTAAGATCAACTTTATATAGAATATTCGGCCTTTTGACTAAGATCAACTTTATATAGAATTCTCGTCCTTTTGGCTAAGATAATCTTTATATAGAATTCTCGGCCTTTTGGCTAAGATCAACTTTATATAGAATTCTCGTCCTTTTGGCTAAGATCAACTTTATATAGAATGTTCGGCCTTTTGGCTAAGATCAACTTTATATAGAATACTCATCCTTTTGGCTAAGATAATCTTTATATAGAATTCTCATCATTTTGGCTAATATCAACTTTATATAGAATATTCGGCCTTTTGGCTAAGATCATCTTATATAGAATTCTCGTCCTTTTGGCTAAGATAATCTTTATATAGAATTCTCGGCCTTTTGGCTAAGATCAACTTTATATAGAATTCTCGTCCTTTTGGCTAAGATCATCTTATATAGAATACTCGTCCTTTTGGCTAAGATCAACTTTATATAGAATACTCATCCTTTTGGCTAAGATAATCTTTATATAGAATTCTCATCATTTTGGCTAATATCAACTTTATATAGAATATTCGGCCTTTTGGCTAAGATCATCTTATATAGAATACTCGTCCTTTTGGCTAAGATAAACTTTATATAGAATACTCATCCTTTTGGCTAAGATAATCTTTATATAGAATTCTCGTCCTTTTGGCTAATATCAACTTTATATAGAATACTCATCCTTTTGGCTAAGATAATATTTATATAGAATTATCGTCCTTTTGGCTAAGATCAACTTTATATAGAATAGTCGGCCTTTTGGCTAAGATCAACTTTATATAGAATATTCGGCCTTTTGGCTAAGATCATCTTATATAGAATACTCGTACTTTTGGCTAAGATCAACTTTATATAGAATACTCATCCTTTTGGCTAAGATAATCTTTATATAGAATTCTCGTCCTTTTGGCTAATATCAACTTTATATAGAATATTCGGCCTTTTGGCTAAGAACAACTTTATATAGAATAGTCGGCCTTTTGGCTAAGATCATCTCTATATAGAATTCTCGTCCTTTTGGCTAAGATAATCTTTATATAGAATTCTCGTCCTTTTGGCTAATATCAACTTTATATAGAATACTCGTCCTTTTGGCTAAGATCAACTTTATATAGAATTCTCGTCCTTTTGGCAAAGATCAACTTTATAGAGAATGTTCGGCCTTTTGGCTAAGATCAACTTTATATAGAATATTCGGCCTTTTGGCTAAGATCATCTTATATAGAATACTCGTCCTTTTGGCTAAGATCAACTTTACATAGAATACTCATCCTTTTGGCTAAGATAATCTTTATATAGAATTCTCGTCCTTTTGGCTAAGATCAACTTTATAGAGAATGTTCGGCCTTTTGGCTAATATCAACTTTATATAGAATTCTCGTCCTTTTGGCTAAGATAATCTTTATATAGAATTCTCTTCCTTTTGGCTAAGATAATCTTTATATAGAATTCTAGTCCTTTTGGCTAAGATCAACTTTATATAGAATACTCATCCTTTTGGCTAAGATAATCTTTATATAGAATTCTCGTCCTTTTGGCTAAGATCAACTTTATAGAGAATGTTCGGCCTTTTGGCTAATATCAACTTTATATAGAATTCTCGTCCTTTTGGCTAAGATAATCTTTATATAGAATTCTCTTCCTTTTGGCTAAGATAATCTTTATATAGAATTCTAGTCCTTTTGGCTAAGATCAACTTTATAGAGAATATTCGGCCTTTTGGCTAAGATCAACTTTATATAGAATGTTTGGCCTTTTGGCTAAGATCAACTTTATATAGAATAGTCGGCCTTTTGGCTAAGATCATCTCTATATAGAATTCTCGTCCTTTTGGCTAAGATAATCTTTATATAGAATTCTCGTCCTTTTGGCTAATATCAACTTTATATAGAATACTCGTCCTTTTGGCTAAGATCAACTTTATATAGAATTCTCGTCCTTTTGGCAAAGATCAACTTTATAGAGAATGTTCGGCCTTTTGGCTAAGATCAACTTTATATAGAATATTCGGCCTTTTGGCTAAGATCATCTTATATAGAATACTCGTCCTTTTGGCTAAGATCAACTTTACATAGAATACTCATCCTTTTGGCTAAGATAATCTTTATATAGAATTCTCGTCCTTTTGGCTAAGATCAACTTTATAGAGAATGTTCGGCCTTTTGGCTAATATCAACTTTATATAGAATTCTCGTCCTTTTGGCTAAGATAATCTTTATATAGAATTCTCTTCCTTTTGGCTAAGATAATCTTTATATAGAATTCTAGTCCTTTTGGCTAAGATCAACTTTATATAGAATACTCATCCTTTTGGCTAAGATAATCTTTATATAGAATTCTCGTCCTTTTGGCTAAGATCAACTTTATAGAGAATGTTGGCCTTTTGGCTAATATCAACTTTATATAGAATTCTCGTCCTTTTGGCTAAGATAATCTTTATATAGAATTCTCTTCCTTTTGGCTAAGATAATCTTTATATAGAATTCTAGTCCTTTTGGCTAAGATCAACTTTATAGAGAATATTCGGCCTTTTGGCTAAGATCAACTTTATATAGAATGTTTGGCCTTTTGGCTAAGATCAACGTTATATAGAATATTCGGCCTTTTGGCTAAGATCAACTTTATATAGAATATTCGGCCTTTTGGCTAAGATCATCTTTATATAGAATGTTTGGCCTTTTGGCTAAGATCAACTTTATATAGAATTCTCGTCCTTTTGGCTAAGATAATCTTTATATAGAATTCTCGTCCTTTTGGCTAATATCAACTTTATATAGAATAGTCGGCCTTTTGGCTAAGATCAACTTTATATAGAATATTCGGCCTTTTGGCTAAGATCATCTTATATAGAATACTCGTACTTTTGGCTAAGATCAACTTTATATAGAATACTCATCCTTTTGGCTAAGATAATCTTTATATAGAATTCTCGTCCTTTTGGCTAATATCAACTTTATATAGAATATTCGGCCTTTTGGCTAAGATCAACTTTATATAGAATAGTCGGCCTTTTGGCTAAGATCATCTCTATATAGAATTCTCGTCCTTTTGGCTAATATCAACTTTATATAGAATACTCGTCCTTTTGGCTAAGATCAACTTTATATAGAATTCTCGTCCTTTTGGCAAAGATCAACTTTATAGAGAATGTTCGGCCTTTTGGCTAAGATCAACTTTATATAGAATATTCGGCCTTTTGGCTAAGATCATCTTATATAGAATACTCGTCCTTTTGGCTAAGATCAACTTTACATAGAATACTCATCCTTTTGGCTAAGATAATCTTTATATAGAATTCTCGTCCTTTTGGCTAAGATCAACTTTATAGAGAATGTTCGGCCTTTTGGCTAATATCAACTTTATATAGAATTCTCGTCCTTTTGGCTAAGATAATCTTTATATAGAATTCTCTTCCTTTTGGCTAAGATAATCTTTATATAGAATTCTAGTCCTTTTGGCTAAGATCAACTTTATATAGAATACTCATCCTTTTGGCTAAGATAATCTTTATATAGAATTCTCGTCCTTTTGGCTAAGATCAACTTTATAGAGAATGTTCGGCCTTTTGGCTAATATCAACTTTATATAGAATTCTCGTCCTTTTGGCTAAGATAATCTTTATATAGAATTCTCTTCCTTTTGGCTAAGATAATCTTTATATAGAATTCTAGTCCTTTTGGCTAAGATCAACTTTATAGAGAATATTCGGCCTTTTGCTAAGATCAACTTTATATAGAATGTTTGGCCTTTTGGCTAAGATCAACGTTATATAGAATATTCGGCCTTTTGGCTAAGATCAACTTTATATAGAATATTCGGCCTTTTGGCTAAGATCATCTTTATATAGAATGTTTGGCCTTTTGGCTAAGATCAACTTTATATAGAATTCTCGTCCTTTTGGCTAAGATAATCTTTATATAGAATTCTCGTCCTTTTGGCTAATATCAACTTTATATAGAATATTCGGCCTTTTGGCTAAGATCAACTTTATATAGAATACTCGTCTTTTTGGCTAAGATAATCTTTATATAGAATTCTCGTCCTTTTGGCTAAGATCAACTTTATAGAGAATATTCGGCCTTTTGGCTAAGATCAACTTTATATAGAATGTTCGGCCTTTTGGCTAAGATCATCTTTATATAGAATATTCGGCCTTTTGGCTAAGATCAACTTTATATAGAATATTCGGCCTTTTGGCTAAGATCAACTTTATAGAGAATGTTCGGCCTTTTGGCTAAGATCATCTTTATATAGAATTCTCGTCCTTTTGGCTAAGATAATCTTTATATAGAATTCTCGTCCTTTTGGCTAAGATCAACTTTATAGAGCATTCTCGGCCTTTTAGCTAAGATCAACTTTATATAGAATTCTCGTCCTTTTGGCTAAGATAATCTTTATATAGAATTCTCGTCCTTTTGGCTAAGATCTACTTTATAGAGCATTCTCGGCCTTTTGGCTAAGATAAACTTTATATAGAATTATCGTCCTTTTGGCTAAGATCAACTTTATATAGAATAGTCGGCCTTTTGGCTAAGATCAACTTTATATAGAATATTCGGCCTTTTGGCTAAGATCATCTTATATAGAATACTCGTACTTTTGGCTAAGATCAACTTTATATAGAATACTCATCCTTTTGGCTAAGATAATCTTTATATAGAATTCTCGTCCTTTTGGCTAATATCAACTTTATATAGAATATTCGGCCTTTTGGCTAAGATCAACTTTATATAGAATGGTCGGCCTTTTGGCTAAGATCATCTCTATATAGAATTCTCGTCCTTTTGGCTAAGATAATCTTTATATAGAATTCTCGTCCTTTTGGCTAATATCAACTTTATATAGAATACTCGTCCTTTTGGCTAAGATCAACTTTATATAGAATTCTCGTCCTTTTGGCAAAGATCAACTTTATAGAGAATGTTCGGCCTTTTGGATAAGATCAACTTTATATAGAATATTCGGCCTTTTGGCTAAGATCATCTTATATAGAATACTCGTCCTTTTGGCTAAGATCAACTTTACATAGAATACTCATCCTTTTGGCTAAGATAATCTTTATATAGAATTCTCGTCCTTTTTGCTAAGATCAACTTTATAGAGAATGTTCGGCCTTTTGGCTAATATCAACTTTATATAGAATTCTCGTCCTTTTGGCTAAGATAATCTTTATATAGAATTCTCTTCCTTTTGGCTAAGATAATCTTTATATAGAATTCTCGTCCTTTTGGCTAATATCAACTTTATATAGAATATTCGGCCTTTTGGCTAAGATCAACTTTATATAGAATACTCGTCTTTTTGGCTAAGATAATCTTTATAGAGAATGTTCGGCCTTTTGGCTAAGATCAACTTTATATAGAATATTCGGCCTTTTGGCTAAGATCATCTTATATAGAATACTCGTACTTTTGGCTAAGATCAACTTTATAGAGAATGTTCGGCCTTTTGGCTAAGATCATCTTTATATAGAATTCTCGTCCTTTTGGCTAAGATAATCTTTATATAGAATTCTCGTCCTTTTGGCTAAGATCAACTTTATAGAGCATTCTCGGCCTTTTGGCTAAGATCAACTTTATATAGAATTCTCGTCCTTTTGGCTAAGATAATCTTTATATAGAATTCTCGTCCTTTTGGCTAAGATCTACTTTATAGAGCATTCTCGGCCTTTTGGCTAAGATAAACTTTATATAGAATTATCGTCCTTTTGGCTAAGATCAACTTTATATAGAATAGTCGGCCTTTTGGCTAAGATCAACTTTATATAGAATATTCGGCCTTTTGGCTAAGATCATCTTATATAGAATACTCGTACTTTTGGCTAAGATCAACTTTATATAGAATACTCATCCTTTTGGCTAAGATAATCTTTATATAGAATTCTCGTCCTTTTGGCTAATATCAACTTTATATAGAATATTCGGCCTTTTGGCTAAGATCAACTTTATATAGAATGGTCGGCCTTTTGGCTAAGATCATCTCTATATAGAATTCTCGTCCTTTTGGCTAAGATAATCTTTATATAGAATTCTCGTCCTTTTGGCTAATATCAACTTTATATAGAATACTCGTCCTTTTGGCTAAGATCAACTTTATATAGAATTCTCGTCCTTTTGGCAAAGATCAACTTTATAGAGAATGTTCGGCCTTTTGGCTAAGATCAACTTTATATAGAATATTCGGCCTTTTGGCTAAGATCATCTTATATAGAATACTCGTCCTTTTGGCTAAGATCAACTTTACATAGAATACTCATCCTTTTGGCTAAGATAATCTTTATATAGAATTCTCGTCCTTTTGGCTAAGATCAACTTTATAGAGAATGTTCGGCCTTTTGGCTAATATCAACTTTATATAGAATTCTCGTCCTTTTGGCTAAGATAATCTTTATATAGAATTCTCTTCCTTTTGGCTAAGATAATCTTTATATAGAATTCTAGTCCTTTTGGCTAAGATCAACTTTATAGAGAATATTCGGCCTTTTGGCTAAGATCAACTTTATATAGAATGTTTGGCCTTTTGGCTAAGATCAACGTTATATAGAATATTCGGCCTTTTGGCTAAGATCAACTTTATATAGAATATTCGGCCTTTTGGCTAAGATCATCTTTATATAGAATGTTTGGCCTTTTGGCTAAGATCAACTTTATATAGAATTCTCGTCCTTTTGGCTAAGATAATCTTTATATAGAATTCTCGTCCTTTTGGCTAATATCAACTTTATATAGAATATTCGGCCTTTTGGCTAAGATCAACTTTATATAGAATACTCGTCTTTTTGGCTAAGATAATCTTTATAGAGAATGTTCGGCCTTTTGGCTAAGATCAACTTTATATAGAATATTCGGCCTTTTGGCTAAGATCATCTTATATAGAATACTCGTCCTTTTGGCTAAGATCAACTTTACATAGAATACTCATCCTTTTGGCTAAGATAATCTTTATATAGAATTCTCGTCCTTTTGGCTAAGATCAACTTTATAGAGAATGTTCGGCCTTTTGGCTAATATCAACTTTATATAGAATTCTCGTCCTTTTGGCTAAGATAATCTTTATATAGAATTCTCTTCCTTTTGGCTAAGATAATCTTTATATAGAATTCTAGTCCTTTTGGCTAAGATCAACTTTATAGAGAATATTCGGCCTTTTGGCTAAGATCAACTTTATATAGAATGTTTGGCCTTTTGGCTAAGATCAACGTTATATAGAATATTCGGCCTTTTGGCTAAGATCAACTTTATATAGAATATTCGGCCTTTTGGCTAAGATCATCTTTATATAGAATGTTTGGCCTTTTGGCTAAGATCAACTTTATATAGAATTCTCGTCCTTTTGGCTAAGATAATCTTTATATAGAATTCTCGTCCTTTTGGCTAATATCAACTTTATATAGAATATTCGGCCTTTTGGCTAAGATCAACTTTATATAGAATACTCGTCTTTTTGGCTAAGATAATCTTTATATAGAATTCTCGTCCTTTTGGCTAAGATCAACTTTATAGAGAATATTCGGCCTTTTGGCTAAGATCAACTTTATATAGAATGTTCGGCCTTTTGGCTAAGATCATCTTTATATAGAATATTCGGCCTTTTGGCTAAGATCAACTTTATATAGAATATTCGGCCTTTTGGCTAAGATCATCTTATATAGAATACTCGTCCTTTTGGCTAAGATCAACTTTATATAGAATACTCATCCTTTTGGCTAAGATAATCTTTATATAGAATTATCATCATTTTGGCTAATATCAACTTTATATAGAATATTCGGCCTTTTGGCTAAGATCATCTTATATAGAATATTCGTCCTTTTGGCTAAGATCAACTTTATATAGAATACTCATCCTTTTGGCTAAGATAATCTTTATATAGAATTCTCGTCCTTTTGGCTAATATCAACTTTATATAGAATACTCATCCTTTTGGCTAAGATAATCTTTATATAGAATTCTCGTCCTTTTGGCTAAGATCAACCTTATAGAGAATGTTCGGCCTTTTGGCTAAGATCAACTTTATTGAGAATGTTCAGCCTTTTGGCTAAGATCATCTTTATATAGAATTCTCTTCCATTTGGCTAAGATAATCTTTATATAGAATTCTAGTCCTTTTGGCTAAGATCAATTTTATAGAGAATATTCGGCCTTTTGGCTAAGATCAACTTTATATAGAATGTTTGGCCTTTTGGCTAATATCAACGTTATATAGAATATTCGGCATTTTGGCTAAGATCAACTTTATATAGAATATTCGGCCTTTTGGCTAAGATCATCTTATATAGAATACTCGTCCTTTTGGCTAAGATCAACTTTATAGAGAATATTCGGCCTTTTGGCTAAGATCAACTTTATAGAGAATATTCGGCCTTTTCGCTAAGATCAACTTTATATAGAATGTTCGGCCTTTTGGCTAAGATCATCTTTATATAGAATATTCGGCCTTTTGGCTAAGATCATCTTATATAGAATATTCGTCCTTTTGGCTAAGATCAACTTTATATAGAATATTCGGCCTTTTGGCTAAGATCATCTTATATAGAATACTCGTCCTTTTGGCTAAGATCAACTTTATATAGAATACTCATCCTTTTGGCTAAGATAATCTTTATATAGAATTCTCGTCCTTTTGGCTAATATCAACTTTATATAGAATATTCGGCCTTTTGGCTAAGATCAACTTTATATAGAATACTCGTCTTTTTGGCTAAGATAATCTTTATATAGAATTCTCGTCCTTTTGGCTAAGATCAACTTTATAGAGAATATTCGGCATTTTGGCTAAGATCAACTTTATATAGAATTATCGTCCTTTTGGCTAAGATAATCTTTATATAGAATTCTCGTCCTTTTGGCTAATATCAACTTTATATAGAATATTCGGCCTTTTGGCTAAGATCAACTTTATATAGAATACTCGTCTTTTTGGCTAAGATAATCTTTATATAGAATTCTCGTCCTTTTGGCTAAGATCAACTTTATAGAGAATATTCGGCCTTTTGGCTAAGATCAACTTTATATAGAATGTTCGGCCTTTTGGCTAAGATCATCTTTTTAAAGAATATTCGGCCTTTTGGCTAAGATCAACTTTATATAGAATATTCGGCCTTTTGGCTAAGATCATCTTATATAGAATACTCGTCCTTTTGGCTAAGATCAACTTTATATAGAATACTCATCCTTTTGGCTAAGATAATCTTTATATAGAATTCTCATCATTTTGGCTAATATCAACTTTATATAGAATATTCGGCCTTTTGGCTAAGATCAACTTTATAGAGCATTCTCGGCCTTTTGGCTAAGATCAACTTTATATAGAATTCTCGTCCTTTTGGCTAAGATAATCTTTATATAGAATATTCGGCCTTTTGGCTAAGATCAACTTTATATAGAATACTCGTCTTTTTGGCTAAGATAATCTTTATATAGAATTCTCGTCCTTTTGGCTAAGATCAACTTTATAGAGAATATTCGGCCTTTTGGCTAAGATCAACTTTATATAGAATGTTCGGCCTTTTGGCTAAGATCATCTTTTTAAAGAATATTCGGCCTTTTGGCTAAGATCAACTTTATATAGAATTCTCGTCCTTTTGGCTAAGATAATCTTTATATAGAATTCTCGTCCTTTTGGCTAAGATCAACTTTATAGAGAATTCTCGTCCTTTTGGCTAAGATAATATTTATATAGAATTCTCGTCCTTTTGGCTAAGATCAACTTTATATAGAATATTCGGCCTTTTGGCTAAGATCAACTTTATAGAGCATTCTCGGCCTTTTGGCTAAGATCAACTTTATATAGAATTCTCGTCCTTTTGGCTAAGATAATCTTTATATAGAATTATCGTCCTTTTGGCTAAGATCTACTTTATAGAGCATTCTCGGCCTTTTGGCTAAGATAAACTTTATATAGAATTCTCGTCCTTTTGGCTAAGATCAACTTTATATAGAATATTCGGCCTTTTGGCTAAGATCATCTTATATAGAATACTCGTACTTTTGGCTAAGATCAACTTTATATAGAATACTCATCCTTTTGGCTAAGATAATCTTTATATAGAATTCTCGTCCTTTTGGCTAATATCAACTTTATATAGAATATTCGTCCTTTTGGCTAAGATCAACTTTATATAGAATATTCGGCCTTTTGGCTAAGATCAACTTTATATAGAATAGTCGGCCTTTTGGCTAAGATCAACTTTATATAGAATTCTCGTCCTTTTGGCTAAGATCATCTCTATATAGAATTCTCGTCCTTTTGGCTAAGATAATCTTTATATAGAATTCTCGTCCTTTTGGCTAATATCAACTTTATATAGAATACTCGTCCTTTTGGCTAAGATCAACTTTATATAGAATTCTCGTCCTTTTGGCAAAGATCAACTTTATAGAGAATGTTCGGCCTTTTGGCTAAGATCAACTTTATATAGAATATTCGGCCTTTTGGCTAAGATCATCTTATATAGAATACTCGTCCTTTTGGCTAAGATCATCTTATATAGAATACTCATCCTTTTGGCTAAGATAATCTTTATATAGAATTCTCGTCCTTTTGGCTAAGATCAACTTTATAGAGAATGTTCGGCCTTTTGGCTAATATCAACTTTATATAGAATTCTCGTCCTTTTGGCTAAGATAATCTTTATATAGAATTCTCTTCCTTTTGGCTAAGATAATCTTTATATAGAATTCTAGTCCTTTTTGCTAAGATCAACTTTATAGAGAATATTCGGCCTTTTGGCTAAGATCAACTTTATATAGAATATTCGGCCTTTTGGCTAAGATCATATAGAATATTCGGCCTTTTGGCTAAGATCAACTTTATATAGAATTCTCGTCCTTTTGGCTAAGATAATCTTTATATAGAATTCTCGTCCTTTTGGCTAATATCAACTTTATATAGAATATTCGGCCTTTTGGCTAAGATCAACTTTATATAGAATACTCGTCTTTTTGGTTAAGATAATCTTTATATAGAATTCTCGTCCTTTTGGCTAAGATCAACTTTATAGAGAATATTCGGCCTTTTGGCTAAGATCAACTTTATATAGAATGTTCGGCCTTTTGGCTAAGATCATCTTTATATAGAATATTCGGCCTTTTGGCTAAGATCAACTTTATATAGAATATTCGGCCTTTTGGCTAAGATCAACTTTATATAGAATATTCGGCCTTTTGACTAAGATCAACTTTATATAGAATTCTCGTCCTTTTGGCTAAGATCAACTTTATATAGAATTCTCGTCCTTTTGGCTAAGATCAACTTTATATAGAATATTCGGCCTTTTGGCTAAGATCAACTTTATATAGAATTCTCGTCCTTTTGGCTAAGATAATATTTATATAGAATTATCGTCCTTTTGGCTAAGATCAACTTTATATAGAATAGTCGGCCTTTTGGCTAAGATCAACTTTATATAGAATATTCGGCCTTTTGGCTAAGATCATCTTATATAGAATACTCGTACTTTTGGCTAAGATCAACTTTATATAGAATACTCATCCTTTTGGCTAAGATAATCTTTATATAGAATTCTCGTCCTTTTGGCTAATATCAACTTTATATAGAATATTCGGCCTTTTGGCTAAGATCAACTTTATATAGAATTCTCGTCCTTTTGGCAAAGATCAACTTTATAGAGAATGTTCGGCCTTTTGGCTAAGATCAACTTTATATAGAATATTCGGCCTTTTGGCTAAGATCATCTTATATAGAATACTCGTCCTTTTGGCTAAGATCAACTTTACATAGAATACTCATCCTTTTGGCTAAGATAATCTTTATATAGAATTCTCGTCCTTTTGGCTAAGATCAACTTTATAGAGAATGTTCGGCCTTTTGGCTAATATCAACTTTATATAGAATTCTCGTCCTTTTGGCTAAGATAATCTTTATATAGAATTCTCTTCCTTTTGGCTAAGATAATCTTTATATAGAATTCTAGTCCTTTTGGCTAAGATCAACTTTATAGAGAATATTCGGCCTTTTGGCTAAGATCAACTTTATATAGAATGTTTGGCCTTTTGGCTAAGATCAACGTTATATAGAATATTCGGCCTTTTGGCTAAGATCAACTTTATATAGAATATTCGGCCTTTTGGCTAAGATCATCTTTATATAGAATGTTTGGCCTTTTGGCTAAGATCAACTTTATATAGAATTCTCGTCCTTTTGGCTAAGATAATCTTTATATAGAATTCTCGTCCTTTTGGCTAATATCAACTTTATATAGAATATTCGGCCTTTTGGCTAAGATCAACTTTATATAGAATACTCGTCTTTTTGGCTAAGATAATCTTTATATAGAATTCTCGTCCTTTTGGCTAAGATCAACTTTATAGAGAATATTCGGCCTTTTGGCTAAGATCAACTTTATATAGAATGTTCGGCCTTTTGGCTAAGATCATCTTTATATAGAATATTCGGCCTTTTGGCTAAGATCAACTTTATATAGAATATTCGGCCTTTTGGCTAAGATCATCTTATATAGAATACTCGTCCTTTTGGCTAAGATCAACTTTATATAGAATACTCATCCTTTTGGCTAAGATAATCTTTATATAGAATTATCATCATTTTGGCTAATATCAACTTTATATAGAATATTCGGCCTTTTGGCTAAGATCATCTTATATAGAATATTCGTCCTTTTGGCTAAGATCAACTTTATATAGAATACTCATCCTTTTGGCTAAGATAATCTTTATATAGAATTCTCGTCCTTTTGGCTAATATCAACTTTATATAGAATACTCATCCTTTTGGCTAAGATAGTCTTTATATAGAATACTCGTCCTTTTGGCTAATATCAACTTTATATAGAATACTCATACTTTTGGCTAAGATAATCTTTATATAGAATTCTCGTCCTTTTGGCTAAGATCAACCTTATAGAGAATGTTCGGCCTTTTGGCTAAGATCAACTTTATTGAGAATGTTCAGCCTTTTGGCTAAGATCATCTTTATATAGAATTCTCTTCCATTTGGCTAAGATAATCTTTATATAGAATTCTAGTCCTTTTGGCTAAGATCAACTTTATAGAGAATATTCGGCCTTTTGGCTAAGATCAACTTTATAGAGAATATTCGGCCTTTTCGCTAAGATCAACTTTATATAGAATGTTCGGCCTTTTGGCTAAGATCATCTTTATATAGAATATTCGGCCTTTTGGCTAAGATCAACTTTATATAGAATATTCGGCCTTTTGGCTAAGATCAACTTTATATAGAATATTCGGCCTTTTGACTAAGATCAACTTTATATAGAATTCTCGTCCTTTTGGCTAAGATCAACTTTATATAGAATTCTCGTCCTTTTGGCTAAGATCAACTTTATATAGAATATTCGGCCTTTTGGCTAAGATCAACTTTATATAGAATTCTCGTCCTTTTGGCTAAGATAATATTTATATAGAATTATCGTCCTTTTGGCTAAGATCAACTTTATATAGAATAGTCGGCCTTTTGGCTAAGATCAACTTTATATAGAATATTCGGCCTTTTGGCTAAGATCATCTTATATAGAATACTCGTACTTTTGGCTAAGATCAACTTTATATAGAATACTCATCCTTTTGGCTAAGATAATCTTTATATAGAATTCTCGTCCTTTTGGCTAATATCAACTTTATATAGAATATTCGGCCTTTTGGCTAAGATCAACTTTATATAGAATTCTCGTCCTTTTGGCAAAGATCAACTTTATAGAGAATGTTCGGCCTTTTGGCTAAGATCAACTTTATATAGAATATTCGGCCTTTTGGCTAAGATCATCTTATATAGAATACTCGTCCTTTTGGCTAAGATCAACTTTACATAGAATACTCATCCTTTTGGCTAAGATAATCTTTATATAGAATTCTCGTCCTTTTGGCTAAGATCAACTTTATAGAGAATGTTCGGCCTTTTGGCTAATATCAACTTTATATAGAATTCTCGTCCTTTTGGCTAAGATAATCTTTATATAGAATTCTCTTCCTTTTGGCTAAGATAATCTTTATATAGAATTCTAGTCCTTTTGGCTAAGATCAACTTTATAGAGAATATTCGGCCTTTTGGCTAAGATCAACTTTATATAGAATGTTTGGCCTTTTGGCTAAGATCAACGTTATATAGAATATTCGGCCTTTTGGCTAAGATCAACTTTATATAGAATATTCGGCCTTTTGGCTAAGATCATCTTTATATAGAATGTTTGGCCTTTTGGCTAAGATCAACTTTATATAGAATTCTCGTCCTTTTGGCTAAGATAATCTTTATATAGAATTCTCGTCCTTTTGGCTAATATCAACTTTATATAGAATATTCGGCCTTTTGGCTAAGATCAACTTTATATAGAATACTCGTCTTTTTGGCTAAGATAATCTTTATATAGAATTCTCGTCCTTTTGGCTAAGATCAACTTTATAGAGAATATTCGGCCTTTTGGCTAAGATCAACTTTATATAGAATGTTCGGCCTTTTGGCTAAGATCATCTTTATATAGAATATTCGGCCTTTTGGCTAAGATCAACTTTATATAGAATATTCGGCCTTTTGGCTAAGATCATCTTATATAGAATACTCGTCCTTTTGGCTAAGATCAACTTTATATAGAATACTCATCCTTTTGGCTAAGATAATCTTTATATAGAATTATCATCATTTTGGCTAATATCAACTTTATATAGAATATTCGGCCTTTTGGCTAAGATCATCTTATATAGAATATTCGTCCTTTTGGCTAAGATCAACTTTATATAGAATACTCATCCTTTTGGCTAAGATAATCTTTATATAGAATTCTCGTCCTTTTGGCTAATATCAACTTTATATAGAATACTCATCCTTTTGGCTAAGATAGTCTTTATATAGAATACTCGTCCTTTTGGCTAATATCAACTTTATATAGAATACTCATCCTTTTGGCTAAGATAATCTTTATATAGAATTCTCGTCCTTTTGGCTAAGATCAACCTTATAGAGAATGTTCGGCCTTTTGGCTAAGATCAACTTTATTGAGAATGTTCAGCCTTTTGGCTAAGATCATCTTTATATAGAATTCTCTTCCATTTGGCTAAGATAATCTTTATATAGAATTCTAGTCCTTTTGGCTAAGATCAACTTTATAGAGAATATTCGGCCTTTTGGCTAAGATCAACTTTATAAAGAATATTCGGCCTTTTCGCTAAGATCAACTTTATATAGAATGTTCGGCCTTTTGGCTAAGATCATCTTTATATAGAATATTCGGCCTTTTGGCTAAGATCATCTTATATAGAATATTCGTCCTTTTGGCTAAGATCAACTTTATATAGAATATACGGCCTTTTGGCTAAGATCATCTTATATAGAATACTCGTCCTTTTGGCTAAGATCAACTTTATATAGAATACTCATCCTTTTGGCTAAGATAATCTTTATATAGAATTCTCGTCCTTTTGGCTAATATCAACTTTATATAGAATATTCGGCCTTTTGGCTAATATCAACTTTATATAGAATACTCGTCTTTTTGGCTAAGATAATCTTTATATAGAATTCTCGTCCTTTTGGCTAAGATCAACTTTATAGAGAATATTCGGCATTTTGGCTAAGATCAACTTTATATAGAATTCTCGTCCTTTTGGCTAAGATAATCTTTATATAGAATTCTCGTCCTTTTGGCTAATATCAACTTTATATAGAATATTCGGCCTTTTGTCTAAGATCAACTTTATATAGAATACTCGTCCTTTTGGCTAAGATAATATTTATATAGAATTATCGTCCTTTTGGCTAAGATCAACTTTATATAGAATAGTCGGCCTTTTGGCTAAGATCAACTTTATATAGAATATTCGGCCTTTTGGCTAAGATCATCTTATATAGAATACTCGTACTTTTGGCTAAGATCAACTTTATATAGAATACTCATCCTTTTGGCTAAGATAATCTTTATATAGAATTCTCGTCCTTTTGGCTAATATCAACTTTATATAGAATATTCGGCCTTTTGGCTAAGATCAACTTTATATAGAATAGTCGGCCTTTTGGCTAAGATCATCTCTATATAGAATTCTCGTCCTTTTGGCTAAGATAATCTTTATATAGAATTCTCGTCCTTTTGGCTAATATCAACTTTATATAGAATACTCGTCCTTTTGGCTAAGATCAACTTTATATAGAATTCTCGTCCTTTTGGCAAAGATCAACTTTATAGAGAATGTTCGGCCTTTTGGCTAAGATCAACTTTATATAGAATATTCGGCCTTTTGGCTAAGATCATCTTATATAGAATACTCGTCCTTTTGGCTAAGATCAACTTTACATAGAATACTCATCCTTTTGGCTAAGATAATCTTTATATAGAATTCTCGTCCTTTTGGCTAAGATCAACTTTATAGAGAATGTTCGGCCTTTTGGCTAATATCAACTTTATATAGAATTCTCGTCCTTTTGGCTAAGATAATCTTTATATAGAATTCTCTTCCTTTTGGCTAAGATAATCTTTATATAGAATTCTAGTCCTTTTGGCTAAGATCAACTTTATAGAGAATATTCGGCCTTTTGGCTAAGATCAACTTTATATAGAATGTTTGGCCTTTTGGCTAAGATCAACGTTATATAGAATATTCGGCCTTTTGGCTAAGATCAACTTTATATAGAATATTCGGCCTTTTGGCTAAGATCATCTTTATATAGAATGTTTGGCCTTTTGGCTAAGATCAACTTTATATAGAATTCTCGTCCTTTTGGCTAAGATAATCTTTATATAGAATTCTCGTCCTTTTGGCTAATATCAACTTTATATAGAATATTCGGCCTTTTGGCTAAGATCAACTTTATATAGAATACTCGTCTTTTTGGCTAAGATAATCTTTATATAGAATTCTCGTCCTTTTGGCTAAGATCAACTTTATAGAGAATATTCGGCCTTTTGGCTAAGATCAACTTTATATAGAATGTTCGGCCTTTTGGCTAAGATCATCTTTATATAGAATATTCGGCCTTTTGGCTAAGATCAACTTTATATAGAATATTCGGCCTTTTGGCTAAGATCATCTTATATAGAATACTCGTCCTTTTGGCTAAGATCAACTTTATATAGAATACTCATCCTTTTGGCTAAGATAATCTTTATATAGAATTATCATCATTTTGGCTAATATCAACTTTATATAGAATATTCGGCCTTTTGGCTAAGATCATCTTATATAGAATATTCGTCCTTTTGGCTAAGATCAACTTTATATAGAATACTCATCCTTTTGGCTAAGATAATCTTTATATAGAATTCTCGTCCTTTTGGCTAATATCAACTTTATATAGAATACTCATCCTTTTGGCTAAGATAGTCTTTATATAGAATACTCGTCCTTTTGGCTAATATCAACTTTATATAGAATACTCATCCTTTTGGCTAAGATAATCTTTATATAGAATTCTCGTCCTTTTGGCTAAGATCAACCTTATAGAGAATGTTCGGCCTTTTGGCTAAGATCAACTTTATTGAGAATGTTCAGCCTTTTGGCTAAGATCATCTTTATATAGAATTCTCTTCCATTTGGCTAAGATAATCTTTATATAGAATTCTAGTCCTTTTGGCTAAGATCAACTTTATAGAGAATATTCGGCCTTTTGGCTAAGATCAACTTTATATAGAATGTTTGGCCTTTTGGCTAATATCAACGTTATATAGAATATTCGGCATTTTGGCTAAGATCAACTTTATATAGAATATTCGGCCTTTTGGCTAAGATCATCTTATATAGAATACTCGTCCTTTTGGCTAAGATCAACTTTATAGAGAATATTCGGCCTTTTGGCTAAGATCAACTTTATAGAGAATATTCGGCCTTTTCGCTAAGATCAACTTTATATAGAATGTTCGGCCTTTTGGCTAAGATCATCTTTATATAGAATATTCGGCCTTTTGGCTAAGATCATCTTATATAGAATATTCGTCCTTTTGGCTAAGATCAACTTTATATAGAATATTCGGCCTTTTGGCTAAGATCATCTTATATAGAATACTCGTCCTTTTGGCTAAGATCAACTTTATATAGAATACTCATCCTTTTGGCTAAGATAATCTTTATATAGAATTCTCGTCCTTTTGGCTAATATCAACTTTATATAGAATATTCGGCCTTTTGGCTAATATCAACTTTATATAGAATACTCGTCTTTTTGGCTAAGATAATCTTTATATAGAATTCTCGTCCTTTTGGCTAAGATCAACTTTATAGAGAATATTCGGCATTTTGGCTAAGATCAACTTTATATAGAATTCTCGTCCTTTTGGCTAAGATAATCTTTATATAGAATTCTCGTCCTTTTGGCTAATATCAACTTTATATAGAATATTCGGCCTTTTGTCTAAGATCAACTTTATATAGAATACTCGTCTTTTTGGCTAAGATAATCTTTATATAGAATTCTCGTCCTTTTGGCTAAGATCAACTTTATAGAGAATATTCGGCCTTTTGGCTAAGATCAACTTTATATAGAATGTTCGGCCTTTTGACTAAGATCATCTTTTTAAAGAATATTCGGCCTTTTGGCTAAGATCAATTTTATATAGAATATTCGGCCTTTTGGCTAAGATCATCTTATATAGAATACTCGTCCTTTTGGCTAAGATCAACTTTATATAGAATACTCATCCTTTTGGCTAAGATAATCTTTATATAGAATTCTCATCATTTTGGCTAATATCAACTTTATATAGAATATTCGGCCTTTTGGCTAAGATCATCTTATATAGAATACTCGTCCTTTTGGCTAAGATAAACTTTATATAGAATACTCATCCTTTTGGCTAAGATAATCTTTATATAGAATTCTCGTCCTTTTGGCTAATATCAACTTTATATAGAATACTCATCCTTTTGGCTAAGATAGTCTTTATATAGAATACTCGTCCTTTTGGCTAATGTCAACTTTATATAGAATACTCATCCTTTTGGCTAAGATAATCTTTATATAGAATTCTCGTCCTTTTGGCTAAGATCAACTTTATAGAGAATGTTCGGCCTTTTGGCTAAGATCAACTTTATATAGAATTCTCGTCCTTTTGGCTAAGATAATCTTTATATGGAATTCTCGTCCTTTTGGCTAAGATCAACTTTATAGAGAATTCTCGTCCTTTTGGCTAAGATAATATTTATATAGAATTCTCGTCCTTTTGGCTAAGATCAACTTTATATAGAATATTCGGCCTTTTGGCTAAGATCAACTTTATATAGAATTCTCGTCCTTTTGGCTAAGATAATATTTATATAGAATTCTCGTCCTTTTGGCTAAGATCAACTTTATAGAGAATGTTCGGCCTTTTGGCTAAGATCATCGTTATATAGAATTCTCGTCCTTTTGGCTAAGATAATCTTTATATAGAATTCTCGTCCGTTTGGCTAAGATCAACTTTATAGAGAATGTTCGGCCTTTTGGCTAAGATCATCTTTATATAGAATTCTCGTCCTTTTGGCTAAGATAATCTTTATATAGAATTCTCGTCCTTTTGGCTAAGATCAACTTTATAGAGCATTCTCGGCCTTTTGGCTAAGATCAACTTTATATAGAATTCTCGTCCTTTTGGCTAAGATAATCTTTATATAGAATTCTCGTCCTTTTGGCTAAGATCAACTTTATAGAGAATGTTCGGCCTTTTGGCTAAGATCATCGTTATATAGAATTCTCGTCCTTTTGGCTAAGATAATCTTTATATAGAATTCTCGTCCGTTTGGCTAAGATCAACTTTATAGAGAATGTTCGGCCTTTTGGCTAAGATCATCGTTATATAGAATTCTCGTCCTTTTGGCTAAGATAATCTTTATATAGAATATTCGGCCTTTTGGCTAATATCATCTTATATAGAATACTCGTACTTTTGGCTAAGATCAACTTTATATAGAATACTCATCCTTTTGGCTAAGATAATCTTTATATAGAATTCTCGTCCTTTTGGCTAATATCAACTTTATATAGAATATTCGGCCTTTTGGCTAAGATCAACTTTATATAGAATAGTCGGCCTTTTGGCTAAGATCAACTTTATATAGAATTCTCGTCCTTTTGGCTAAGATCATCTCTATATAGAATTCTCGTCCTTTTGGCTAAGATAATCTTTATATAGAATTCTCGTCCTTTTGGCTAATATCAACTTTATATAGAATACTCGTCCTTTTGGCTAAGATCAACTTTATATAGAATTCTCGTCCTTTTGGCAAAGATCAACTTTATAGAGAATGTTCGACCTTTTGGCTAAGATCAACTTTATATAGAATATTCGGCCTTTTGGCTAAGATCATCTTATATAGAATACTCGTCCTTTTGGCTAAGATCATCTTATATAGAATACTCATCCTTTTGGCTAAGATAATCTTTATATAGAATTCTCGTCTTTTTGGCTAAGATCAACTTTATAGAGAATGTTCGGCCTTTTGGCTAATATCAACTTTATATAGAATTCTCGTCCTTTTGGCTAAGATAATCTTTATATAGAATTCTCTTCCTTTTGGCTAAGATAATCTTTATATAGAATTCTAGTCCTTTTGGCTAAGATCAACTTTATAGAGAATATTCGGCCTTTTGGCTAAGATCAACTTTATATAGAATATTCGGCCTTTTGGCTAAGATCATCTTATATAGAATATTCGGCCTTTTGGCTAAGATCAACTTTATATAGAATTCTCGTCCTTTTGGCTAAGATAATCTTTATATAGAATTCTCGTCCTTTTGGCTAATATCAACTTTATATAGAATATTCGGCCTTTTGGCTAAGATCAACTTTATATAGAATACTCGTCTTTTTGGCTAAGATAATCTTTATATAGAATTCTCGTCCTTTTGGCTAAGATCAACTTTATAGAGAATATTCGGCCTTTTGGCTAAGATCAACTTTATATAGAATGTTCGGCCTTTTGGCTAAGATCATCTTTATATAGAATATTCGTCCTTTTGGCTAAGATCAACTTTATATAGAATATTCGGCCTTTTGGCTAAGATCAACTTTATATAGAATAGTCGGCCTTTTGGCTAAGATCAACTTTATATAGAATTCTCGTCCTTTTGGCTAAGATCATCTCTATATAGAATTCTCGTCCTTTTGGCTAAGATAATCTTTATATAGAATTCTCGGCCTTTTGGCTAAGATCAACTTTATATAGAATTCTCGTCCTTTTGGCTAAGATCAACTTTATATAGAATTCTCGTCCTTTTGGCAAAGATCAACTTTATAGAGAATGTTCGGCCTTTTGGCTAAGATCAACTTTATATAGAATATTCGGCCTTTTGGCTAAGATCATCTTATATAGAATACTCGTCCTTTTGGCTAAGATCATCTTATATAGAATACTCATCCTTTTGGCTAAGATAATCTTTATATAGAATTCTCGTCCTTTTGGCTAAGATCAACTTTATAGAGAATGTTCGGCCTTTTGGCTAATATCAACTTTATATAGAATTCTCGTCCTTTTGGCTAAGATAATCTTTATATAGAATTCTCTTCCTTTTGGCTAAGATAATCTTTATATAGAATTCTAGTCCTTTTGGCTAAGATCAACTTTATAGAGAATATTCGGCCTTTTGGCTAAGATCAACTTTATATAGAATATTCGGCCTTTTGGCTAAGATCATATAGAATATTCGGCCTTTTGGCTAAGATCAACTTTATATAGAATTCTCGTCCTTTTGGCTAAGATAATCTTTATATAGAATTCTCGTCCTTTTGGCTAATATCAACTTTATATAGAATATTCGGCCTTTTGGCTAAGATCAACTTTATATAGAATACTCGTCTTTTTGGCTAAGATAATCTTTATATAGAATTCTCGTCCTTTTGGCTAAGATCAACTTTATAGAGAATATTCGGCCTTTTGGCTAAGATCAACTTTATATAGAATGTTCGGCCTTTTGGCTAAGATCATCTTTATATAGAATATTCGGCCTTTTGGCTAAGATCAACTTTATATAGAATATTCGGCCTTTTGGCTAAGATCAACTTTATATAGAATATTCGGCCTTTTGACTAAGATCAACTTTATATAGAATTCTCGTCCTTTTGGCTAAGATAATCTTTATATAGAATTCTCGGCCTTTTGGCTAAGATCAACTTTATATAGAATGTTCGGCCTTTTGGCTAAGATTAACTTTATATAGAATACTCATCCTTTTGGCTAAGATCAACTTTATAGAGAATATTCGGCCTTTTGGCTAAGATCAACTTTATATAGAATATTCGGCCTTTTGGCTAAGATCATCTTATATAGAATATTCGGCCTTTTGGCTAAGATCAACTTTATATAGAATTCTCGTCCTTTTGGCTAAGATAATCTTTATATAGAATTCTCGTCCTTTTGGCTAATATCAACTTTATATAGAATATTCGGCCTTTTGGCTAAGATCAACTTTATATAGAATACTCATCATTTTGGCTAATATCAACTTTATATAGAATATTCGGCCTTTTGACTAAGATAATCTTTATATAGAATTCTCGTCCTTTTGGCTAATATCAACTTTATATAGAATATTCGGCCTTTTGGCTAAGATCAACTTTATATAGAATACTCGTCTTTTTGGCTAAGATAATCTTTATATAGAATTCTCGTCCTTTTGGCTAAGATCAACTTTATAGAGAATATTCGGCCTTTTGGCTAAGATCAACTTTATATAGAATGTTCGGCCTTTTGGCTAAGATCATCTTTATATAGAATATTCGGCCTTTTGGCTAAGATCAACTTTATATAGAATATTCGGCCTTTTGGCTAAGATCAACTTTATATAGAATATTCGGCCTTTTGACTAAGATCAACTTTATATAGAATTCTCGTCCTTTTGGCTAAGATAATCTTTATATAGAATTCTCGGCCTTTTGGCTAAGATCAACTTTATATAGAATTCTCGTCCTTTTGGCTAAGATCAACTTTATATAGAATGTTCGGCCTTTTGGCTAAGATCAACTTTATATAGAATACTCATCCTTTTGGCTAAGATAATCTTTATATAGAATTCTCATCATTTTGGCTAATATCAACTTTATATAGAATATTCGGCCTTTTGGCTAAGATCATCTTATATAGAATTCTCGTCCTTTTGGCTAAGATAATCTTTATATAGAATTCTCGGCCTTTTGGCTAAGATCAACTTTATATAGAATTCTCGTCCTTTTGGCTAAGATCATCTTATATAGAATACTCGTCCTTTTGGCTAAGATCAACTTTATATAGAATACTCATCATTTTGGCTAATATCAACTTTATATAGAATATTCGGCCTTTTGACTAAGATCATCTTATATAGAATACTCGTCCTTTTGGCTAAGATAAACTTTATATAGAATACTCATCCTTTTGGCTAAGATAATCTTTATATAGAATTCTCGTCCTTTTGGCTAATATCAACTTTATATAGAATACTCATCCTTTTGGCTAAGATAGTCTTTATATAGAATACTCGTCCTTTTGGCTAATGTCAACTTTATATAGAATACTCATCCTTTTGGCTAAGATAATCTTTATATAGAATTCTCGTCCTTTTGGCTAAGATCAACTTTATAGAGAATGTTCGGCCTTTTGGCTAAGATCAACTTTATATAGAATTCTCGTCCTTTTGGCTAAGATAATCTTTATATGGAATTCTCGTCCTTTTGGCTAAGATCAACTTTATATAGAATATTCGGCCTTTTGGCTAAGATCAACTTTATATAGAATTCTCGTCCTTTTGGCTAAGATAATATTTATATAGAATTCTCGTCCTTTTGGCTAAGATCAACTTTATAGAGAATGTTCGGCCTTTTGGCTAAGATCATCGTTATATAGAATTCTCGTCCTTTTGGCTAAGATAATCTTTATATAGAATTCTCGTCCGTTTGGCTAAGATCAACTTTATAGAGAATGTTCGGCCTTTTGGCTAAGATCATCTTTATATAGAATTCTCGTCCTTTTGGCTAAGATAATCTTTATATAGAATTCTCGTCCTTTTGGCTAAGATCAACTTTATAGAGCATTCTCGGCCTTTTGGCTAAGATCAACTTTATATAGAATTCTCGTCCTTTTGGCTAAGATAATCTTTATATAGAATTCTCGTCCTTTTGGCTAAGATCTACTTTATAGAGCATTCTCGGCCTTTTGGCTAAGATAAACTTTATATAGAATTCTCGTCCTTTTGGCTAAGATCAACTTTATATAGAATATTCGGCCTTTTGGCTAATATCATCTTATATAGAATACTCGTACTTTTGGCTAAGATCAACTTTATATAGAATACTCATCCTTTTGGCTAAGATAATCTTTATATAGAATTCTCGTCCTTTTGGCTAATATCAACTTTATATAGAATATTCGGCCTTTTGGCTAAGATCAACTTTATATAGAATAGTCGGCCTTTTGGCTAAGATCAACTTTATATAGAATTCTCGTCCTTTTGGCTAAGATCATCTCTATATAGAATTCTCGTCCTTTTGGCTAAGATAATCTTTATATAGAATTCTCGTCCTTTTGGCTAATATCAACTTTATATAGAATACTCGTCCTTTTGGCTAAGATCAACTTTATATAGAATTCTCGTCCTTTTGGCAAAGATCAACTTTATAGAGAATGTTCGGCCTTTTGGCTAAGATCAACTTTATATAGAATATTCGGCCTTTTGGCTAAGATCATCTTATATAGAATACTCGTCCTTTTGGCTAAGATCATCTTATATAGAATACTCATCCTTTTGGCTAAGATAATCTTTATATAGAATTCTCGTCTTTTTGGCTAAGATCAACTTTATAGAGAATGTTCGGCCTTTTGGCTAATATCAACTTTATATAGAATTCTCGTCCTTTTGGCTAAGATAATCTTTATATAGAATTCTCTTCCTTTTGGCTAAGATAATCTTTATATAGAATTCTAGTCCTTTTGGCTAAGATCAACTTTATAGAGAATATTCGGCCTTTTGGCTAAGATCAACTTTATATAGAATATTCGGCCTTTTGGCTAAGATCATCTTATATAGAATATTCGGCCTTTTGGCTAAGATCAACTTTATATAGAATTCTCGTCCTTTTGGCTAAGATAATCTTTATATAGAATTCTCGTCCTTTTGGCTAATATCAACTTTATATAGAATATTCGGCCTTTTGGCTAAGATCAACTTTATATAGAATACTCGTCTTTTTGGCTAAGATCAACTTTATATAGAATACTCATCCTTTTGGCTAAGATAATCTTTATATAGAATTCTCGTCCTTTTGGCTAATATCAACTTTATATAGAATACTCATCCTTTTGGCTAAGATAGTCTTTATATAGAATACTCGTCCTTTTGGCTAATATCAACTTTATATAGAATACTCGTCCTTTTAGCTAAGATAATCTTTATATAGAATTCTCGTCCTTTTGGCTAAGATCAACCTTATAGAGAATTCTCGTCCTTTTGGCTAAGATCAACTTTATTGAGAATGTTCGGCCTTTTGGCTAAGATCAACTTTATATAGAATGTTCGGCCTTTTGGCTAAGATCAACTTTATTGAGAATGTTCAGCCTTTTGGCTAAGATCATCTTTATATAGAATTCTCTTCCATTTGGCTAAGATAATCTTTATATAGAATTCTAGTCCTTTTGGCTAAGATCAACTTTATTGAGAATGTTCAGCCTTTTGGCTAAGATCATCTTTATATAGAATTCTCTTCCTTTTGGCTAAGATAATCTTTATATAGAATTCTCGGCCTTTTGGCTAAGATCAACTTTATATAGAATGTTCGGCCTTTTGGCTAAGATCAACTTTATTGAGAATGTTCAGCCTTTTGGCTAAGATCATCTTTATATAGAATTCTCTTCCATTTGGCTAAGATAATCTTTATATAGAATTCTAGTCCTTTTGGCTAAGATCAACTTTATAGAGAATATTCGGCCTTTTGGCTAAGATCATCTTATATAGAATATTCGGCCTTTTGGCTAAGATCAACTTTATATAGAATTCTCGTCCTTTTGGGTAAGATAATCTTTATATAGAATTCTCGTCCTTTTGGCTAAGATAATCTTTATATGAAATTCTCGGCTTTTGGCTAAGATCATCTTTAGATAGAATTCTCATCCTTTTGGCTAAGATCAACTTTATAGAGAATGTTCGGCCTTTTGGCTAAGATCAACTTTATATAGAATTCTCGTCCTTTTGGCTAAGATAATGTTTATATAGAATTCTCGTCCTTTTGGCTAAGATCAACTTTATATAGAATATTCGGCCTTTTGGCTAAGATCAACCTTATATAGAATATTCGGCCTTTTGGCTAAGATCAACTTTATATAGAATTCTCGTCATTTTGGCTAAGATAATCTTTATATAGAATTCTCGGCCTTTTGGCTAAGATCAACTTTATATAGAATGCTCGTCCTTTTGGCTAATATCAACTTTATATAGAATATTCGGCCTTTTGGCTAAGATCAACTTTATATAGAATATTCGGCCTTTTGGCTAAGATCAACTTTCTATAGAATACTCGTCTTTTTGGCTAAGATAATCTTTATATAGAATTCTCGTCCTTTTGGCTAAGATCAACTTTATAGAGAATATTCGGCCTTTTCGCTAAGATCAACTTTATATAGAATGTTCGGCCTTTTGGCTAAGATCATCTTTATATAGAATATTCGGCCTTTTGGCTAAGATCAACTTTATATAGAATATTCGGCCTTTTGGCTAAGATCATCTTATATAGAATACTCGTCCTTTTGGCTAAGATCAACTTTATATAGAATACTCATCCTTTTGGCTAAGATAATCTTTATATAGAATTCTCGTCCTTTTGGCTAATATCAACTTTATATAGAATATTCGGCCTTTTGGCTAAGATCAACTTTATATAGAATACTCGTCTTTTTGGCTAAGATAATCTTTATATAGAATTCTCGTCCTTTTGGCTAAGATCAACTTTATAGAGAATATTCGGCATTTTGGCTAAGATCAACTTTATATAGAATTCTCGTCCTTTTGGCTAAGATAATCTTTATATAGAATTCTCGTCCTTTTGGCTAATATCAACTTTATATAGAATATTCGGCCTTTTGGCTAAGATCAACTTTATATAGAATACTCGTCTTTTTGGCTAAGATAATCTTTATATAGAATTCTCGTCCTTTTGGCTAAGATCAACTTTATAGAGAATATTCGGCCTTTTGGCTAAGATCAACTTTATATAGAATGTTCGGCCTTTTGGCTAAGATCATCTTTATATAGAATATTCGGCCTTTTAGCTAAGATCAACTTTATATAGAATATTCGGCCTTTTGGCTAAGATCATCTTATATAGAATACTCGTCCTTTTGGCTAAGATCAACTTTATATAGAATACTCATCCTTTTGGCTAAGATAATCTTTATATAGAATTCTCATCATTTTGGCTAATATCAACTTTATATAGAATATTCGGCCTTTTGGCTAAGATCATCTTATATAGAATACTCGTCCTTTTGGCTAAGATAAACTTTATATAGAATACTCATCCTTTTGGCTAAGATAGTCTTTATATAGAATACTCGTCCTTTTGGCTAATGTCAACTTTATATAGAATACTCATCCTTTTGGCTAAGATAATCTTTATATAGAATTCTCGTCCTTTTGGCTAAGATCAACTTTATAGAGAATGTTCGGCCTTTTGGCTAAGATCAACTTTATATAGAATTCTCGTCCTTTTGGCTAAGATAATCTTTATATGGAATTCTCGTCCTTTTGGCTAAGATCAACTTTATATAGAATACTCGTCTTTTTGGCTAAGATAATCTTTATATAGAATTCTCGTCCTTTTGGCTAAGATCAACTTTATAGAGAATATTCGGCCTTTTGGCTAAGATCAACTTTATATAGAATGTTCGGCCTTTTGGCTAAGATCATCTTTATATAGAATTCTCGTCCTTTTGGCTAAGATAATCTTTATATTGAATTCTCGTCCTTTTGGCTAAGATAATCTTTATATAGAATTCTCGTCCTTTTGGCTAATATCAACTTTATAGAGAATTCTCGTCCTTTTGGCTAAGATCAACTTTATAGAGAATGTTCGGCCTTTTGGCTAAGATCAACTTTATATAGAATTCTCGTCCTTTTGGCTAAGATAATATTTATATAGAATTCTCGTCCTTTTGGCTAAGATCAACTTTATATAGAATTCTCGTCCATTTGGCTAAGATCAACTTTATATAGAATTCTCGTCCTTTTGGATAAGATAATCTTTATATAGAATTCTCGTCCTTTTGGCTAAGATCAACTTTATAGAGAATTCTCGGCCTTTTGGCTAAGATAATCTTTATATAGAATTCTCGTCCTTTTGGCTAAGATCAACTTTATAGAGAATGTTCGGCCTTTTGGCTAAGATCAACTTTATATAGAATTCTCGTCCTTTTGGCTAAGATAATATTTATATAGAATTCTCGTCCTTTTGGCTAAGATCAACTTTATATAGAATATTCGGCCTTTTGGCTAATATCAACTTTATATAGAATTCTCGTCCTTTTGGCTAAGATAATATTTATATAGAATTCTCGTCCTTTTGGCTAAGATCAACTTTATAGAGAATGTTCGGCCTTTTGGCTAAGATCATCGTTATATAGGATTCTCGTCCTTTTAGCTAAGATAATATTTATATAGAATTCTCGTCCTTTTGGCTAAGATCATCTTTATAGAGAATTCTCGGCCTTTTGGCTAAGATAATCTTTATATAGAATTCTCGTCCTTTTGGCTAAGATCAACTTTATAGAGAATGTTCGGCCTTTTGGCTAAGATCAACTTTATATAGAATACTCATCCTTTTGGCTAAGATAATCTTTATATAGAATTCTCGGCCTTTTGGCTAAGATCAACTTTATATAGAATATTCGGCCTTTTGGCTAAGATCATCTTATATAGAATACTCGTCCTTTTGGCTAAGATCAACTTTATATAGAATACTCATCCTTTTGGCTAAGATAATCTTTATATAGAATTCTCGTTCTTTTGGCTAATATCAACTTTATATAGAATACTCATCCTTTTGGCTAAGATAGTCTTTATATAGAATTCTCGTCCTTTTGGCTAAGATCAACTTTATAGAGAATATTCGGCCTTTTGGCTAAGATCAACTTTATATAGAATATTCGGCCTTTTGGCTAAGATCAACTTTCTATAGAATACTCGTCTTTTTGGCTAAGATAATCTTTATATAGAATTCTCGTCCTTTTGGCTAAGATCAACTTTATAGAGAATATTCGGCCTTTTCGCTAAGATCAACTTTATATAGAATGTTCGGCCTTTTGGCTAAGATCATCTTTATATAGAATATTCGGCCTTTTGGCTAAGATCAACTTTATATAGAATATTCGGCCTTTTGGCTAAGATCATCTTATATAGAATACTCGTCCTTTTGGCTAAGATCAACTTTATATAGAATACTCATCCTTTTGGCTAAGATAATCTTTATATAGAATTCTCGTCCTTTTGGCTAATATCAACTTTATATAGAATATTCGGCCTTTTGGCTAAGATCAACTTTATATAGAATACTCGTCTTTTTGGCTAAGATAATCTTTATATAGAATTCTCGTCCTTTTGGCTAAGATCAACTTTATAGAGAATATTCGGCATTTTGGCTAAGATCAACTTTATATAGAATTCTCGTCCTTTTGGCTAAGATAATCTTTATATAGAATTCTCGTCCTTTTGGCTAATATCAACTTTATATAGAATATTCGGCCTTTTGGCTAAGATCAACTTTATATAGAATACTCGTCTTTTTGGCTAAGATAATCTTTATATAGAATTCTCGTCCTTTTGGCTAAGATCAACTTTATAGAGAATATTCGGCCTTTTGGCTAAGATCAACTTTATATAGAATGTTCGGCCTTTTGGCTAAGATCATCTTTATATAGAATATTCGGCCTTTTAGCTAAGATCAACTTTATATAGAATATTCGGCCTTTTGGCTAAGATCATCTTATATAGAATACTCGTCCTTTTGGCTAAGATCAACTTTATATAGAATACTCATCCTTTTGGCTAAGATAATCTTTATATAGAATTCTCATCATTTTGGCTAATATCAACTTTATATAGAATATTCGGCCTTTTGGCTAAGATCATCTTATATAGAATACTCGTCCTTTTGGCTAAGATAAACTTTATATAGAATACTCATCCTTTTGGCTAAGATAGTCTTTATATAGAATACTCGTCCTTTTGGCTAATGTCAACTTTATATAGAATACTCATCCTTTTGGCTAAGATAATCTTTATATAGAATTCTCGTCCTTTTGGCTAAGATCAACTTTATAGAGAATGTTCGGCCTTTTGGCTAAGATCAACTTTATATAGAATTCTCGTCCTTTTGGCTAAGATAATCTTTATATGGAATTCTCGTCCTTTTGGCTAAGATCAACTTTATATAGAATACTCGTCTTTTTGGCTAAGATAATCTTTATATAGAATTCTCGTCCTTTTGGCTAAGATCAACTTTATAGAGAATATTCGGCCTTTTGGCTAAGATCAACTTTATATAGAATGTTCGGCCTTTTGGCTAAGATCATCTTTATATAGAATTCTCGTCCTTTTGGCTAAGATAATCTTTATATTGAATTCTCGTCCTTTTGGCTAAGATAATCTTTATATAGAATTCTCGTCCTTTTGGCTAATATCAACTTTATAGAGAATTCTCGTCCTTTTGGCTAAGATCAACTTTATAGAGAATGTTCGGCCTTTTGGCTAAGATCAACTTTATATAGAATTCTCGTCCTTTTGGCTAAGATAATATTTATATAGAATTCTCGTCCTTTTGGCTAAGATCAACTTTATATAGAATTCTCGTCCATTTGGCTAAGATCAACTTTATATAGAATTCTCGTCCTTTTGGATAAGATAATCTTTATATAGAATTCTCGTCCTTTTGGCTAAGATCAACTTTATAGAGAATTCTCGGCCTTTTGGCTAAGATAATCTTTATATAGAATTCTCGTCCTTTTGGCTAAGATCAACTTTATAGAGAATGTTCGGCCTTTTGGCTAAGATCATCGTTATATAGGATTCTCGTCCTTTTAGCTAAGATAATATTTATATAGAATTCTCGTCCTTTTGGCTAAGATCATCTTTATAGAGAATTCTCGGCCTTTTGGCTAAGATAATCTTTATATAGAATTCTCGTCCTTTTGGCTAAGATCAACTTTATAGAGAATGTTCGGCCTTTTGGCTAAGATCAACTTTATATAGAATACTCATCCTTTTGGCTAAGATAATCTTTATATAGAATTCTCGGCCTTTTGGCTAAGATCAACTTTATATAGAATATTCGGCCTTTTGGCTAAGATCATCTTATATAGAATACTCGTCCTTTTGGCTAAGATCAACTTTATATAGAATACTCATCCTTTTGGCTAAGATAATCTTTATATAGAATTCTCATCATTTTGGCTAATATCATCTTTATATAGAATATTCGGCCTTTTGGCTAAGATCATCTTATATAGAATACTCGTCCTTTTGGCTAAGATAAACTTTATATAGAATACTCATCCTTTTGGCTAAGATAATCTTTATATAGAATTCTCGTTCTTTTGGCTAATATCAACTTTATATAGAATACTCATCCTTTTGGCTAAGATAGTCTTTATATAGAATTCTCGTCCTTTTGGCTAAGATCAACTTTATAGAGAATGTTCGGCCTTTTGGCTAAGATCAACTTTATATAGAATTCTCGTCCTTTTGGCTAAGATAATCTTTATATGGAATTCTCGTCCTTTTGGCTAAGATCAACTTTATATAGAATACTCGTCTTTTTGGCTAAGATAATCTTTATATAGAATTCTCGTCCTTTTGGCTAAGATCAACTTTATAGAGAATATTCGGCCTTTTGGCTAAGATCAACTTTATATAGAATGTTCGGCCTTTTGGCTAAGATCAACTTTATATAGAATTCTCGTCCTTTTGGCTAAGATCAACTTTATAGAGAATGTTCGGCCTTTTGGCTAAGATCAACTTTATATAGAATTCTCGTCCTTTTGGCTAAGATAATATTTATATAGAATTCTCGTCCTTTTGGCTAAGATCAACTTTATATAGAATTCTCGGCCTTTTGGCTAAGATAATCTTTATATAGAATTCTCGTCCTTTTGGCTAAGATCAACTTTATAGAGAATGTTCGGCCTTTTGGCTAAGATCAACTTTATATAGAATACTCATCCTTTTGGCTAAGATAATCTTTATATAGAATTCTCGGCCTTTTGGCTAAGATCAACTTTATATAGAATATTCGGCCTTTTGGCTAAGATCATCTTATATAGAATATTCGGCCTTTTGGCTAAGATCAACTTTATATAGAATTCTCGTCCTTTTGGCTAAGATCAACTTTATATAGAATATTCGGCCTTTTGGCTAAGATCAACTTTATATAGAATATTCGGCCTTTTGGCTAAGATCAACTTTATATAGAATTCTCGTCCTTTTGGCTAAGATAATCTTTATATTGAATTCTCGTCCTTTTGGCTAAGATAATCTTTATATAGAATTCTCGTCCTTTTGGCTAATATCAACTTTATAGAGAATTCTCGGCCTTTTGGCTAAGATAATCTTTATATAGAATTCTCGTCCTTTTGGCTAAGATCAACTTTATAGAGAATGTTCGGCCTTTTGGCTAAGATCAACTTTATATAGAATTCTCGTCCTTTTGGCTAAGATAATATTTATATAGAATTCTCGTCCTTTTGGCTAAGATCAACTTTATATAGAATTCTCGTCCATTTGGCTAAGATCAACTTTATATAGAATTCTCGTCCTTTTGGATAAGATAATCTTTATATAGAATTCTCGTCCTTTTGGCTAAGATCAACTTTATAGAGAATTCTCGGCCTTTTGGCTAAGATAATCTTTATATAGAATTCTCGTCCTTTTGGCTAAGATCAACTTTATAGAGAATGTTCGGCCTTTTGGCTAAGATCAACTTTATATAGAATTCTCGTCCTTTTGGCTAAGATAATATTTATATAGAATTCTCGTCCTTTTGGCTAAGATCAACTTTATATAGAATATTCGGCCTTTTGGCTAATATCAACTTTATATAGAATTCTCGTCCTTTTGGCTAAGATAATATTTATATAGAATTCTCGTCCTTTTGGCTAAGATCAACTTTATAGAGAATGTTCGGCCTTTTGGCTAAGATCATCGTTATATAGGATTCTCGTCCTTTTGGCTAAGATAATATTTATATAGAATTCTCGTCCTTTTGGCTAAGATCATCTTTATAGAGAATTCTCGGCCTTTTGGCTAAGATAATCTTTATATAGAATTCTCGTCCTTTTGGCTAAGATCAACTTTATAGAGAATGTTCGGCCTTTTGGCTAAGATCAACTTTATATAGAATACTCATCCTTTTGGCTAAGATAATCTTTATATAGAATTCTCGGCCTTTTGGCTAAGATCAACTTTATATAGAATATTCGGCCTTTTGGCTAAGATCATCTTATATAGAATACTCGTCCTTTTGGCTAAGATCAACTTTATATAGAATACTCATCCTTTTGGCTAAGATAATCTTTATATAGAATTCTCATCATTTTGGCTAATATCATCTTTATATAGAATATTCGGCCTTTTGGCTAAGATCATCTTATATAGAATACTCGTCCTTTTGGCTAAGATAAACTTTATATAGAATACTCATCCTTTTGGCTAAGATAATCTTTATATAGAATTCTCGTTCTTTTGGCTAATATCAACTTTATATAGAATACTCATCCTTTTGGCTAAGATAGTCTTTATATAGAATACTCGTCCTTTTGGCTAATGTCAACTTTATATAGAATACTCATCCTTTTGGCTAAGATAATCTTTATATAGAATTCTCGTCCTTTTGGCTAAGATCAACTTTATATAGAATATTCGGCCTTTTGGCTAAGATCAACTTTATATAGAATATTCGGCCTTTTGGCTAAGATCAACTTTATATAGAATTCTAGTCCTTTTGGCTAAGATAATATTTATATAGAATTCTCGTCCTTTTGGCTAAGATCAACTTTATAGAGAATGTTCGGCCTTTTGGCTAAGATCAACTTTATATAGAATTCTCGGCCTTTTGGCTAAGATCAACTTTATAGAGAATGTTCGGCCTTTTGGCTAAGATCAACTTTATATAGAATACTCATCCTTTTGGCTAAGATAATCTTTATATAGAATTCTCGGCCTTTTGGCTAAGATCAACTTTATATAGAATATTCGGCCTTTTGGCTAAGATCATCTTATATAGAATACTCGTCCTTTTGGCTAAGATCAACTTTATATAGAATACTCATCCTTTTGGCTAAGATAATCTTTATATAGAATTCTCATCATTTTGGCTAATATCAACTTTATATAGAATATTCGGCCTTTTGGCTAAGATCATCTTATATAGAATACTCGTCCTTTTGGCTAAGATCAACTTTATATAGAATACTCATCCTTTTGGCTAAGATAATCTTTATATAGAATTCTCATCATTTTGGCTAATATCAACTTTATATAGAATATTCGGCCTTTTGGCTAAGATCATCTTATATAGAATACTCGTCCTTTTGGCTAAGATAAACTTTATATAGAATACTCATCCTTTTGGCTAAGATAATCTTTATATAGAATTCTCGTTCTTTTGGCTAATATCAACTTTATATAGAATACTCATCCTTTTGGCTAAGATAGTCTTTATATAGAATACTCGTCCTTTTGGCTAATGTCAACTTTATATAGAATACTCATCCTTTTGGCTAAGATAATCTTTATATAGAATTCTCGTCCTTTTGGCTAAGATCAACTTTATAGAGAATGTTCGGCCTTTTGGCTAAGATCAACTTTATATAGAATTCTCGTCCTTTTGGCTAAGATAATCTTTATATGGAATTCTCGTCCTTTTGGTTAAGATCAACTTTATATAGAATTCTCGTCCTTTTGGCTAAGATCAACTTTATATAGAATATTCGGCCTTTTGGCTAAGATCAACTTTATATAGAATTCTCGTCCTTTTGGCTAAGATAATATTTATATAGAATTCTCGTCCTTTTGGCTAAGATCAACTTTATAGAGAATGTTCGGCCTTTTGGCTAAGATCATCGTTATATAGAATTCTCGTCCTTTTGGCTAAGATCAACTTTATATAGAATTCTCGTCCTTTTGGCTAAGATCAACTTTATATAGAATATTCGGCCTTTTGGCTAAGATCAACTTTATATAGAATATTCGGCCTTTTGGCTAAGATCAACTTTATATAGAATTTTCGTCCTTTTGGCTAAGATAATCTTTATATTGAATTCTCGTCCTTTTGGCTAAGATAATCTTTATATAGAATTCTCGTCCTTTTGGCTAATATCAACTTTATAGAGAATTCTCGGCCTTTTGGCTAAGATAATCTTTATATAGAATTCTCGTCCTTTTGGCTAAGATCAACTTTATAGAGAATGTTCGGCCTTTTGGCTAAGATCATCGTTATATAGAATTCTCGTCCTTTTGGCTAAGATAATCTTTATATAGAATTCTCGTCCTTTTGGCTAAGATCAACTTTATATAGAATTCTCGTCCTTTTGGCTAAGATCAACTTTATATAGAATTCTCGTCCTTTTGGCTAAGATCAACTTTATATAGAATATTCGGCCTTTTGGCTAAGATAATCTTTATATTGAATTCTCGTCCTTTTGGCTAAGATAATCTTTATATAGAATTCTCGTCCTTTTGGCTAATATCAACTTTATAGAGAATTCTCGGCCTTTTGGCTAAGATAATCTTTATATAGAATTCTCGTCCTTTTGGCTAAGATCAACTTTATAGAGAATGTTCGGCCTTTTGGCTAAGATCATCGTTATATAGAATTCTCGTCCTTTTGGCTAAGATAATCTTTATAGAGAATGTTCGGCCTTTTGGCTAAGATCAACTTTATATAGAATACTCATCCTTTTGGCTAAGATCAACTTTATATAGAATATTCGGCCTTTTGGCTAAGATCATCTTTATATAGAATTCTCGTCCTTTTGGCTAAGATAATCTTTATATAGAATTCTCGTCCTTTTGGCTAAGATCAACTTTATAGAGAATGTTCGGCCTTTTGGCTAAGATCAACTTTATATAGAATACTCATCCTTTTGGCTAAGATAATCTTTATATAGAATATTCGGCCTTTTGGCTAAGATCATCTTATATAGAATACTCGTCCTTTTGGCTAAGATCAACTTTATATAGAATACTCATCCTTTTGGCTAAGATAATCTTTATATAGAATTCTCATCATTTTGGCTAATATCAACTTTATATAGAATATTCGGCCTTTTGGCTAAGATCATCTTATATAGAATACTCGTCCTTTTGGCTAAGATCAACTTTATATAGAATACTCATCCTTTTGGCTAAGATAATCTTTATATAGAATTCTCATCATTTTGGCTAATATCAACTTTATATAGAATATTCGGCCTTTTGGCTAAGATCATCTTATATAGAATACTCGTCCTTTTGGCTAAGATAAACTTTATATAGAATACTCATCCTTTTGGCTAAGATAATATTTATATAGAATTCTCGTTCTTTTGGCTAATATCAACTTTATATAGAATACTCATCCTTTTGGCTAAGATAGTCTTTATATAGAATACTCGTCCTTTTGGCTAATGTCAACTTTATATAGAATACTCATCCTTTTGGCTAAGATAATCTTTATATAGAATTCTCGTCCTTTTGGCTAAGATCAACTTTATAGAGAATGTTCGGCCTTTTGGCTAAGATCAACTTTATATAGAATTCTCGTCCTTTTGGCTAAGATAATCTTTATATAGAATTCTCGTCCTTTTGGTTAAGATCAACTTTATATAGAATTCTCGTCCTTTTGGCTAAGATCAACTTTATATAGAATATTCGGCCTTTTGGCTAAGATCAACTTTATATAGAATTCTCGTCCTTTTGGCTAAGATAATATTTATATAGAATTCTCGTCCTTTTGGCTAAGATCAACTTTATAGAGAATGTTCGGCCTTTTGGCTAAGATCATCGTTATATAGAATTCTCGTCCTTTTGGCTAAGATCAACTTTATATAGAATTCTCGTCCTTTTGGCTAAGATCAACTTTATATAGAATATTCGGCCTTTTGGCTAAGATCAACTTTATATAGAATATTCGGCCTTTTGGCTAAGATCAACTTTATATAGAATTCTCGTCCTTTTGGCTAAGATAATCTTTATATTGAATTCTCGTCCTTTTGGCTAAGATAATCTTTATATAGAATTCTCGTCCTTTTGGCTAATATCAACTTTATAGAGAATTCTCGGCCTTTTGGCTAAGATCAACTTTATATAGAATATTCGGCCTTTTGGCTAAGATCAACTTTATATAGAATTCTAGTCCTTTTGGCTAAGATAATATTTATATAGAATTCTCGTCCTTTTGGCTAAGATCAACTTTATAGAGAATGTTCGGCCTTTTGGCTAAGATCAACTTTATATAGAATTCTCGGCCTTTTGGCTAAGATCATCTTTATATAGAATATTCGGCCTTTTGGCTAAGATCAACTTTATATAGAATATTCGGCCTTTTGGCTAAGATCAACTTTATATAGAATATTCGGCCTTTTGGCTAAGATCATCTTTATATAGAATACTCATCCTTTTGGCTAAGATAATCTTTATATAGAATTCTCGGCCTTTTGGCTAAGATCAACTTTATATAGAATATTCGGCCTTTTGGCTAAGATCATCTTATATAGAATACTCGTCCTTTTGGCTAAGATCAACTTTATATAGAATACTCATCCTTTTGGCTAAGATAATCTTTATATAGAATTCTCGTCCTTTTGGCTAAGATAATCTTTATATAGAATTCTCGTCCTTTTGGCTAATATCAACTTTATAGAGAATTCTCGGCCTTTTGGCTAAGATAATCTTTATATAGAATTCTCGTCCTTTTGGCTAAGATCAACTTTATAGAGAATGTTCGGCCTTTTGGCTAAGATCATCGTTATATAGAATTCTCGTCCTTTTGGCTAAGATAATCTTTATATAGAATTCTCGTCCTTTTGGCTAAGATCAACTTTATATAGAATTCTCGTCCTTTTGGCTAAGATCAACTTTATATAGAATTCTCGTCCTTTTGGCTAAGATCAACTTTATATAGAATATTCGGCCTTTTGGCTAAGATAATCTTTATATTGAATTCTCGTCCTTTTGGCTAAGATAATCTTTATATAGAATTCTCGTCCTTTTGGCTAATATCAACTTTATAGAGAATTCTCGGCCTTTTGGCTAAGATAATCTTTATATAGAATTCTCGTCCTTTTGGCTAAGATCAACTTTATAGAGAATGTTCGGCCTTTTGGCTAAGATCATCGTTATATAGAATTCTCGTCCTTTTGGCTAAGATAATCTTTATAGAGAATGTTCGGCCTTTTGGCTAAGATCAACTTTATATAGAATACTCATCCTTTTGGCTAAGATCAACTTTATATAGAATATTCGGCCTTTTGGCTAAGATCATCTTTATATAGAATTCTCGTCCTTTTGGCTAAGATAATCTTTATATAGAATTCTCGTCCTTTTGGCTAAGATCAACTTTATAGAGAATGTTCGGCCTTTTGGCTAAGATCAACTTTATATAGAATACTCATCCTTTTGGCTAAGATAATCTTTATATAGAATTCTCGGCCTTTTGGCTAAGATCATCTTATATAGAATACTCGTCCTTTTGGCTAAGATCAACTTTATATAGAATACTCATCCTTTTGGCTAAGATAATCTTTATATAGAATTCTCATCATTTTGGCTAATATCAACTTTATATAGAATATTCGGCCTTTTGGCTAAGATCATCTTATATAGAATACTCGTCCTTTTGGCTAAGATCAACTTTATATAGAATACTCATCCTTTTGGCTAAGATAATCTTTATATAGAATTCTCATCATTTTGGCTAATATCAACTTTATATAGAATATTCGGCCTTTTGGCTAAGATCATCTTATATAGAATACTCGTCCTTTTGGCTAAGATAAACTTTATATAGAATACTCATCCTTTTGGCTAAGATAATATTTATATAGAATTCTCGTTCTTTTGGCTAATATCAACTTTATATAGAATATTCATCCTTTTGGCTAAGATAGTCTTTATATAGAATACTCGTCCTTTTGGCTAATGTCAACTTTATATAGAATACTCATCCTTTTGGCTAAGATAATCTTTATATAGAATTCTCGTCCTTTTGGCTAAGATCAACTTTATAGAGAATGTTCGGCCTTTTGGCTAAGATCAACTTTATATAGAATTCTCGTCCTTTTGGCTAAGATAATCTTTATATAGAATTCTCGTCCTTTTGGTTAAGATCAACTTTATATAGAATTCTCGTCCTTTTGGCTAAGATCAACTTTATATAGAATATTCGGCCTTTTGGCTAAGATCAACTTTATATAGAATTCTCGTCCTTTTGGCTAAGATAATATTTATATAGAATTCTCGTCCTTTTGGCTAAGATCAACTTTATAGAGAATGTTCGGCCTTTTGGCTAAGATCATCGTTATATAGAATTCTCGTCCTTTTGGCTAAGATCAACTTTATATAGAATTCTCGTCCTTTTGGCTAAGATCAACTTTATATAGAATATTCGGCCTTTTGGCTAAGATCAACTTTATATAGAATATTCGGCCTTTTGGCTAAGATCAACTTTATATAGAATTCTCGTCCTTTTGGCTAAGATAATCTTTATATTGAATTCTCGTCCTTTTGGCTAAGATAATCTTTATATAGAATTCTCGTCCTTTTGGCTAATATCAACTTTATAGAGAATTCTCGGCCTTTTGGCTAAGATCAACTTTATATAGAATATTCGGCCTTTTGGCTAAGATCAACTTTATATAGAATTCTAGTCCTTTTGGCTAAGATAATATTTATATAGAATTCTCGTCCTTTTGGCTAAGATCAACTTTATAGAGAATGTTCGGCCTTTTGGCTAAGATCAACTTTATATAGAATTCTCGGCCTTTTGGCTAAGATCATCTTTATATAGAATATTCGGCCTTTTGGCTAAGATCAACTTTATATAGAATATTCGGCCTTTTGGCTAAGATCAACTTTATATAGAATATTCGGCCTTTTGGCTAAGATCATCTTTATATAGAATACTCATCCTTTTGGCTAAGATAATCTTTATATAGAATTCTCGGCCTTTTGGCTAAGATCAACTTTATATAGAATATTCGGCCTTTTGGCTAAGATCATCTTATATAGAATACTCGTCCTTTTGGCTAAGATCAACTTTATATAGAATACTCATCCTTTTGGCTAAGATAATCTTTATATAGAATTCTCGTCCTTTTGGCTAAGATAATCTTTATATAGAATTCTCGTCCTTTTGGCTAATATCAACTTTATAGAGAATTCTCGGCCTTTTGGCTAAGATAATCTTTATATAGAATTCTCGTCCTTTTGGCTAAGATCAACTTTATAGAGAATGTTCGGCCTTTTGGCTAAGATCATCGTTATATAGAATTCTCGTCCTTTTGGCTAAGATAATCTTTATATAGAATTCTCGTCCTTTTGGCTAAGATCAACTTTATATAGAATTCTCGTCCTTTTGGCTAAGATCAACTTTATATAGAATTCTCGTCCTTTTGGCTAAGATCAACTTTATATAGAATATTCGGCCTTTTGGCTAAGATAATCTTTATATTGAATTCTCGTCCTTTTGGCTAAGATAATCTTTATATAGAATTCTCGTCCTTTTGGCTAATATCAACTTTATAGAGAATTCTCGGCCTTTTGGCTAAGATAATCTTTATATAGAATTCTCGTCCTTTTGGCTAAGATCAACTTTATAGAGAATGTTCGGCCTTTTGGCTAAGATCATCGTTATATAGAATTCTCGTCCTTTTGGCTAAGATAATCTTTATAGAGAATGTTCGGCCTTTTGGCTAAGATCAACTTTATATAGAATACTCATCCTTTTGGCTAAGATCAACTTTATATAGAATATTCGGCCTTTTGGCTAAGATCATCTTTATATAGAATTCTCGTCCTTTTGGCTAAGATAATCTTTATATAGAATTCTCGTCCTTTTGGCTAAGATCAACTTTATAGAGAATGTTCGGCCTTTTGGCTAAGATCAACTTTATATAGAATACTCATCCTTTTGGCTAAGATAATCTTTATATAGAATTCTCGGCCTTTTGGCTAAGATCATCTTATATAGAATACTCGTCCTTTTGGCTAAGATCAACTTTATATAGAATACTCATCCTTTTGGCTAAGATAATCTTTATATAGAATTCTCATCATTTTGGCTAATATCAACTTTATATAGAATATTCGGCCTTTTGGCTAAGATCATCTTATATAGAATACTCGTCCTTTTGGCTAAGATAAACTTTATATAGAATACTCATCCTTTTGGCTAAGATAATATTTATATAGAATTCTCGTTCTTTTGGCTAATATCAACTTTATATAGAATACTCATCCTTTTGGCTAAGATAGTCTTTATATAGAATACTCGTCCTTTTGGCTAATGTCAACTTTATATAGAATACTCATCCTTTTGGCTAAGATAATCTTTATATAGAATTCTCGTCCTTTTGGCTAAGATCAACTTTATAGAGAATGTTCGGCCTTTTGGCTAAGATCAACTTTATATAGAATTCTCGTCCTTTTGGCTAAGATAATCTTTATATAGAATTCTCGTCCTTTTGGTTAAGATCAACTTTATATAGAATTCTCGTCCTTTTGGCTAAGATCAACTTTATATAGAATATTCGGCCTTTTGGCTAAGATCAACTTTATATAGAATTCTCGTCCTTTTGGCTAAGATAATATTTATATAGAATTCTCGTCCTTTTGGCTAAGATCAACTTTATAGAGAATGTTCGGCCTTTTGGCTAAGATCATCGTTATATAGAATTCTCGTCCTTTTGGCTAAGATCAACTTTATATAGAATTCTCGTCCTTTTGGCTAAGATCAACTTTATATAGAATATTCGGCCTTTTGGCTAAGATCAACTTTATATAGAATATTCGGCCTTTTGGCTAAGATCAACTTTATATAGAATTCTCGTCCTTTTGGCTAAGATAATCTTTATATTGAATTCTCGTCCTTTTGGCTAAGATAATCTTTATATAGAATTCTCGTCCTTTTGGCTAATATCAACTTTATAGAGAATTCTCGGCCTTTTGGCTAAGATCAACTTTATATAGAATATTCGGCCTTTTGGCTAAGATCAACTTTATATAGAATTCTAGTCCTTTTGGCTAAGATAATATTTATATAGAATTCTCGTCCTTTTGGCTAAGATCAACTTTATAGAGAATGTTCGGCCTTTTGGCTAAGATCAACTTTAAATAGAATTCTCGGCCTTTTGGCTAAGATCATCTTTATATAGAATATTCGGCCTTTTGGCTAAGATCAACTTTATATAGAATATTCGGCCTTTTGGCTAAGATCAACTTTATATAGAATATTCGGCCTTTTGGCTAAGATCATCTTTATATAGAATACTCATCCTTTTGGCTAAGATAATCTTTATATAGAATTCTCGGCCTTTTGGCTAAGATCAACTTTATATAGAATATTCGGCCTTTTGGCTAAGATCATCTTATATAGAATACTCGTCCTTTTGGCTAAGATCAACTTTATATAGAATACTCATCCTTTTGGCTAAGATAATCTTTATATAGAATTCTCGTCCTTTTGGCTAAGATAATCTTTATATAGAATTCTCGTCCTTTTGGCTAATATCAACTTTATAGAGAATTCTCGGCCTTTTGGCTAAGATAATCTTTATATAGAATTCTCGTCCTTTTGGCTAAGATCAACTTTATAGAGAATGTTCGGCCTTTTGGCTAAGATCATCGTTATATAGAATTCTCGTCCTTTTGGCTAAGATAATCTTTATATAGAATTCTCGTCCTTTTGGCTAAGATCAACTTTATATAGAATTCTCGTCCTTTTGGCTAAGATCAACTTTATATAGAATTCTCGTCCTTTTGGCTAAGATCAACTTTATATAGAATATTCGGCCTTTTGGCTAAGATAATCTTTATATTGAATTCTCGTCCTTTTGGCTAAGATAATCTTTATATAGAATTCTCGTCCTTTTGGCTAATATCAACTTTATAGAGAATTCTCGGCCTTTTGGCTAAGATAATCTTTATATAGAATTCTCGTCCTTTTGGCTAAGATCAACTTTATAGAGAATGTTCGGCCTTTTGGCTAAGATCATCGTTATATAGAATTCTCGTCCTTTTGGCTAAGATAATCTTTATAGAGAATGTTCGGCCTTTTGGCTAAGATCAACTTTATATAGAATACTCATCCTTTTGGCTAAGATCAACTTTATATAGAATATTCGGCCTTTTGGCTAAGATCATCTTTATATAGAATTCTCGTCCTTTTGGCTAAGATAATCTTTATATAGAATTCTCGTCCTTTTGGCTAAGATCAACTTTATAGAGAATGTTCGGCCTTTTGGCTAAGATCAACTTTATATAGAATACTCATCCTTTTGGCTAAGATAATCTTTATATAGAATTCTCGGCCTTTTGGCTAAGATCATCTTATATAGAATACTCGTCCTTTTGGCTAAGATCAACTTTATATAGAATACTCATCCTTTTGGCTAAGATAATCTTTATATAGAATTCTCATCATTTTGGCTAATATCAACTTTATATAGAATATTCGGCCTTTTGGCTAAGATCATCTTATATAGAATACTCGTCCTTTTGGCTAAGATCAACTTTATATAGAATACTCATCCTTTTGGCTAAGATAATCTTTATATAGAATTCTCATCATTTTGGCTAATATCAACTTTATATAGAATATTCGGCCTTTTGGCTAAGATCATCTTATATAGAATACTCGTCCTTTTGGCTAAGATAAACTTTATATAGAATACTCATCCTTTTGGCTAAGATAATATTTATATAGAATTCTCGTTCTTTTGGCTAATATCAACTTTATATAGAATACTCATCCTTTTGGCTAAGATAGTCTTTATATAGAATACTCGTCCTTTTGGCTAATGTCAACTTTATATAGAATACTCATCCTTTTGGCTAAGATAATCTTTATATAGAATTCTCGTCCTTTTGGCTAAGATCAACTTTATAGAGAATGTTCGGCCTTTTGGCTAAGATCAACTTTATATAGAATTCTCGTCCTTTTGGCTAAGATAATCTTTATATAGAATTCTCGTCCTTTTGGTTAAGATCAACTTTATATAGAATTCTCGTCCTTTTGGCTAAGATCAACTTTATATAGAATATTCGGCCTTTTGGCTAAGATCAACTTTATATAGAATTCTCGTCCTTTTGGCTAAGATAATATTTATATAGAATTCTCGTCCTTTTGGCTAAGATCAACTTTATAGAGAATGTTCGGCCTTTTGGCTAAGATCATCGTTATATAGAATTCTCGTCCTTTTGGCTAAGATCAACTTTATATAGAATTCTCGTCCTTTTGGCTAAGATCAACTTTATATAGAATATTCGGCCTTTTGGCTAAGATCAACTTTATATAGAATATTCGGCCTTTTGGCTAAGATCAACTTTATATAGAATTCTCGTCCTTTTGGCTAAGATAATCTTTATATTGAATTCTCGTCCTTTTGGCTAAGATAATCTTTATATAGAATTCTCGTCCTTTTGGCTAATATCAACTTTATAGAGAATTCTCGGCCTTTTGGCTAAGATCAACTTTATATAGAATATTCGGCCTTTTGGCTAAGATCAACTTTATATAGAATTCTAGTCCTTTTGGCTAAGATAATATTTATATAGAATTCTCGTCCTTTTGGCTAAGATCAACTTTATAGAGAATGTTCGGCCTTTTGGCTAAGATCAACTTTATATAGAATTCTCGGCCTTTTGGCTAAGATCATCTTTATATAGAATATTCGGCCTTTTGGCTAAGATCAACTTTATATAGAATATTCGGCCTTTTGGCTAAGATCAACTTTATATAGAATATTCGGCCTTTTGGCTAAGATCATCTTTATATAGAATTCTCGTCCTTTTGGCTAAGATAATCTTTATATAGAATTCTCGTCCTTTTGGCTAAGATCAACTTTATAGAGAATGTTCGGCCTTTTGGCTAAGATCAACTTTATATAGAATACTCATCCTTTTGGCTAAGATAATCTTTATATAGAATTCTCGGCCTTTTGGCTAAGATCAACTTTATATAGAATATTCGGCCTTTTGGCTAATATCAACTTTATAGAGAATTCTCGGCCTTTTGGCTAAGATAATCTTTATATAGAATTCTCGTCCTTTTGGCTAAGATCAACTTTATAGAGAATGTTCGGCCTTTTGGCTAAGATCATCGTTATATAGAATTCTCGTCCTTTTGGCTAAGATAATCTTTATAGAGAATGTTCGGCCTTTTGGCTAAGATCAACTTTATATAGAATACTCATCCTTTTGGCTAAGATCAACTTTATATAGAATATTCGGCCTTTTGGCTAAGATCATCTTTATATAGAATTCTCGTCCTTTTGGCTAAGATAATCTTTATATAGAATTCTCGTCCTTTTGGCTAAGATCAACTTTATAGAGAATGTTCGGCCTTTTGGCTAAGATCAACTTTATATAGAATACTCATCCTTTTGGCTAAGATAATCTTTATATAGAATTCTCGGCCTTTTGGCTAAGATCATCTTATATAGAATACTCGTCCTTTTGGCTAAGATCAACTTTATATAGAATACTCATCCTTTTGGCTAAGATAATCTTTATATAGAATTCTCATCATTTTGGCTAATATCAACTTTATATAGAATATTCGGCCTTTTGGCTAAGATCATCTTATATAGAATACTCGTCCTTTTGGCTAAGATCAACTTTATATAGAATACTCATCCTTTTGGCTAAGATAATCTTTATATAGAATTCTCATCATTTTGGCTAATATCAACTTTATATAGAATATTCGGCCTTTTGGCTAAGATCATCTTATATAGAATACTCGTCCTTTTGGCTAAGATAAACTTTATATAGAATACTCATCCTTTTGGCTAAGATAATATTTATATAGAATTCTCGTTCTTTTGGCTAATATCAACTTTATATAGAATACTCATCCTTTTGGCTAAGATAGTCTTTATATAGAATACTCGTCCTTTTGGCTAATGTCAACTTTATATAGAATACTCATCCTTTTGGCTAAGATAATCTTTATATAGAATTCTCGTCCTTTTGGCTAAGATCAACTTTATAGAGAATGTTCGGCCTTTTGGCTAAGATCAACTTTATATAGAATTCTCGTCCTTTTGGCTAAGATAATCTTTATATAGAATTCTCGTCCTTTTGGTTAAGATCAACTTTATATAGAATTCTCGTCCTTTTGGCTAAGATCAACTTTATATAGAATATTCGGCCTTTTGGCTAAGATCAACTTTATATAGAATTCTCGTCCTTTTGGCTAAGATAATATTTATATAGAATTCTCGTCCTTTTGGCTAAGATCAACTTTATAGAGAATGTTCGGCCTTTTGGCTAAGATCATCGTTATATAGAATTCTCGTCCTTTTGGCTAAGATCAACTTTATATAGAATTCTCGTCCTTTTGGCTAAGATCAACTTTATATAGAATATTCGGCCTTTTGGCTAAGATCAACTTTATATAGAATATTCGGCCTTTTGGCTAAGATCAACTTTATATAGAATTCTCGTCCTTTTGGCTAAGATAATCTTTATATTGAATTCTCGTCCTTTTGGCTAAGATAATCTTTATATAGAATTCTCGTCCTTTTGGCTAATATCAACTTTATAGAGAATTCTCGGCCTTTTGGCTAAGATCAACTTTATATAGAATATTCGGCCTTTTGGCTAAGATCAACTTTATATAGAATTCTAGTCCTTTTGGCTAAGATAATATTTATATAGAATTCTCGTCCTTTTGGCTAAGATCAACTTTATAGAGAATGTTCGGCCTTTTGGCTAAGATCAACTTTATATAGAATTCTCGGCCTTTTGGCTAAGATCATCTTTATATAGAATATTCGGCCTTTTGGCTAAGATCAACTTTATATAGAATATTCGGCCTTTTGGCTAAGATCAACTTTATATAGAATATTCGGCCTTTTGGCTAAGATCATCTTTATATAGAATTCTCGTCCTTTTGGCTAAGATAATCTTTATATAGAATTCTCGTCCTTTTGGCTAAGATCAACTTTATAGAGAATGTTCGGCCTTTTGGCTAAGATCAACTTTATATAGAATACTCATCCTTTTGGCTAAGATAATCTTTATATAGAATTCTCGGCCTTTTGGCTAAGATCAACTTTATATAGAATATTCGGCCTTTTGGCTAAGATCATCTTATATAGAATACTCGTCCTTTTGGCTAAGATCAACTTTATATAGAATACTCATCCTTTTGGCTAAGATAATCTTTATATAGAATTCTCATCATTTTGGCTAATATCAACTTTATATAGAATATTCGGCCTTTTGGCTAAGATCATCTTATATAGAATACTCGTCCTTTTGGCTAAGATCAACTTTATATAGAATACTCATCCTTTTGGATAAGATAATCTTTATATAGAATTCTCATCATTTTGGCTAATATCAACTTTATATAGAATATTCGGCCTTTTGGCTAAGATCATCTTATATAGAATACTCGTCCTTTTGGCTAAGATAAACTTTATATAGAATACTCATCCTTTTGGCTAAGATAATCTTTATATAGAATTCTCGTTCTTTTGGCTAATATCAACTTTATATAGAATACTCATCCTTTTGGCTAAGATAGTCTTTATATAGAATACTCGTCCTTTTGGCTAATGTCAACTTTATATAGAATACTCATCCTTTTGGCTAAGATAATCTTTATATAGAATTCTCGTCCTTTTGGCTAAGATCAACTTTATAGAGAATGTTCGGCCTTTTGGCTAAGATCAACTTTATATAGAATTCTCGTCCTTTTGGCTAAGATAATCTTTATATGGAATTCTCGTCCTTTTGGTTAAGATCAACTTTATATAGAATTCTCGTCCTTTTGGCTAAGATCAACTTTATATAGAATATTCGGCCTTTTGGCTAAGATCAACTTTATATAGAATTCTCGTCCTTTTGGCTAAGATAATATTTATATAGAATTCTCGTCCTTTTGGCTAAGATCAACTTTATAGAGAATGTTCGGCCTTTTGGCTAAGATCATCGTTATATAGAATTCTCGTCCTTTTGGCTAAGATCAACTTTATATAGAATATTCGGCCTTTTGGCTAAGATCAACTTTATATAGAATATTCGGCCTTTTGGCTAAGATCAACTTTATATAGAATTCTCGTCCTTTTGGCTAAGATAATCTTTATATTGAATTCTCGTCCTTTTGGCTAAGATAATCTTTATATAGAATTCTCGTCCTTTTGGCTAATATCAACTTTATAGAGAATTCTCGGCCTTTTGGCTAAGATAATCTTTATATAGAATTCTCGTCCTTTTGGCTAAGATCAACTTTATAGAGAATGTTCGGCCTTTTGGCTAAGATCATCGTTATATAGAATTCTCGTCCTTTTGGCTAAGATAATCTTTATATAGAATTCTCGTCCTTTTGGCTAAGATCAACTTTATATAGAATATTCGGCCTTTTGGCTAAGATCAACTTTATATAGAATTCTCGTCCTTTTGGCTAAGATAATCTTTATATTGAATTCTCGTCCTTTTGGCTAAGATAATCTTTATATAGAATTCTCGTCCTTTTGGCTAATATCAACTTTATAGAGAATTCTCGGCCTTTTGGCTAAGATAATCTTTATATAGAATTCTCGTCCTTTTGGCTAAGATCAACTTTATAGAGAATGTTCGGCCTTTTGGCTAAGATCAACTTTATATAGAATTCTCGTCCTTTTGGCTAAGATAATATTTATATAGAATTCTCGTCCTTTTGGCTAAGATCAACTTTATATAGAATATTCGGCCTTTTGGCTAAGATCAACTTTATATAGAATATTCGGCCTTTTGGCTAAGATCAACTTTATATAGAATTCTAGTCCTTTTGGCTAAGATCAACTTTATATAGAATACTCATCCTTTTGGCTAAGATAATCTTTATATAGAATTCTCGGCCTTTTGGCTAAGATCAACTTTATATAGAATATTCGGCCTTTTGGCTAAGATCATCTTATATAGAATACTCGTCCTTTTGGCTAAGATCAACTTTATATAGAATACTCATCCTTTTGGCTAAGATAATCTTTATATAGAATTCTCATCATTTTGGCTAATATCAACTTTATATAGAATATTCGGCCTTTTGGCTAAGATCATCTTATATAGAATACTCGTCCTTTTGGCTAAGATCAACTTTATATAGAATACTCATCCTTTTGGCTAAGATAATCTTTATATAGAATTCTCATCATTTTGGCTAATATCAACTTTATATAGAATATTCGGCCTTTTGGCTAAGATCATCTTATATAGAATACTCGTCCTTTTGGCTAAGATAAACTTTATATAGAATACTCATCCTTTTGGCTAAGATAATCTTTATATAGAATTCTCGTTCTTTTGGCTAATATCAACTTTATATAGAATACTCATCCTTTTGGCTAAGATAGTCTTTATATAGAATACTCGTCCTTTTGGCTAATGTCAACTTTATATAGAATACTCATCCTTTTGGCTAAGATAATCTTTATATAGAATTCTCGTCCTTTTGGCTAAGATCAACTTTATAGAGAATGTTCGGCCTTTTGGCTAAGATCAACTTTATATAGAATTCTCGTCCTTTTGGCTAAGATAATCTTTATATGGAATTCTCGTCCTTTTGGTTAAGATCAACTTTATATAGAATTCTCGTCCTTTTGGCTAAGATCAACTTTATATAGAATATTCGGCCTTTTGGCTAAGATCAACTTTATATAGAATTCTCGTCCTTTTGGCTAAGATAATATTTATATAGAATTCTCGTCCTTTTGGCTAAGATCAACTTTATAGAGAATGTTCGGCCTTTTGGCTAAGATCATCGTTATATAGAATTCTCGTCCTTTTGGCTAAGATCAACTTTATATAGAATTCTCGTCCTTTTGGCTAAGATAATCTTTATATTGAATTCTCGTCCTTTTGGCTAAGATAATCTTTATATAGAATTCTCGTCCTTTTGGCTAATATCAACTTTATAGAGAATTCTCGGCCTTTTGGCTAAGATAATCTTTATATAGAATTCTCGTCCTTTTGGCTAAGATCAACTTTATAGAGAATGTTCGGCCTTTTGGCTAAGATCATCGTTATATAGAATTCTCGTCCTTTTGGCTAAGATAATCTTTATATAGAATTCTCGTCCTTTTGGCTAAGATCAACTTTATATAGAATTCTCGTCCTTTTGGCTAAGATCAACTTTATATAGAATTCTCGTCCTTTTGGCTAAGATCAACTTTATATAGAATATTCGGCCTTTTGGCTAAGATAATCTTTATATTGAATTCTCGTCCTTTTGGCTAAGATAATCTTTATATAGAATTCTCGTCCTTTTGGCTAATATCAACTTTATAGAGAATTCTCGGCCTTTTGGCTAAGATAATCTTTATATAGAATTCTCGTCCTTTTGGCTAAGATCAACTTTATAGAGAATGTTCGGCCTTTTGGCTAAGATCATCGTTATATAGAATTCTCGTCCTTTTGGCTAAGATAATCTTTATAGAGAATGTTCGGCCTTTTGGCTAAGATGAACTTTATATAGAATACTCATCCTTTTGGCTAAGATCAACTTTATATAGAATATTCGGCCTTTTGGCTAAGATCATCTTTATATAGAATTCTCGTCCTTTTGGCTAAGATAATCTTTATATAGAATTCTCGTCCTTTTGGCTAAGATCAACTTTATAGAGAATGTTCGGCCTTTTGGCTAAGATCAACTTTATATAGAATACTCATCCTTTTGGCTAAGATAATCTTTATATAGAATTCTCGGCCTTTTGGCTAAGATCATCTTATATAGAATACTCGTCCTTTTGGCTAAGATCAACTTTATATAGAATACTCATCCTTTTGGCTAAGATAATCTTTATATAGAATTCTCATCATTTTGGCTAATATCAACTTTATATAGAATATTCGGCCTTTTGGCTAAGATCATCTTATATAGAATACTCGTCCTTTTGGCTAAGATCAACTTTATATAGAATACTCATCCTTTTGGCTAAGATAATCTTTATATAGAATTCTCATCATTTTGGCTAATATCAACTTTATATAGAATATTCGGCCTTTTGGCTAAGATCATCTTATATAGAATACTCGTCCTTTTGGCTAAGATAAACTTTATATAGAATACTCATCCTTTTGGCTAAGATAATCTTTATATAGAATTCTCGTTCTTTTGGCTAATATCAACTTTATATAGAATACTCATCCTTTTGGCTAAGATAGTCTTTATATAGAATACTCGTCCTTTTGGCTAATGTCAACTTTATATAGAATACTCATCCTTTTGGCTAAGATAATCTTTATATAGAATTCTCGTCCTTTTGGCTAAGATCAACTTTATAGAGAATGTTCGGCCTTTTGGCTAAGATCAACTTTATATAGAATTCTCGTCCTTTTGGCTAAGATAATCTTTATATAGAATTCTCGTCCTTTTGGTTAAGATCAACTTTATATAGAATTCTCGTCCTTTTGGCTAAGATCAACTTTATATAGAATATTCGGCCTTTTGGCTAAGATCAACTTTATATAGAATTCTCGTCCTTTTGGCTAAGATAATATTTATATAGAATTCTCGTCCTTTTGGCTAAGATCAACTTTATAGAGAATGTTCGGCCTTTTGGCTAAGATCATCGTTATATAGAATTCTCGTCCTTTTGGCTAAGATCAACTTTATATAGAATTCTCGTCCTTTTGGCTAAGATCAACTTTATATAGAATATTCGGCCTTTTGGCTAAGATAATCTTTATATAGAATTCTCGTCCTTTTGGCTAATATCAACTTTATAGAGAATTCTCGGCCTTTTGGCTAAGATAATCTTTATATAGAATTCTCGTCCTTTTGGCTAAGATCAACTTTATAGAGAATGTTCGGCCTTTTGGCTAAGATCATCGTTATATAGAATTCTCGTCCTTTTGGCTAAGATAATCTTTATATAGAATTCTCGTCCTTTTGGCTAAGATCAACTTTATATAGAATTCTCGTCCTTTTGGCTAAGATCAACTTTATATAGAATTCTCGTCCTTTTGGCTAAGATCAACTTTATAGAGAATGTTCGGCCTTTTGGCTAAGATCAACTTTATATAGAATTCTCGTCCTTTTGGCTAAGATAATATTTATATAGAATTCTCGTCCTTTTGGCTAAGATCAACTTTATATAGAATATTCGGCCTTTTGGCTAAGATCAACTTTATATAGAATATTCGGCCTTTTGGCTAAGATCAACTTTATATAGAATTCTAGTCCTTTTGGCTAAGATAATATTTATATAGAATTCTCGTCCTTTTGGCTAAGATCAACTTTATAGAGAATGTTCGGCCTTTTGGCTAAGATCAACTTTATATAGAATTCTCGGCCTTTTGGCTAAGATCATCTTTATATAGAATATTCGGCCTTTTGGCTAAGATCAACTTTATATAGAATATTCGGCCTTTTGGCTAAGATCAACTTTATATAGAATATTCGGCCTTTTGGCTAAGATCATCTTTAAATAGAATTCTCGTCCTTTTGGCTAAGATAATCTTTATATAGAATTCTCGTCCTTTTGGCTAAGATCAACTTTATAGAGAATGTTCGGCCTTTTGGCTAAGATCAACTTTATATAGAATACTCATCCTTTTGGCTAAGATAATCTTTATATAGAATTCTCGGCCTTTTGGCTAAGATCAACTTTATATAGAATATTCGGCCTTTTGGCTAAGATCATCTTATATAGAATACTCGTCCTTTTGGCTAAGATCAACTTTATATAGAATACTCATCCTTTTGGCTAAGATAATCTTTATATAGAATTCTCATCATTTTGGCTAATATCAACTTTATATAGAATATTCGGCCTTTTGGCTAAGATCATCTTATATAGAATACTCGTCCTTTTGGCTAAGATCAACTTTATATAGAATACTCATCCTTTTGGCTAAGATAATCTTTATATAGAATTCTCATCATTTTGGCTAATATCAACTTTATATAGAATATTCGGCCTTTTGGCTAAGATCATCTTATATAGAATACTCGTCCTTTTGGCTAAGATAAACTTTATATAGAATACTCATCCTTTTGGCTAAGATAATCTTTATATAGAATTCTCGTTCTTTTGGCTAATATCAACTTTATATAGAATACTCATCCTTTTGGCTAAGATAGTCTTTATATAGAATACTCGTCCTTTTGGCTAATGTCAACTTTATATAGAATACTCATCCTTTTGGCTAAGATAATCTTTATATAGAATTCTCGTCCTTTTGGCTAAGATCAACTTTATAGAGAATGTTCGGCCTTTTGGCTAAGATCAACTTTATATAGAATTCTCGTCCTTTTGGCTAAGATAATCTTTATATGGAATTCTCGTCCTTTTGGTTAAGATCAACTTTATATAGAATTCTCGTCCTTTTGGCTAAGATCAACTTTATATAGAATATTCGGCCTTTTGGCTAAGATCAACTTTATATAGAATTCTCGTCCTTTTGGCTAAGATAATATTTATATAGAATTCTCGTCCTTTTGGCTAAGATCAACTTTATAGAGAATGTTCGGCCTTTTGGCTAAGATCATCGTTATATAGAATTCTCGTCCTTTTGGCTAAGATCAACTTTATATAGAATTCTCGTCCTTTTGGCTAAGAGTAACTTTATATAGAATATTCGGCCTTTTGGCTAAGATCAACTTTATATAGAATATTCGGCCTTTTGGCTAAGATCAACTTTATATAGAATTCTCGTCCTTTTGGCTAAGATAATCTTTATATTGAATTCTCGTCCTTTTGGCTAAGATAATCTTTATATAGAATTCTCGTCCTTTTGGCTAATATCAACTTTATAGAGAATTCTCGGCCTTTTGGCTAAGATAATCTTTATATAGAATTCTCGTCCTTTTGGCTAAGATCAACTTTATAGAGAATGTTCGGCCTTTTGGCTAAGATCATCGTTATATAGAATTCTCGTCCTTTTGGCTAAGATAATCTTTATATAGAATTCTCGTCCTTTTGGCTAAGATCAACTTTATATAGAATTCTCGTCCTTTTGGCTAAGATCAACTTTATATAGAATTCTCGTCCTTTTGGCTAAGATCAACTTTATATAGAATATTCGGCCTTTTGGCTAAGATCAACTTTATATAGAATATTCGGCCTTTTGGCTAAGATCAACTTTATATAGAATTCTCGTCCTTTTGGCTAAGATAATCTTTATATTGAATTCTCGTCCTTTTGGCTAAGATAATCTTTATATAGAATTCTCGTCCTTTTGGCTAATATCAACTTTATATAGAATTCTCGTCCTTTTGGCTAAGATAATATTTATATAGAATTCTCGTCCTTTTGGCTAAGATCAACTTTATATAGAATATTCGGCCTTTTGGCTAAGATCAACTTTATATAGAATTCTAGTCCTTTTGGCTAAGATAATATTTATATAGAATTCTCGTCCTTTTGGCTAAGATCAACTTTATAGAGAATGTTCGGCCTTTTGGCTAAGATCAACTTTATATAGAATTCTCGGCCTTTTGGCTAAGATCATCTTTATATAGAATATTCGGCCTTTTGGCTAAGATCAACTTTATATAGAATATTCGGCCTTTTGGCTAAGATCAACTTTATATAGAATATTCGGCCTTTTGGCTAAGATCATCTTTATATAGAATTCTCGTCCTTTTGGCTAAGATAATCTTTATATAGAATTCTCGTCCTTTTGGCTAAGATCAACTTTATATAGAATATTCGGCCTTTTGGCTAAGATCATCTTATATAGAATACTCGTCCTTTTGGCTAAGATCAACTTTATATAGAATACTCATCCTTTTGGCTAAGATAATCTTTATATAGAATTCTCATCATTTTGGCTAATATCAACTTTATATAGAATATTCGGCCTTTTGGCTAAGATCATCTTATATAGAATACTCGTCCTTTTGGCTAAGATAAACTTTATATAGAATACTCATCCTTTTGGCTAAGATAATCTTTATATAGAATTCTCGTTCTTTTGGCTAATATCAACTTTATATAGAATACTCATCCTTTTGGCTAAGATAGTCTTTATATAGAATTCTCGTCCTTTTGGCTAATATCAACTTTATATAGAATTCTCGTCCTTTTGGCTAAGATAATATTTATATAGAATTCTCGTCCTTTTGGCTAAGATAAACTTTATATAGAATACTCATCCTTTTGGCTAAGATAATCTTTATATAGAATTCTCGTTCTTTTGGCTAATATCAACTTTATATAGAATACTCATCCTTTTGGCTAAGATAGTCTTTATATAGAATTCTCGTCCTTTTGGCTAAGATCAACTTTATAGAGAATGTTCGGCCTTTTGGCTAAGATCAACTTTATATAGAATTCTCGTCCTTTTGGCTAAGATAATCTTTATATGGAATTCTCGTCCTTTTGGTTAAGATCAACTTTATATAGAATTCTCGTCCTTTTGGCTAAGATCAACTTTATATAGAATTCTCGTCCTTTTGGCTAAGATAATATTTATATAGAATTCTCGTCCTTTTGGCTAAGATCAACTTTATAGAGAATGTTCGGCCTTTTGGCTAAGATCATCGTTATATAGAATTCTCGTCCTTTTGGCTAAGATCAACTTTATATAGAATTCTCGTCCTTTTGGCTAAGATCAACTTTATATAGAATATTCGGCCTTTTGGCTAAGATCAACTTTATATAGAATATTCGGCCTTTTGGCTAAGATCAACTTTATATAGAATTCTCGTCCTTTTGGCTAAGATAATCTTTATATTGAATTCTCGTCCTTTTGGCTAAGATAATCTTTATATAGAATTCTCGTCCTTTTGGCTAATATCAACTTTATAGAGAATTCTCGGCCTTTTGGCTAAGATAATCTTTATATAGAATTCTCGGCCTTTTGGCTAAGATAATCTTTATATAGAATTCTCGTCCTTTTGGCTAAGATCAACTTTATAGAGAATGTTCGGCCTTTTGGCTAAGATCAACTTTATATAGAATTCTCGTCCTTTTGGCTAAGATAATATTTATATAGAATTCTCGTCCTTTTGGCTAAGATCAACTTTATATAGAATATTCGGCCTTTTGGCTAAGATCAACTTTATATAGAATATTCGGCCTTTTGGCTAAGATCAACTTTATATAGAATTCTAGTCCTTTTGGCTAAGATAATATTTATATAGAATTCTCGTCCTTTTGGCTAAGATCAACTTTATAGAGAATATTCGGCCTTTTGGCTAAGATCAACTTTATATAGAATGTTCGGCCTTTTGGCTAAGATCATCTTTATATAGAATATTCGGCCTTTTGGCTAAGATCAACTTTATATAGAATATTCGGCCTTTTGGCTAAGATCATCTTATATAGAATACTCGTCCTTTTGGCTAAGATCAACTTTATATAGAATACTCATCCTTTTGGCTAAGATAATCTTTATATAGAATTCTCATCATTTTGGCTAATATCAACTTTATATAGAATATTCGGCCTTTTGGCTAAGATCATCTTATATAGAATACTCGTCCTTTTGGCTAAGATAAACTTTATATAGAATACTCATCCTTTTGGCTAAGATAATCTTTATATAGAATTCTCGTCCTTTTGGCTAATATCAACTTTATATAGAATACTCATCCTTTTGGCTAAGATCATCGTTATATAGAATTCTCGTCCTTTTGGCTAAGATCAACTTTATATAGAATTCTCGTCCTTTTGGCTAAGAGTAACTTTATATAGAATATTCGGCCTTTTGGCTAAGATCAACTTTATATAGAATATTCGGCCTTTTGGCTAAGATCAACTTTATATAGAATTCTCGTCCTTTTGGCTAAGATAATCTTTATATTGAATTCTCGTCCTTTTGGCTAAGATAATCTTTATATAGAATTCTCGTCCTTTTGGCTAATATCAACTTTATAGAGAATTCTCGGCCTTTTGGCTAAGATAATCTTTATATAGAATTCTCGTCCTTTTGGCTAAGATCAACTTTATAGAGAATGTTCGGCCTTTTGGCTAAGATCATCGTTATATAGAATTCTCGTCCTTTTGGCTAAGATAATCTTTATATAGAATTCTCGTCCTTTTGGCTAAGATCAACTTTATATAGAATTCTCGTCCTTTTGGCTAAGATCAACTTTATATAGAATTCTCGTCCTTTTGGCTAAGATCAACTTTATATAGAATATTCGGCCTTTTGGCTAAGATCAACTTTATATAGAATATTCGGCCTTTTGGCTAAGATCAACTTTATATAGAATTCTCGTCCTTTTGGCTAAGATAATCTTTATATTGAATTCTCGTCCTTTTGGCTAAGATAATCTTTATATAGAATTCTCGTCCTTTTGGCTAATATCAACTTTATATAGAATTCTCGTCCTTTTGGCTAAGATAATATTTATATAGAATTCTCGTCCTTTTGGCTAAGATCAACTTTATATAGAATATTCGGCCTTTTGGCTAAGATCAACTTTATATAGAATTCTAGTCCTTTTGGCTAAGATAATATTTATATAGAATTCTCGTCCTTTTGGCTAAGATCAACTTTATAGAGAATGTTCGGCCTTTTGGCTAAGATCAACTTTATATAGAATTCTCGGCCTTTTGGCTAAGATCATCTTTATATAGAATATTCGGCCTTTTGGCTAAGATCAACTTTATATAGAATATTCGGCCTTTTGGCTAAGATCAACTTTATATAGAATATTCGGCCTTTTGGCTAAGATCATCTTTATATAGAATTCTCGTCCTTTTGGCTAAGATAATCTTTATATAGAATTCTCGTCCTTTTGGCTAAGATCAACTTTATATAGAATATTCGGCCTTTTGGCTAAGATCATCTTATATAGAATACTCGTCCTTTTGGCTAAGATCAACTTTATATAGAATACTCATCCTTTTGGCTAAGATAATCTTTATATAGAATTCTCATCATTTTGGCTAATATCAACTTTATATAGAATATTCGGCCTTTTGGCTAAGATCATCTTATATAGAATACTCGTCCTTTTGGCTAAGATAAACTTTATATAGAATACTCATCCTTTTGGCTAAGATAATCTTTATATAGAATTCTCGTTCTTTTGGCTAATATCAACTTTATATAGAATACTCATCCTTTTGGCTAAGATAGTCTTTATATAGAATTCTCGTCCTTTTGGCTAATATCAACTTTATATAGAATTCTCGTCCTTTTGGCTAAGATAATATTTATATAGAATTCTCGTCCTTTTGGCTAAGATAAACTTTATATAGAATACTCATCCTTTTGGCTAAGATAATCTTTATATAGAATTCTCGTTCTTTTGGCTAATATCAACTTTATATAGAATACTCATCCTTTTGGCTAAGATAGTCTTTATATAGAATTCTCGTCCTTTTGGCTAAGATCAACTTTATAGAGAATGTTCGGCCTTTTGGCTAAGATCAACTTTATATAGAATTCTCGTCCTTTTGGCTAAGATAATCTTTATATGGAATTCTCGTCCTTTTGGTTAAGATCAACTTTATATAGAATTCTCGTCCTTTTGGCTAAGATCAACTTTATATAGAATTCTCGTCCTTTTGGCTAAGATAATATTTATATAGAATTCTCGTCCTTTTGGCTAAGATCAACTTTATAGAGAATGTTCGGCCTTTTGGCTAAGATCATCGTTATATAGAATTCTCGTCCTTTTGGCTAAGATCAACTTTATATAGAATTCTCGTCCTTTTGGCTAAGATCAACTTTATATAGAATATTCGGCCTTTTGGCTAAGATCAACTTTATATAGAATATTCGGCCTTTTGGCTAAGATCAACTTTATATAGAATTCTCGTCCTTTTGGCTAAGATAATCTTTATATTGAATTCTCGTCCTTTTGGCTAAGATAATCTTTATATAGAATTCTCGTCCTTTTGGCTAATATCAACTTTATAGAGAATTCTCGGCCTTTTGGCTAAGATAATCTTTATATAGAATTCTCGGCCTTTTGGCTAAGATAATCTTTATATAGAATTCTCGTCCTTTTGGCTAAGATCAACTTTATAGAGAATGTTCGGCCTTTTGGCTAAGATCAACTTTATATAGAATTCTCGTCCTTTTGGCTAAGATAATATTTATATAGAATTCTCGTCCTTTTGGCTAAGATCAACTTTATATAGAATATTCGGCCTTTTGGCTAAGATCAACTTTATATAGAATATTCGGCCTTTTGGCTAAGATCAACTTTATATAGAATTCTAGTCCTTTTGGCTAAGATAATATTTATATAGAATTCTCGTCCTTTTGGCTAAGATCAACTTTATAGAGAATATTCGGCCTTTTGGCTAAGATCAACTTTATATAGAATGTTCGGCCTTTTGGCTAAGATCATCTTTATATAGAATATTCGGCCTTTTGGCTAAGATCAACTTTATATAGAATATTCGGCCTTTTGGCTAAGATCATCTTATATAGAATACTCGTCCTTTTGGCTAAGATCAACTTTATATAGAATACTCATCCTTTTGGCTAAGATAATCTTTATATAGAATTCTCATCATTTTGGCTAATATCAACTTTATATAGAATATTCGGCCTTTTGGCTAAGATCATCTTATATAGAATACTCGTCCTTTTGGCTAAGATAAACTTTATATAGAATACTCATCCTTTTGGCTAAGATAATCTTTATATAGAATTCTCGTCCTTTTGGCTAATATCAACTTTATATAGAATACTCATCCTTTTGGCTAAGATAGTCTTTATATAGAATACTCGTCCTTTTGGCTAATGTCAACTTTATATAGAATACTCATCCTTTTGGCTAAGATAATCTTTATATAGAATTCTCGTCCTTTTGGCTAAGATCAACTTTATAGAGAATGTTCGGCCTTTTGGCTAAGATCAACTTTATATAGAATTCTCGTCCTTTTGGCTAAGATAATCTTTATATGGAATTCTCGTCCTTTTGGCTAAGATCAACTTTATATAGAATTCTCGTCCTTTTGGCTAAGATCAACTTTATATAGAATATTCGGCCTTTTGGCTAAGATCAACTTTATATAGAATTCTCGTCCTTTTGGCTAAGATAATATTTATATAGAATTCTCGTCCTTTTGGCTAAGATCAACTTTATAGAGAATGTTCGGCCTTTTGGCTAAGATCATCGTTATATAGAATTCTCGTCCTTTTGGCTAAGATAATCTTTATATAGAATTCTCGTCCGTTTGGCTAAGATCAACTTTATAGAGAATGTTCGGCCTTTTGGCTAAGATCATCTTTATATAGAATTCTCGTCCTTTTGGCTAAGATAATCTTTATATAGAATTCTCGTCCTTTTGGCTAAGATCAACTTTATAGAGCATTCTCGGCCTTTTGGCTAAGATCAACTTTATATAGAATTCTCGTCCTTTTGGCTAAGATAATCTTTATATAGAATTCTCGTCCTTTTGGCTAAGATCTACTTTATAGAGCATTCTCGGCCTTTTGGCTAAGATAAACTTTATATAGAATTCTCGTCCTTTTGGCTAAGATCAACTTTATATAGAATAGTCGGCCTTTTGGCTAAGATCAACTTTATATAGAATATTCGGCCTTTTGGCTAAGATCATCTTATATAGAATACTCGTACTTTTGTCTAAGATCAACTTTATATAGAATACTCATCCTTTTGGCTAAGATAATCTTTATATAGAATTCTCGTCCTTTTGGCTAATATCAACTTTATATAGAATATTCGGCCTTTTGGCTAAGATCAACTTTATATAGAATAGTCGGCCTTTTGGCTAAGATCAACTTTATATAGAATTCTCGTCCTTTTGGCTAAGATCATCTCTATATAGAATTCTCGTCCTTTTGGCTAAGATAATCTTTATATAGAATTCTCGTCCTTTTGGCTAAGATCAACTTTATATAGAATTCTCGTCCTTTTGGCAAAGATCAACTTTATAGAGAATGTTCGGCCTTTTGGCTAAGATCAACTTTATATAGAATATTCGGCCTTTTGGCTAAGATCATCTTATATAGAATACTCGTCCTTTTGGCTAAGATCATCTTATATAGAATACTCATCCTTTTGGCTAAGATAATCTTTATATAGAATTCTCGTCCTTTTGGCTAAGATCAACTTTATAGAGAATGTTCGGCCTTTTGGCTAAGATCAACTTTATATAGAATTCTCGTCCTTTTGGCTAAGATAATATTTATATAGAATTCTCGTCCTTTTGGCTAAGATCAACTTTATAGAGAATGTTCGGCCTTTTGGCTAAGATCATCGTTATATAGGATTCTCGTCCTTTTGGCTAAGATAATATTTATATAGAATTCTCGTCCTTTTGGCTAAGATCAACTTTATAGAGAATTCTCGGCCTTTTGGCTAAGATAATCTTTATATAGAATTCTCGTCCTTTTGGCTAAGATAAACTTTATAGAGAATGTTCGGCCTTTTGGATAAGATCAACTTTATATAGAATTCTCGTCCTTTTGGCTAAGATAATATTTATATAGAATTCTCGTCCTTTTGGCTAAGATCAACTTTATATAGAATATTCGGCCTTTTGGCTAAGATCAACTTTATATAGAATATTCGGCCTTTTGGCTAAGATCATCTTTATATAGAATTCTCGTCCTTTTGGCTAAGATAATCTTTATATAGAATTCTCGTCCTTTTGGCTAAGATCAACTTTATAGAGAATGTTCGGCCTTTTGGCTAAGATCAACTTTATATAGAATACTCATCCTTTTGGCTAAGATAATCTTTATATAGAATTCTCGGCCTTTTGGCTAAGATCAACTTTATATAGAATATTCGGCCTTTTGGCTAAGATCATCTTATATAGAATACTCGTCCTTTTGGCTAAGATCAACTTTATATAGAATACTCATCCTTTTGGCTAAGATAATCTTTATATAGAATTCTCATCATTTTGGCTAATATCAACTTTATATAGAATATTCGGCCTTTTGGCTAAGATCATCTTATATAGAATACTCGTCCTTTTGGCTAAGATAAACTTTATATAGAATACTCATCCTTTTGGCTAAGATAATCTTTATATAGAATTCTCGTTCTTTTGGCTAATATCAACTTTATATAGAATACTCATCCTTTTGGCTAAGATAGTCTTTATATAGAATACTCGTCCTTTTGGCTAATGTCAACTTTATATAGAATACTCATCCTTTTGGCTAAGATAATCTTTATATAGAATTCTCGTCCTTTTGGCTAAGATCAACTTTATAGAGAATGTTCGGCCTTTTGGCTAAGATCAACTTTATATAGAATTCTCGTCCTTTTGGCTAAGATAATCTTTATATGGAATTCTCGTCCTTTTGGTTAAGATCAACTTTATATAGAATTCTCGTCCTTTTGGCTAAGATCAACTTTATATAGAATATTCGGCCTTTTGGCTAAGATCAACTTTATATAGAATTCTCGTCCTTTTGGCTAAGATAATATTTATATAGAATTCACGTCCTTTTGGCTAAGATCAACTTTATAGAGAATGTTCGGCCTTTTGGCTAAGATCATCGTTATATAGAATTCTCGTCCTTTTGGCTAAGATCAACTTTATATAGAATTCTCGTCCTTTTGGCTAAGATCAACTTTATATAGAATATTCGGCCTTTTGGCTAAGATCAACTTTATATAGAATATTCGGCCTTTTGGCTAAGATCAACTTTATATAGAATTCTCGTCCTTTTGGCTAAGATAATCTTTATATTGAATTCTCGTCCTTTTGGCTAAGATAATCTTTATATAGAATTCTCGTCATTTTGGCTAATATCAACTTTATAGAGAATTCTCGGCCTTAGGCTAAGATAATCTTTATATAGAATTCTCGTCCTTTTGGCTAAGATCAACTTTATAGAGAATGTTCGGCCTTTTGGCTAAGATCATCGTTATATAGAATTCTCGTCCTTTTGGCTAAGATAATCTTTATATAGAATTCTCGTCCTTTTGGCTAAGATCAACTTTATATAGAATTCTCGTCCTTTTGGCTAAGATCAACTTTATATAGAATTCTCGTCCTTTTGGCTAAGATCAACTTTATATTGAATTCTCGTCCTTTTGGCTAAGATAATCTTTATATAGAATTCTCGTCCTTTTGGCTAATATCAACTTTATAGAGAATTCTCGGCCTTTTGGCTAAGATAATCTTTATATAGAATTCTCGTCCTTTTGGCTAAGATCAACTTTATAGAGAATGTTCGGCCTTTTGGCTAAGATCAACTTTATATAGAATTCTCGTCCTTTTGGCTAAGATAATATTTATATAGAATTCTCGTCCTTTTGGCTAAGATAATATTTATATAGAATTCTCGTCCTTTTGGCTAAGATCAACTTTATAGAGAATATTCGGCCTTTTGGCTAAGATCAACTTTATATAGAATGTTCGGCCTTTTGGCTAAGATCATCTTTATATAGAATATTCGGCCTTTTGACTAAGATCAACTTTATATAGAATATTCGGCCTTTTGGCTAAGATCATCTTATATAGAATACTCGTCCTTTTGGCTAAGATCAACTTTATATAGAATACTCATCCTTTTGGCTAAGATAATCTTTATATAGAATTCTCATCATTTTGGCTAATATCAACTTTATATAGAATATTCGGCCTTTAGGCTAAGATCATCTTATATAGAATACTCGTCCTTTTGGCTAAGATAAACTTTATATAGAATACTCATCCTTTTGGCTAAGATAATCTTTATATAGAATTCTCGTCCTTTTGGCTAATATCAACTTTATATAGAATACTCATCCTTTTGGCTAAGATAGTCTTTATATAGAATACTCGTCCTTTTGGCTAATGTCAACTTTATATAGAATACTCATCCTTTTGGCTAAGATAATCTTTATATAGAATTCTCGTCCTTTTGGCTAAGATCAACTTTATAGAGAATGTTCGGCCTTTTGGCTAAGATCAACTTTATATAGAATTCTCGTCCTTTTGGCTAAGATAATCTTTATATGGAATTCTCGTCCTTTTGGCTAAGATCAACTTTATATAGAATTATCGTCCTTTTGGCTAAGATCAACTTTATATAGAATATTCGGCCTTTTGGCTAAGATCAACTTTATATAGAATTCTCGTCCTTTTGGCTAAGATAATATTTATATAGAATTCTCGTCCTTTTGGCTAAGATCAACTTTATAGAGAATGTTCGGCCTTTTGGCTAAGATCATCGTTATATAGAATTCTCGTCCTTTTGGCTAAGATAATCTTTATATAGAATTCTCGTCCGTTTGGCTAAGATCAACTTTATAGAGAATGTTCGGCCTTTTGGCTAAGATCATCTTTATATAGAATTCTCGTCCTTTTGGCTAAGATAATCTTTATATAGAATTCTCGTCCTTTTGGCTAAGATCAACTTTATAGAGCATTCTCGGCCTTTTGGCTAAGATCAACTTTATATAGAATTCTCGTCCTTTTGGCTAAGATAATCTTTATATAGAATTCTCGTCCTTTTGGCTAAGATCTACTTTATAGAGCATTCTCGGCCTTTTGGCTAAGATAAACTTTATATAGAATTCTCGTCCTTTTGGCTAAGATCAACTTTATATAGAATAGTCGGCCTTTTGGCTAAGATCAACTTTATATAGAATATTCGGCCTTTTGGCTAAGATCATCTTATATAGAATACTCGTACTTTTGGCTAAGATCAACTTTATATAGAATACTCATCCTTTTGGCTAAGATAATCTTTATATAGAATTCTCGTCCTTTTGGCTAATATCAACTTTATATAGAATATTCGGCCTTTTGGCTAAGATCAACTTTATATAGAATAGTCGGCCTTTTGGCTAAGATCAACTTTATATAGAATTCTCGTCCTTTTGGCTAAGATCATCTCTATATAGAATTCTCGTCCTTTTGGCTAAGATAATCTTTATATAGAATTCTCGTCCTTTTGGCTAATATCAACTTTATATAGAATACTCGTCCTTTTGGCTAAGATCAACTTTATATAGAATTCTCGTCCTTTTGGCAAAGATCAACTTTATAGAGAATGTTCGGCCTTTTGGCTAAGATCAACTTTATATAGAATATTCGGCCTTTTGGCTAAGATCATCTTATATAGAATACTCGTCCTTTTGGCTAAGATCATCTTATATAGAATACTCATCCTTTTGGCTAAGATAATCTTTATATAGAATTCTCGTCCTTTTGGCTAAGATCAACTTTATAGAGAATGTTCGGCCTTTTGGCTAATATCAACTTTATATAGAATTCTCGTCCTTTTGGCTAAGATAATCTTTATATAGAATTCTCTTCCTTTTGGCTAAGATAATCTTTATATAGAATTCTAGTCCTTTTGGCTAAGATCAACTTTATAGAGAATATTCGGCCTTTTGGCTAAGATCAACTTTATATAGAATATTCGGCCTTTTGGCTAAGATCATCTTATATAGAATATTCGGCCTTTTGGCTAAGATCAACTTTATATAGAATTCTCGTCCTTTTGGCTAAGATAATCTTTATATAGAATTCTCGTCCTTTTGGCTAATATCAACTTTATATAGAATATTCGGCCTTTTGGCTAAGATCAACTTTATATAGAATACTCGTCTTTTTGGCTAAGGTAATCTTTATATAGAATTCTCGTCCTTTTGGCTAAGATCAACTTTATAGAGAATATTCGGCCTTTTGGCTAAGATCAACTTTATATAGAATGTTCGGCCTTTTGGCTAAGATCATCTTTATATAGAATATTCGGCCTTTTGGCTAAGATCAACTTTATATAGAATATTCGGCCTTTTGGCTAAGATCATCTTATATAGAATACTCGTCCTTTTGGCTAAGATCAACTTTATATAGAATACTCATCCTTTTGGCTAAGATAATCTTTATATAGAATTCTCATCATTTTGGCTAATATCAACTTTATATAGAATATTCGGCCTTTTGGCTAAGATCATCTTATATAGAATACTCGTCCTTTTGGCTAAGATAAACTTTATATAGAATACTCATCCTTTTGGCTAAGATAATCTTTATATAGAATTCTCGTTCTTTTGGCTAATATCAACTTTATATAGAATACTCATCCTTTTGGCTAAGATAGTCTTTATATAGAATACTCGTCCTTTTGGCTAATGTCAACTTTATATAGAATACTCATCCTTTTGGCTAAGATAATCTTTATATAGAATTCTCGTCCTTTTGGCTAAGATCAACTTTATAGAGAATGTTCGGCCTTTTGGCTAAGATCAACTTTATATAGAATTCTCGTCCTTTTGGCTAAGATAATCTTTATATGGAATTCTCGTCCTTTTGGTTAAGATCAACTTTATATAGAATTCTCGTCCTTTTGGCTAAGATCAACTTTATATAGAATATTCGGCCTTTTGGCTAAGATCAACTTTATATAGAATTCTCGTCCTTTTGGCTAAGATAATCTTTATATGGAATTCTCGTCCTTTTGGCTAATATCAACTTTATATAGAATATTCGGCCTTTTGGCTAAGATCAACTTTATATAGAATACTCGTCTTTTTGGCTAAGGTAATCTTTATATAGAATTCTCGTCCTTTTGGCTAAGATCAACTTTATAGAGAATATTCGGCCTTTTGGCTAAGATCAACTTTATATAGAATGTTCGGCCTTTTGGCTAAGATCATCTTTATATAGAATATTCGGCCTTTTGGCTAAGATCAACTTTATATAGAATATTCGGCCTTTTGGCTAAGATCATCTTATATAGAATACTCGTCCTTTTGGCTAAGATCAACTTTATATAGAATACTCATCCTTTTGGCTAAGATAATCTTTATATAGAATTCTCATCATTTTGGCTAATATCAACTTTATATAGAATATTCGGCCTTTTGGCTAAGATCATCTTATATAGAATACTCGTCCTTTTGGCTAAGATAAACTTTATATAGAATACTCATCCTTTTGGCTAAGATAATCTTTATATAGAATTCTCGTTCTTTTGGCTAATATCAACTTTATATAGAATACTCATCCTTTTGGCTAAGATAGTCTTTATATAGAATACTCGTCCTTTTGGCTAATGTCAACTTTATATAGAATACTCATCCTTTTGGCTAAGATAATCTTTATATAGAATTCTCGTCCTTTTGGCTAAGATCAACTTTATAGAGAATGTTCGGCCTTTTGGCTAAGATCAACTTTATATAGAATTCTCGTCCTTTTGGCTAAGATAATCTTTATATGGAATTCTCGTCCTTTTGGTTAAGATCAACTTTATATAGAATTCTCGTCCTTTTGGCTAAGATCAACTTTATATAGAATATTCGGCCTTTTGGCTAAGATCAACTTTATATAGAATTCTCGTCCTTTTGGCTAAGATAATATTTATATAGAATTCACGTCCTTTTGGCTAAGATCAACTTTATAGAGAATGTTCGGCCTTTTGGCTAAGATCATCGTTATATAGAATTCTCGTCCTTTTGGCTAAGATCAACTTTATATAGAATTCTCGTCCTTTTGGCTAAGATCAACTTTATATAGAATATTCGGCCTTTTGGCTAAGATCAACTTTATATAGAATATTCGGCCTTTTGGCTAAGATCAACTTTATATAGAATTCTCGTCCTTTTGGCTAAGATAATCTTTATATTGAATTCTCGTCCTTTTGGCTAAGATAATCTTTATATAGAATTCTCGTCATTTTGGCTAATATCAACTTTATAGAGAATTCTCGGCCTTAGGCTAAGATAATCTTTATATAGAATTCTCGTCCTTTTGGCTAAGATCAACTTTATAGAGAATGTTCGGCCTTTTGGCTAAGATCATCGTTATATAGAATTCTCGTCCTTTTGGCTAAGATAATCTTTATATAGAATTCTCGTCCTTTTGGCTAAGATCAACTTTATATAGAATTCTCGTCCTTTTGGCTAAGATCAACTTTATATAGAATTCTCGTCCTTTTGGCTAAGATCAACTTTATATTGAATTCTCGTCCTTTTGGCTAAGATAATCTTTATATAGAATTCTCGTCCTTTTGGCTAATATCAACTTTATAGAGAATTCTCGGCCTTTTGGCTAAGATAATCTTTATATAGAATTCTCGTCCTTTTGGCTAAGATCAACTTTATAGAGAATGTTCGGCCTTTTGGCTAAGATCAACTTTATATAGAATTCTCGTCCTTTTGGCTAAGATAATATTTATATAGAATTCTCGTCCTTTTGGCTAAGATCAACTTTATATAGAATATTCGGCCTTTTGGCTAAGATCAACTTTATATAGAATATTCGGCCTTTTGGCTAAGATCAACTTTATATAGAATTCTAGTCCTTTTGGCTAAGATAATATTTATATAGAATTCTCGTCCTTTTGGCTAAGATCAACTTTATAGAGAATATTCGGCCTTTTGGCTAAGATCAACTTTATATAGAATGTTCGGCCTTTTGGCTAAGATCATCTTTATATAGAATATTCGGCCTTTTGACTAAGATCAACTTTATATAGAATATTCGGCCTTTTGGCTAAGATCATCTTATATAGAATACTCGTCCTTTTGGCTAAGATCAACTTTATATAGAATACTCATCCTTTTGGCTAAGATAATCTTTATATAGAATTCTCATCATTTTGGCTAATATCAACTTTATATAGAATATTCGGCCTTTAGGCTAAGATCATCTTATATAGAATACTCGTCCTTTTGGCTAAGATAAACTTTATATAGAATACTCATCCTTTTGGCTAAGATAATCTTTATATAGAATTCTCGTCCTTTTGGCTAATATCAACTTTATATAGAATACTCATCCTTTTGGCTAAGATAGTCTTTATATAGAATACTCGTCCTTTTGGCTAATGTCAACTTTATATAGAATACTCATCCTTTTGGCTAAGATAATCTTTATATAGAATTCTCGTCCTTTTGGCTAAGATCAACTTTATAGAGAATGTTCGGCCTTTTGGCTAAGATCAACTTTATATAGAATTCTCGTCCTTTTGGCTAAGATAATCTTTATATGGAATTCTCGTCCTTTTGGCTAAGATCAACTTTATATAGAATTATCGTCCTTTTGGCTAAGATCAACTTTATATAGAATATTCGGCCTTTTGGCTAAGATCAACTTTATATAGAATTCTCGTCCTTTTGGCTAAGATAATATTTATATAGAATTCTCGTCCTTTTGGCTAAGATCAACTTTATAGAGAATGTTCGGCCTTTTGGCTAAGATCATCGTTATATAGAATTCTCGTCCTTTTGGCTAAGATAATCTTTATATAGAATTCTCGTCCGTTTGGCTAAGATCAACTTTATAGAGAATGTTCGGCCTTTTGGCTAAGATCATCTTTATATAGAATTCTCGTCCTTTTGGCTAAGATAATCTTTATATAGAATTCTCGTCCTTTTGGCTAAGATCAACTTTATAGAGCATTCTCGGCCTTTTGGCTAAGATCAACTTTATATAGAATTCTCGTCCTTTTGGCTAAGATAATCTTTATATAGAATTCTCGTCCTTTTGGCTAAGATCTACTTTATAGAGCATTCTCGGCCTTTTGGCTAAGATAAACTTTATATAGAATTCTCGTCCTTTTGGCTAAGATCAACTTTATATAGAATAGTCGGCCTTTTGGCTAAGATCAACTTTATATAGAATATTCGGCCTTTTGGCTAAGATCATCTTATATAGAATACTCGTACTTTTGGCTAAGATCAACTTTATATAGAATACTCATCCTTTTGGCTAAGATAATCTTTATATAGAATTCTCGTCCTTTTGGCTAATATCAACTTTATATAGAATATTCGGCCTTTTGGCTAAGATCAACTTTATATAGAATAGTCGGCCTTTTGGCTAAGATCAACTTTATATAGAATTCTCGTCCTTTTGGCTAAGATCATCTCTATATAGAATTCTCGTCCTTTTGGCTAAGATAATCTTTATATAGAATTCTCGTCCTTTTGGCTAATATCAACTTTATATAGAATACTCGTCCTTTTGGCTAAGATCAACTTTATATAGAATTCTCGTCCTTTTGGCAAAGATCAACTTTATAGAGAATGTTCGGCCTTTTGGCTAAGATCAACTTTATATAGAATATTCGGCCTTTTGGCTAAGATCATCTTATATAGAATACTCGTCCTTTTGGCTAAGATCATCTTATATAGAATACTCATCCTTTTGGCTAAGATAATCTTTATATAGAATTCTCGTCCTTTTGGCTAAGATCAACTTTATAGAGAATGTTCGGCCTTTTGGCTAATATCAACTTTATATAGAATTCTCGTCCTTTTGGCTAAGATAATCTTTATATAGAATTCTCTTCCTTTTGGCTAAGATAATCTTTATATAGAATTCTAGTCCTTTTGGCTAAGATCAACTTTATAGAGAATATTCGGCCTTTTGGCTAAGATCAACTTTATATAGAATATTCGGCCTTTTGGCTAAGATCATCTTATATAGAATATTCGGCCTTTTGGCTAAGATCAACTTTATATAGAATTCTCGTCCTTTTGGCTAAGATAATCTTTATATAGAATTCTCGTCCTTTTGGCTAATATCAACTTTATATAGAATATTCGGCCTTTTGGCTAAGATCAACTTTATATAGAATACTCGTCTTTTTGGCTAAGGTAATCTTTATATAGAATTCTCGTCCTTTTGGCTAAGATCAACTTTATAGAGAATATTCGGCCTTTTGGCTAAGATCAACTTTATATAGAATGTTCGGCCTTTTGGCTAAGATCATCTTTATATAGAATATTCGGCCTTTTGGCTAAGATCAACTTTATATAGAATATTCGGCCTTTTGGCTAAGATCATCTTATATAGAATACTCGTCCTTTTGGCTAAGATCAACTTTATATAGAATACTCATCCTTTTGGCTAAGATAATCTTTATATAGAATTCTCATCATTTTGGCTAATATCAACTTTATATAGAATATTCGGCTTTTTGGCTAAGATCATCTTATATAGAATATTCGTCCTTTTGGCTAAGATCAACTTTATATAGAATACTCATCCTTTTGGCTAAGATAATCTTTATATAGAATTCTCGTCCTTTTGGCTAATATCAACTTTATATAGAATACTCATCCTTTTGGCTAAGATAGTCTTTATATAGAATACTCGTCCTTTTGGCTAATATCAACTTTATATAGAATACTCATCCTTTTAGCTAAGATAATCTTTATATAGAATTCTCGTCCTTTTGGCTAAGATCAACCTTATAGAGAATTCTCGTCCTTTTGGCTAAGATCAACTTTATTGAGAATGTTCGGCCTTTTGGCTAAGATCATCTTTATATAGAATACTCGTCCTTTTGGCTAAGATCATCTTATATAGAATACTCATCCTTTTGGCTAAGATAATCTTTATATAGAATTCTCGTCCTTTTGGCTAAGATCAACTTTATAGAGAATGTTCGGCCTTTTGGCTAATATCAACTTTATATAGAATTCTCGTCCTTTTGGCTAAGATAATCTTTATATAGAATTCTCTTCCTTTTGGCTAAGATAATCTTTATATAGAATTCTAGTCCTTTTGGCTAAGATCAACTTTATAGAGAATATTCGGCCTTTTGGCTAAGATCATCTTATATAGAATATTCGGCCTTTTGGCTAAGATCAACTTTATATAGAATTCTCGTCCTTTTGGCTAAGATAATCTTTATATAGAATTCTCGTCCTTTTGGCTAATATCAACTTTATATAGAATATTCGGCCTTTTGGCTAAGATCAACTTTATATAGAATACTCGTCTTTTTGGCTAAGGTAATCTTTATATAGAATTCTCGTCCTTTTGGCTAAGATCAACTTTATAGAGAATATTCGGCCTTTTGGCTAAGATCAACTTTATATAGAATGTTCGGCCTTTTGGCTAAGATCATCTTTATATAGAATATTCGGCCTTTTGGCTAAGATCAACTTTATATAGAATATTCGGCCTTTTGGCTAAGATCATCTTATATAGAATACTCGTCCTTTTGGCTAAGATCAACTTTATATAGAATACTCATCCTTTTGGCTAAGATAATCTTTATATAGAATTCTCATCATTTTGGCTAATATCAACTTTATATAGAATATTCGGCTTTTTGGCTAAGATCATCTTATATAGAATATTCGTCCTTTTGGCTAAGATCAACTTTATATAGAATACTCATCCTTTTGGCTAAGATAATCTTTATATAGAATTCTCGTCCTTTTGGCTAATATCAACTTTATATAGAATACTCATCCTTTTGGCTAAGATAGTCTTTATATAGAATACTCGTCCTTTTGGCTAATATCAACTTTATATAGAATACTCATCCTTTTAGCTAAGATAATCTTTATATAGAATTCTCGTCCTTTTGGCTAAGATCAACCTTATAGAGAATTCTCGTCCTTTTGGCTAAGATCAACTTTATTGAGAATGTTCGGCCTTTTGGCTAAGATCATCTTTATATAGAATTCTCTTCCTTTTGGCTAAGATAATCTTTATATAGAATTCTCGGCCTTTTGGCTAAGATCAACTTTATATAGAATGTTCGGCCTTTTGGCTAAGATCAACTTTATTGAGAATGTTCAGCCTTTTGGCTAAGATCATCTTTATATAGAATTCTCTTCCATTTGGCTAAGATAATCTTTATATAGAATTCTAGTCCTTTTGGCTAAGATCAACTTTATAGAGAATATTCGGCATTTTGGCTAAGATCAACTTTATATAGAATAATCGGCCTTTTGGCTAAGATCATCTTATATAGAATATTCGGCCTTTTGGCTAAGATCAACTTTATATAGAATTCTCGTCCTTTTGGGTAAGATAATCTTTATATAGAATTCTCGTCCTTTTGGCTAAGATAATCTTTATATGAAATTCTCGGCCTTTTGGCTAAGATCATCTTTAGATAGAATTCTCATCCTTTTGGCTAAGATCAACTTTATAGAGAATGTTCGGCCTTTTGGCTAAGATCAACTTTATATAGAATTCTCGTCCTTTTGGCTAAGATAATGTTTATATAGAATTCTCGTCCTTTTGGCTAAGATCAACTTTATATAGAATATTCGGCCTTTTGGCTAAGATCAACTTTATATAGAATATTCGGCCTTTTGGCTAAGATCAACTTTATATAGAATTCTCGTCCTTTTGGCTAAGATAATCTTTATATAGAATTCTCGGCCTTTTGGCTAAGATCAACTTTATATAGAATGCTCGTCCTTTTGGCTAATATCAACTTTATATAGAATATTCGGCCTTTTGGCTAAGATCAACTTTATATAGAATATTCGGCCTTTTGGCTAAGATCAACTTTATATAGAATAATCGGCCTTTTGGCTAAGATCATCTTATATAGAATATTCGGCCTTTTGGCTAAGATCAACTTTATATAGAATTCTCGTCCTTTTGGGTAAGATAATCTTTATATAGAATTCTCGTCCTTTTGGCTAAGATAATCTTTATATGAAATTCTCGGCCTTTTGGCTAAGATCATCTTTAGATAGAATTCTCATCCTTTTGGCTAAGATCAACTTTATAGAGAATGTTCGGCCTTTTGGCTAAGATCAACTTTATATAGAATTCTCGTCCTTTTGGCTAAGATAATGTTTATATAGAATTCTCGTCCTTTTGGCTAAGATCAACTTTATATAGAATATTCGGCCTTTTGGCTAAGATCAACTTTATATAGAATATTCGGCCTTTTGGCTAAGATCAACTTTATATAGAATTCTCGTCCTTTTGGCTAAGATAATCTTTATATAGAATTCTCGGCCTTTTGGCTAAGATCAACTTTATATAGAATGCTCGTCCTTTTGGCTAATATCAACTTTATATAGAATATTCGGCCTTTTGGCTAAGATCAACTTTATATAGAATATTCGGCCTTTTGGCTAAGATCAACTTTATATAGAATGTTCGGCCTTTTGGCTAAGATCATCTTTATATAGAATATTCGGCCTTTTGGCTAAGATCAACTTTATATAGAATATTCGGCCTTTTGGCTAAGATCATCTTATATAGAATACTCGTCCTTTTGGCTAAGATCAACTTTATATAGAATACTCATCCTTTTGGCTAAGATAATCTTTATATAGAATTCTCGTCCTTTTGGCTAATATCAACTTTATATAGAATATTCGGCCTTTTGGCTAAGATCAACTTTATATAGAATACTCGTCTTTTTGGCTAAGATAATCTTTATATAGAATTCTCGTCCTTTTGGCTAAGATCAACTTTATAGAGAATATTCGGCATTTTGGCTAAGATCAACTTTATATAGAATTCTCGTCCTTTTGGTTAAGATAATCTTTATATAGAATTCTCGTCCTTTTGGCTAATATCAACTTTATATAGAATATTCGGCCTTTTGGCTAAGATCAACTTTATATAGAATACTCGTCTTTTTGGCTAAGATAATCTTTATATAGAATTCTCGTCCTTTTGGCTAAGATCAACTTTATAGAGAATATTCGGCCTTTTGGCTAAGATCAACTTTATATAGAATGTTCGGCCTTTTGGCTAAGATCATCTTTATATAGAATATTCGGCCTTTTGGCTAAGATCAACTTTATATAGAATATTCGGCCTTTTGGCTAAGATCATCTTATATAGAATACTCGTCCTTTTGGCTAAGATCAACTTTATATAGAATACTCATCATTTTGGCTAAGATAATCTTTATATAGAATTCTCATCATTTTGGCTAATATCAACTTTATATAGAATATTCGGCCTTTTGGCTAAGATCATCTTATATAGAATACTCGTCCTTTTGGCTAAGATAAACTTTATATAGAATACTCATCCTTTTGGCTAAGATCAACTTTATTGAGAATGTTCGGCCTTTTGGCTAAGATCATTTTTATATAGAATTCTCTTCCTTTTGGCTAAGATAATCTTTATATAGAATTCTCGGCCTTTTGGCTAAGATCATCTTATATAGAATACTCGTCCTTTTGGCTAAGATCAACTTTATATAGAATACTCATCCTTTTGGCTAAGATAATCTTTATATAGAATTCTCGTCCTTTTGGCTAATATCAACTTTATATAGAATATTCGGCCTTTTGGCTAAGATCAACTTTATATAGAATACTCGTCTTTTTGTCTAAGATAATCTTTATATAGAATTCTCGTCCTTTTGGCTAAGATCAACTTTATAGAGAATATTCGTCCTTTTGGCTAAGATCAACTTTATAGAGAATATTCGGCCTTTTGGCTAAGATCAACTTTATATAGAATGTTCGGCCTTTTGGCTAAGATCATCTTTATATAGAATATTCGGCCTTTTGGCTAAGATCAACTTTATATAGAATATTCGGCCTTTTGGCTAAGATCATCTTATATAGAATACTCGTCCTTTTGGCTAAGATCAACTTTATATAGAATACTCATCCTTTTGGCTAAGATAATCTTTATATAGAATTCTCATCATTTTGGCTAATATCAACTTTATATAGAATATTCGGCCTTTTGGCTAAGATCATCTTATATAGAATACTCGTCCTTTTGGCTAAGATAAACTTTATATAGAATACTCATCCTTTTGGCTAAGATAATCTTTATATAGAATTCTCGTCCTTTTGGCTAATATCAACTTTATATAGAATACTCATCCTTTTGGCTAAGATCAACTTTATATAGAATATTCGGCCTTTTGGCTAAGATCAACTTTATATAGAATATTCGGCCTTTTGGCTAAGATCATCTTATATAGAATACTCGTCCTTTTGGCTAAGATCAACTTTATATAGAATACTCATCCTTTTGGCTAAGATAATCTTTATATAGAATTCTCATCATTTTGGCTAATATCAACTTTATATAGAATATTCGGCCTTTTGGCTAAGATCATCTTATATAGAATACTCGTCCTTTTGGCTAAGATAAACTTTATATAGAATACTCATCCTTTTGGCTAAGATAATCTTTATATAGAATACTCGTCCTTTTGGCTAATGTCAACTTTATATAGAATACTCATCCTTTTGGCTAAGATAATCTTTATATAGAATTCTCGTCCTTTTGGCTAAGATCAACTTTATAGAGAATGTTCGGCCTTTTGGCTAAGATCAACTTTATATACAATTCTCGTCCTTTTGGCTAAGATAATCTTTATATGGAATTCTCGTCCTTTTGGCTAAGATCAACTTTATATAGAATTCTCGTCCTTTTGGCTAAGATCAACTTTATATAGAATATTCGGCCTTTTGGCTAAGATCAACTTTATATAGAATTCTCGTCCTTTTGGCTAAGATAATATTTATATAGAATTCTCGTCCTTTTGGCTAAGATCAACTTTATAGAGAATGTTCGGCCTTTTGGCTAAGATCATCGTTATATAGAATTCTCGTCCTTTTGGCTAAGATAATCTTTATATAGAATTCTCGTCCTTTTTGCTAAGATCAACTTTATATAGAATTCTCGTCCTTTTGGCTAAGATCAACTTTATATAGAATTCTCGTCCTTTTGGCTAAGATCAACTTTATATAGAATATTCGGCCTTTTGGCTAAGATCAACTTTATATAGAATATTCGGCCTTTTGGCTAAGATAATATTTATATAGAATTCTCGTCCTTTTGGCTAAGATCAACTTTATATAGAATATTCGGCCTTTTGGCTAAGATCAACTTTATATAGAATATTCGGCCTTTTGGCTAAGATCATCTTTATATAGAATTCTCGTCCTTTTGGCTAATATAATCTTTATATAGAATTCTCGTCCTTTTGGCTAAGATCAACTTTATATAGAATACTCATCCTTTTGGCTAAGATAATCTTTATATAGAATTCTCATCATTTTGGCTAATATCAACTTTATATAGAATATTCGGCCTTTTGGCTAAGATCATCTTATATAGAATACTCGTCCTTTTGGCTAAGATAAACTTTATATAGAATACTCATCCTTTTGGCTAAGATAATCTTTATATAGAATTCTCGTTCTTTTGGCTAATATCAACTTTATATAGAATACTCATCCTTTTGGCTAAGATAGTCTTTATATAGAATACTCGTCCTTTTGGCTAATGTCAACTTTATATAGAATACTCATCCTTTTGGCTAAGATAATCTTTATATAGAATTCTCGTCCTTTTGGCTAAGATCAACTTTATAGAGAATGTTCGGCCTTTTGGCTAAGATCAACTTTATATAGAATTCTCGTCCTTTTGGCTAAGATAATCTTTATATGGAATTCTCGTCCTTTTGGTTAATATCAACTTTATATAGAATTCTCGTCCTTTTGGCTAAGATCAACTTTATATAGAATATTCGGCCTTTTGGCTAAGATCAACTTTATATAGAATTCTCGTCCTTTTGGCTAAGATAATATTTATATAGAATTCTCGTCCTTTTGGCTAAGATCAACTTTATAGAGAATGTTCGGCCTTTTGGCTAAGATCATCGTTATATAGAATTCTCGTCCTTTTGGCTAAGATCAACTTTATATAGAATTCTCGTCCTTTTGGCTAAGATCAACTTTATATAGAATATTCGGCCTTTTGGCTAAGATCAACTTTATATAGAATATTCGGCCTTTTGGCTAAGATCAACTTTATATAGAATTCTCGTCCTTTTGGCTAAGATAATCTTTATATTGAATTCTCGTCCTTTTGGCTAAGATAATCTTTATATAGAATTCTCGTCCTTTTGGCTAATATCAACTTTATAGAGAATTCTCGGCCTTTTGGCTAAGATAATCTTTATATAGAATTCTCGTCCTTTTGGCTAAGATCAACTTTATAGAGAATGTTCGGCCTTTTGGCTAAGATCATCGTTATATAGAATTCTCGTCCTTTTGGCTAAGATAATCTTTATATAGAATTCTCGTCCTTTTGGCTAAGATCAACTTTATATAGAATTCTCGTCCTTTTGGCTAAGATCAACTTTATATAGAATTCTCGTCCTTTTGGCTAAGATCAACTTTATATAGAATATTCGGCCTTTTGGCTAAGATCAACTTTATATAGAATATTCGGCCTTTTGGCTAAGATCAACTTTATATAGAATTCTCGTCCTTTTGGCTAAGATAATCTTTATATTGAATTCTCGTCCTTTTGGCTAAGATAATCTTTATATAGAATTCTCGTCCTTTTGGCTAATATCAACTTTATAGAGAATTCTCGGCCTTTTGGCTAAGATAATCTTTATATAGAATTCTCGTCCTTTTGGCTAAGATCAACTTTATAGAGAATGTTCGGCCTTTTGGCTAAGATCATCGTTATATAGAATTCTCGTCCTTTTGGCTAAGATAATCTTTATATAGAATTCTCGTCCTTTTGGCTAAGATCAACTTTATATAGAATTCTCGTCCTTTTGGCTAAGATCAACTTTATATAGAATTCTCGTCCTTTTGGCTAAGATAATCTTTATATTGAATTCTCGTCCTTTTGGCTAAGATAATCTTTATATAGAATTCTCGTCCTTTTGGCTAATATCAACTTTATAGAGAATTCTCGGCCTTTTGGCTAAGATAATCTTTATATAGAATTCTCGTCCTTTTGGCTAAGATCAACTTTATAGAGAATGTTCGGCCTTTTGGCTAAGATCAACTTTATATAGAATTCTCGTCCTTTTGGCTAAGATAATATTTATATAGAATTCTCGTCCTTTTGGCTAAGATCAACTTTATATAGAATATTCGGCCTTTTGTCTAAGATCAACTTTATATAGAATATTCGGCCTTTTGTCTAAGATCAACTTTATATAGAATTCTAGTCCTTTTGGCTAAGATAATATTTATATAGAATTCTCGTCCTTTTGGCTAAGATCAACTTTATTGAGAATGTTCGGCCTTTTGGCTAAGATCATCGTTATATAGGATTCTCGTCCTTTTGGCTAAGATAATATTTATATAGAATTCTCGTCCTTTTGGCTAAGATCAACTTTATAGAGAATTCTCGGCCTTTTGGCTAAGATAATCTTTATATAGAATTCTCATCCTTTTGGCTAAGATCAACTTTATAGAGAATGTTCGGCCTTTTGGCTAAGATCAACTTTATATAGAATTCTCGTCCTTTTGGCTAAGATAATATTTATATAGAATTCTCGTCCTTTTGGCTAAGATCAACTTTATATAGAATATTCGGCCTTTTGGCTAAGATCAACTTTATATAGAATATTCGGCCTTTTGGCTAAGATCAACTTTATATAGAATATTCGGCCTTTTGGCTAAGATCAACTTTATATAGAATTCTCGTCCTTTTGGCTAAGATAATCTTTATATAGAATTCTCGTCCATTTGGCTAAGATCAACTTTATATAGAATTCTCGTCCTTTTGGCTAAGATAATCTTTATATAGAATTCTCGTCCTTTTGGCTAAGATCAACTTTATAGAGAATTCTCGGCCTTTTGGCTAAGATAATCTTTATATAGAATTCTCGTCCTTTTGGCTAAGATCAACTTTATAGAGAATGTTCGGCCTTTTGGCTAAGATCAACTTTATAGAGAATTCTCGTCCTTTTGGCTAAGATAATATTTATATAGAATTCTCGTCCTTTTGGCTAAGATCAACTTTATATAGAATATTCGGCCTTTTGGCTAAGATCAACTTTATATAGAATTCTCGTCCTTTTGGCTAAGATCATCGTTATATAGGATTCTCGTCCTTTTGGCTAAGATAATATTTATATAGAATTCTCGTCCTTTTGGCTAAGATCAACTTTATATAGAATTCTCGTCCTTTTGGCTAAGATAATCTTTATATTGAATTCTCGTCCTTTTGGCTAAGATAATCTTTATATAGAATTCTCGTCCTTTTGGCTAATATCAACTTTATAAAGAATTCTCGGCCTTTTGGCTAAGATAATCTTTATATAGAATTCTCGTCCTTTTGGCTAAGATCAACTTTATAGAGAATGTTCGGCCTTTTGGCTAAGATCATCGTTATATAGAATTCTCGTCCTTTTGGCTAAGATAATCTTTATATAGAATTCTCGTCCTTTTGGCTAAGATCAACTTTATATAGAATTCTCGTCCTTTTGGCTAAGATCAACTTTATATAGAATTCTCGTCCTTTTGGCTAAGATCAACTTTATATAGAATATTCGGCCTTTTGGCTAAGATCAACTTTATATAGAATATTCGGCCTTTTGGCTAAGATCAACTTTATATAGAATTCTCGTCCTTTTGGCTAAGATAATCTTTATATTGAATTCTCGTCCTTTTGTCTAAGATAATCTTTATATAGAATTCTCGTCCTTTTGGCTAATATCAACTTTATAGAGAATTCTCGGCCTTTTGGCTAAGATAATCTTTATATAGAATTCTCGTCCTTTTGGCTAAGATCAACTTTATAGAGAATGTTCGGCCTTTTGGCTAAGATCAACTTTATATAGAATTCTCGTCCTTTTGGCTAAGATAATATTTATATAGAATTCTCGTCCTTTTGGCTAAGATCAACTTTATATAGAATATTCGGCCTTTTGTCTAAGATCAACTTTATATAGAATATTCGGCCTTTTGGCTAAGATCAACTTTATATAGAATTCTAGTCCTTTTGGCTAAGATAATATTTATATAGAATTCTCGTCCTTTTGGCTAAGATCAACTTTATTGAGAATGTTCGGCCTTTTGGCTAAGATCATCGTTATATAGGATTCTCGTCCTTTTGGCTAAGATAATATTTATATAGAATTCTCGTCCTTTTGGCTAAGATCAACTTTATAGAGAATTCTCGGCCTTTTGGCTAAGATAATCTTTATATAGAATTCTCATCCTTTTGGCTAAGATCAACTTTATAGAGAATGTTCGGCCTTTTGGCTAAGATCAACTTTATATAGAATTCTCGTCCTTTTGGCTAAGATAATATTTATATAGAATTCTCGTCCTTTTGGCTAAGATCAACTTTATATAGAATATTCGGCCTTTTGGCTAAGATCAACTTTATATAGAATATTCGGCCTTTTGGCTATGATCAACTTTATATAGAATATTCGGCCTTTTGGCTAAGATCAACTTTATATAGAATTCTCGTCCTTTTGGCTAAGATAATCTTTATATAGAATTCTCGTCCATTTGGCTAAGATCAACTTTATATAGAATTCTCGTCCTTTTGGCTAAGATCAACTTTATAGAGAATTCTCGGCCTTTTGGCTAAGATAATCTTTATATAGAATTCTCGGCATTTTGGCTTAGATCAACTTTATATAGAATTCTCGTCCATTTGGCTAAGATCATCTTTATATAGAATTCTCGTCCTTTTGGCTAATATCAACTTTATAGAGAATTCTCGGCCTTTTGGCTAAGATAATCTTTATATAGAATTCTCGTCCTTTTGGCTAAGATCAACTTTATAGAGAATGTTCGGCCTTTTGGCTAAGATCAACTTTATATAGAATTCTCGTCCTTTTGGCTAAGATAATATTTATATAGAATTCTCGTCCTTTTGGCTAAGATCAACTTTATATAGAATATTCGGCCTTTTGTCTAAGATCAACTTTATATAGAATATTCGGCCTTTTGGCTAAGATCAACTTTATATAGAATTCTAGTCCTTTTGGCTAAGATAATATTTATATAGAATTCTCGTCCTTTTGGCTAAGATCAACTTTATTGAGAATGTTCGGCCTTTTGGCTAAGATCATCGTTATATAGGATTCTCGTCCTTTTGGCTAAGATAATATTTATATAGAATTCTCGTCCTTTTGGCTAAGATCAACTTTATAGAGAATTCTCGGCCTTTTGGCTAAGATAATCTTTATATAGAATTCTCATCCTTTTGGCTAAGATCAACTTTATAGAGAATGTTCGGCCTTTTGGCTAAGATCAACTTTATATAGAATTCTCGTCCTTTTGGCTAAGATAATATTTATATAGAATTCTCGTCCTTTTGGCTAAGATCAACTTTATATAGAATATTCGGCCTTTTGGCTAAGATCAACTTTATATAGAATATTCGGCCTTTTGGCTAAGATCAACTTTATATAGAATTCTCGTCCTTTTGGCTAAGATAATCTTTATATAGAATTCTCGTCCATTTGGCTAAGATCAACTTTATATAGAATTCTCGTCCTTTTGGCTAAGATAATCTTTATATAGAATTCTCGTCCTTTTGGCTAAGATCAACTTTATAGAGAATTCTCGGCCTTTTGGCTAAGATAATCTTTATATAGAATTCTCGTCCTTTTGGCTAAGATCAACTTTATAGAGAATGTTCGGCCTTTTGGCTAAGATCAACTTTATAGAGAATTCTCGTCCTTTTGGCTAAGATAATATTTATATAGAATTCTCGTCCTTTTGGCTAAGATCAACTTTATATAGAATATTCGGCCTTTTGGCTAAGATCAACTTTATATAGAATTCTCGTCCTTTTGGCTAAGATCATCGTTATATAGGATTCTCGTCCTTTTTGCTAAGATAATATTTATATAGAATTCTCGTCCTTTTGGCTAAGATCAACTTTATAGAGAATTCTCGGCCTTTTGGCTAAGATAATCTTTATATAGAATTCTCGGCATTTTGGCTTAGATCAACTTTATATAGAATTCTCGTCCATTTGGCTAAGATCATCTTTATATAGAATTCTCGTCCTTTTGGCTAAGATAATCTTTATATAGAATTCTCGTCCTTTTGGCTAAGATCAACTTTATAGAGAATGTTCGGCCTTTTGGCTAAGATCAACTTTATATAGAATACTCATCCTTTTGGCTAAGATAATCTTTATATAGAATTCTCGGCCTTTTGGCTAAGATCAACTTTATATAGAATTCTCGTCCTTTTGGCTAACATCAACTTTATATAGAATTCTCGTCCTTTTGGCTAAGATCAACTTTATATAGAATTCTCGTCCTTTTGGCTAAGATCAACTTTATATAGAATTCTCGTCCTTTTTGGCTAAGATCAACTTTATAGAGAATGTTCGGCCTTTTGGCTAAGATTAACTTTATATAGAATTCTCGTCCTTTTGGCTAAGATAATATTTATATAGAATTCTCGTCCTTTTGGCTAAGATCAATTTATAGAGAATGTTCGGCATTTTGGCTAAGATCATCGTTATATAGGATTCTCGTCCTTTTGGCTAAGATAATCTTTATATAGAATATTCGGCCTTTTGGCTAAGATCAACTTTATATAGAATTCTCGTCCTTTTGGCTAAGATAATCTTTATATAGAATTCTCGTCCTTTTGGCTAAGATAATCTTTATATAGAATTCTCGTCCTTTTGGCTAAGATCAACTTTATAGAGAATTCTCGTCCTTTTGGCTAAGATAATCTTTATATAGAATTCTCGTCCTTTTGGCTAAGATCAACTTTATAGAGAATGTTCGGCCTTTTGGCTAAGATCATCTTTATATAGAATTCTCGTCCTTTTGGCTAAGATAATCTTTATATAGAATTCTCGTCCTTTTGGCTAAGATCAACTTTATAGAGAATGTTCGGCCTTTTGGCTAAGATCAACTTTATATAGAATTCTCGTCCTTTTGGCTAAGATAATATTTATATAGAATTCTCATCCTTTTGGCTAAGATCAACTTTATAGAGAATGTTCGGCCTTTTGGCTAAGATCATCGTTATATAGAATTCTCGTCCTTTTGGCTAAGATAATCTTTATATAGAATTCTCTTCCTTTTGGCTAAGATCAACTTTATATAGAATATTCGGCCTCTTGGCTAAGATCAACTTTATATAGAATATTCGGCCTTTTGGCTAAGATCAACTTTATATATAATTCTCGTCCTTTTGGCTAAGATAATCTTTATATAGAATTCTCGGCCTTTTGGCTAAGATCAACTTTATATAGAATTCTCGTCCATTTGGCTAAGATCATCTTTATATAGAATTCTCGTCCTTTTGGCTAAGATAATCTTTATATAGAATTCTCGTCCTTGTGGCTAAGATCAACTTTATAGAGAATGTTCGGCCTTTTGGCTAAGATCAACTTTATATAGAATACTCATCCTTTTGGCTAAGATAATCTTTATATAGAATTCTCGGCCTTTTGGCTAAGATCAACTTTATATAGAATTCTCGTCCTTTTGGCTAAGATCAACTTTATATAGAATTCTCGTCCTTTTGGCTAAGATCAACTTTATATAAAATTCTCGTCCTTTTGGCTAAGATCAACTTTATATAGAATATTCGGCCTTTTGGCTAAGATCAACTTTATATAGAATATTCGGCCTTTTGGCTAAGATCAACTCTATATAGAATGCTCGTCCTTTTGGCTAAGATAATATTTATATAGAATTCTCATCCTTTTGGCTAAGATCAACTTTATAGAGAATGTTCGGCCTTTTGGATAAGATCATCGTTATATAGAATTCTCGTCCTTTTGGCTAAGATAATCTTTATATAGAATTCTCGTCCTTTTGGCTAAGATCAACTTTATATAGAATATTCGGCCTCTTGGCTAAGATCAACTTTATATAGAATATTCGGCCTTTTGGCTAAGATCAACTTTATATAGAATTCTCGTCCTTTTGGCTAAGATAATCTTTATATAGAATTCTCGGCCTTTTGGCTAAGATCAACTTTATATAGAATTCTCGTCCATTTGGCTAAGATCATCTTTATATAGAATTCTCGTCCTTTTGGCTAAGATAATCTTTATATAGAATTCTCGTCCTTTTGGCTAAGATCAACTTTATAGAGAATGTTCGGCCTTTTGGCTAAGATCAACTTTATATAGAATACTCATCCTTTTGGCTAAGATAATCTTTATATAGAATTCTCGGCCTTTTGGCTAAGATCAACTTTATATAGAATTCTCGTCCTTTTGGCTAAGATCAACTTTATATAGAATTCTCGTCCTTTTGGCTAAGATCAACTTTATATAAAATTCTCGTCCTTTTGGCTAAGATCAACTTTATATAGAATATTCGGCCTTTTGGCTAAGATCAACTTTATATAGAATATTCGGCCTTTTGGCTAAGATCAACTCTATATAGAATGCTCGTCCTTTTGGCTAAGATAATATTTATATAGAATTCTCATCCTTTTGGCTAAGATCAACTTTATAGAGAATGTTCGGCCTTTTGGATAAGATCATCGTTATATAGAATTCTCGTCCTTTTGGCTAAGATAATCTTTATATAGAATTCTCGTCCTTTTGGCTAAGATCAACTTTATATAGAATATTCGGCCTCTTGGCTAAGATCAACTTTATATAGAATATTCGGCCTTTTGGCTAAGATCAACTTTATATAGAATTCTCGTCCTTTTGGCTAAGATAATCTTTATATAGAATTCTCGTCCTTTTGGCTAAGATCAACTTTATAGAGAATTCTCGGCCTTTTGGCTAAGATAATCTTTATATAGAATTCTCGTCCTTTTGGCTAAGATCAACTTTATAGAGAATGTTCGGCCTTTTGGCTAAGATCAACTTTATAGAGAATTCTCGTCCTTTTGGCTAAGATAATATTTATATAGAATTCTCGTCCTTTTGGCTAAGATCAACTTTATATAGAATATTCGGCCTTTTGGCTAAGATCAACTTTATATAGAATTCTCGTCCTTTTGGCTAAGATCATCGTTATATAGGATTCTCGTCCTTTTTGCTAAGATAATATTTATATAGAATTCTCGTCCTTTTGGCTAAGATCAACTTTATAGAGAATTCTCGGCCTTTTGGCTAAGATAATCTTTATATAGAATTCTCGGCATTTTGGCTTAGATCAACTTTATATAGAATTCTCGTCCATTTGGCTAAGATCATCTTTATATAGAATTCTCGTCCTTTTGGCTAAGATAATCTTTATATAGAATTCTCGTCCTTTTGGCTAAGATCAACTTTATAGAGAATGTTCGGCCTTTTGGCTAAGATCAACTTTATATAGAATACTCATCCTTTTGGCTAAGATAATCTTTATATAGAATTCTCGGCCTTTTGGCTAAGATCAACTTTATATAGAATTCTCGTCCTTTTGGCTAACATCAACTTTATATAGAATTCTCGTCCTTTTGGCTAAGATCAACTTTATATAGAATTCTCGTCCTTTTGGCTAAGATCAACTTTATATAGAATTCTCGTCCTTTTTGGCTAAGATCAACTTTATAGAGAATGTTCGGCCTTTTGGCTAAGATTAACTTTATATAGAATTCTCGTCCTTTTGGCTAAGATAATATTTATATAGAATTCTCGTCCTTTTGGCTAAGATCAATTTATAGAGAATGTTCGGCATTTTGGCTAAGATCATCGTTATATAGGATTCTCGTCCTTTTGGCTAAGATAATCTTTATATAGAATATTCGGCCTTTTGGCTAAGATCAACTTTATATAGAATTCTCGTCCTTTTGGCTAAGATAATCTTTATATAGAATTCTCGTCCTTTTGGCTAAGATAATCTTTATATAGAATTCTCGTCCTTTTGGCTAAGATCAACTTTATAGAGAATTCTCGTCCTTTTGGCTAAGATAATCTTTATATAGAATTCTCGTCCTTTTGGCTAAGATCAACTTTATAGAGAATGTTCGGCCTTTTGGCTAAGATCATCTTTATATAGAATTCTCGTCCTTTTGGCTAAGATAATCTTTATATAGAATTCTCGTCCTTTTGGCTAAGATCAACTTTATAGAGAATGTTCGGCCTTTTGGCTAAGATCAACTTTATATAGAATTCTCGTCCTTTTGGCTAAGATAATATTTATATAGAATTCTCATCCTTTTGGCTAAGATCAACTTTATAGAGAATGTTCGGCCTTTTGGCTAAGATCATCGTTATATAGAATTCTCGTCCTTTTGGCTAAGATAATCTTTATATAGAATTCTCTTCCTTTTGGCTAAGATCAACTTTATATAGAATATTCGGCCTCTTGGCTAAGATCAACTTTATATAGAATATTCGGCCTTTTGGCTAAGATCAACTTTATATATAATTCTCGTCCTTTTGGCTAAGATAATCTTTATATAGAATTCTCGGCCTTTTGGCTAAGATCAACTTTATATAGAATTCTCGTCCATTTGGCTAAGATCATCTTTATATAGAATTCTCGTCCTTTTGGCTAAGATAATCTTTATATAGAATTCTCGTCCTTTTGGCTAAGATCAACTTTATAGAGAATGTTCGGCCTTTTGGCTAAGATCAACTTTATATAGAATACTCATCCTTTTGGCTAAGATAATCTTTATATAGAATTCTCGGCCTTTTGGCTAAGATCAACTTTATATAGAATTCTCGTCCTTTTGGCTAAGATCAACTTTATATAGAATTCTCGTCTTTTTGGCTAAGATCAACTTTATATAAAATTCTCGTCCTTTTGGCTAAGATCAACTTTATATAGAATATTCGGCCTTTTGGCTAAGATCAACTTTATATAGAATATTCGGCCTTTTGGCTAAGATCAACTCTATATAGAATGCTCGTCCTTTTGGCTAAGATAATATTTATATAGAATTCTCATCCTTTTGGCTAAGATCAACTTTATAGAGAATGTTCGGCCTTTTGGATAAGATCATCGTTATATAGAATTCTCGTCCTTTTGGCTAAGATAATCTTTATATAGAATTCTCGTCCTTTTGGCTAAGATCAACTTTATATAGAATATTTGGCCTCTTGGCTAAGATCAACTTTATATAGAATATTCGGCCTTTTGGCTAAGATCAACTTTATATATAATTCTCGTCATTTTGGCTAAGATAATCTTTATATAGAATTCTCGGCCTTTTGGCTAAGATCAACTTTATATAGAATTCTCGTCCATTTGGCTAAGATCAACTTTATATAGAATTCTCGTCCTTTTGGCTAAGATAATCTTTATATAGAATTCTCGTCCTTTTGGCTAAGATCAACTTTATAGAGAATGTTCGGCCTTTTGGCTAAGATCATCTTTATATAGAATTCTCGTCCTTTTGGCTAAGATAATCTTTATATAGAATTCTCGTCCTTTTGGCTAAGATCAACTTTATAGAGAATTCTCGGCCTTTTGGCTAAGATCAACTTTATATAGAATATTCGGCCTTTTGGCAAAGATCAACTTTATATAGAATTCTCGTCCTTTTGGCTAAGATCAACTTTATATAGAATATTCGGCCTTTTGGCTAAGATCAACTTTATATAGAATTCTCGTCCTTTTGGCTAAGATCAACTTTATATAGAATATTCGGCCTTTTGGCTAAGATCAACTTTATATAGAATTCTCGTCCTTTTGGCTAAGATAATATTTATATAGAATTCTCGTCCTTTTGGCTAAGATCAACTTTATAGAGAATGTTCGGCCTTTTGGCTAAGATCATCGTTATATAGAATTCTCGTCCTTTTGGCTAAGATAATCTTTATATAGAATTCTCGTCCTTTTGGCTAAGATCAACTTTATATAGAATATTCGGCCTCTTGGCTAAGATCAACTTTATATAGAATTCTCGTCCTTTTGGCTAATATCAACTTTATATAGAATATTCGGCCTTTTGGCTAATATCAACTTTATATAGAATACTCATCCTTTTGGCTAAGATAATCTTTATATAGAATTCTCGGCCTTTTGGCTAAGATCAACTTTATATAGAATTCTCGTCCTTTTGGCTAAGATCAACTTTATATAGAATATTCGGCCTTTTGGCTAAGATCAACTTTATATAGAATATTCGGCCTTTTGGCTAAGATCAACTCTATATAGAATGCTCGTCCTTTTGGCTAAGATAATATTTATATAGAATTCTCATCCTTTTGGCTAAGATCAACTTTATAGAGAATGTTCGGCCTTTTGGATAAGATCATCGTTATATAGAATTCTCGTCCTTTTGGCTAAGATAATCTTTATATAGAATTCTCGTCCTTTTTGGCTAAGATCAACTTTATATAGAATATTCGGCCTCTTGGCTAAGATCAACTTTATATAGAATATTCGGCCTTTTGGCTAAGATCAACTTTATATATAATTCTCGTCCTTTTGGCTAAGATAATCTTTATATAGAATTCTCGGCCTTTTGGCTAAGATCAACTTTATATAGAATTCTCGTCCATTTGGCTAAGATCAACTTTATATAGAATTCTCGTCCTTTTGGCTAAGATAATCTTTATATAGAATTCTCGTCCTTTTGGCTAAGATCAACTTTATAGAGAATGTTCGGCCTTTTGGCTAAGATCATCTTTATATAGAATTCTCGTCCTTTTGGCTAAGATAATCTTTATATAGAATTCTCGTCCTTTTGGCTAAGATCAACTTTATAGAGAATTCTCGGCCTTTTGGCTAAGATCAACTTTATATAGAATATTCGGCCTTTTGGCAAAGATCAACTTTATATAGAATATTCGGCCTTTTGGCTAAGATCAACTTTATATAGAATTCTCGTCCTTTTGGCTAAGATCAACTTTATATAGAATATTCGGCCTTTTGGCTAAGATCAACTTTATATAGAATTCTCGTCCTTTTGGCTAAGATCAACTTTATATAGAATATTCGGCCTTTTGGCTAAGATCAACTTTATATAGAATTCTCGTCCTTTTGGCTAAGATAATATTTATATAGAATTCTCGTCCTTTTGGCTAAGATCAACTTTATAGAGAATGTTCGGCCTTTTGGCTAAGATCATCGTTATATAGAATTCTCGTCCTTTTGGCTAAGATAATCTTTATATAGAATTCTCGTCCTTTTGGCTAAGATCAACTTTATATAGAATATTCGGCCTCTTGGCTAAGATCAACTTTATATAGAATTCTCGTCCTTTTGGCTAATATCAACTTTATATAGAATATTCGGCCTTTTGGCTAATATCAACTTTATATAGAATACTCATCCTTTTGGCTAAGATAATCTTTATATAGAATTCTCGGCCTTTTGGCTAAGATCAACTTTATATAGAATTCTCGTCATTTTGGCTAAGATCACCTTTATATAGAATTCTCGTCCTTTTGGCTAAGATCAACTTTATATAGAATATTCGTCCTTTTGGCTAAGATCAACTTTATATAGAATATTCGGCCTTTTGGCTAAGATCAACTTTATATAGAATTCTCGTCCTTTTGGCTAAGATAATATTTATATAGAATTCTCATCCTTTTGGCTAAGATCAACTTTATAGAGAATGTTCGGCCTTTTGGCTAAGATCATCGTTATATAGAATTCTCGTCCTTTTGGCTAAGATAATCTTTATATAGAATTCTCTTCCTTTTGGCTAAGATCAACTTTATATAGAATATTCGGCCTCTTGGCTAATATCAACTTTATATAGAATATTCGGCCTTTTGGCTAAGATCAACTTTATATATAATTCTCGTCCTTTTGGCTAAGATAATCTTTATATAGAATTCTCGGCCTTTTGGCTAAGATCAACTTTATATAGAATTCTCGTCCATTTGGCTAAGATCATCTTTATATAGAATTCTCGTCCTTTTGGCTAAGATAATCTTTATATAGAATTCTCGTCCTTTTGGCTAAGATCAACTTTATAGAGAATGTTCGGCCTTTTGGCTAAGATCAACTTTATATAGAATACTCATCCTTTTGGCTAAGATAATCTTTATATAGAATTCTCGGCCTTTTGGCTAAGATCAACTTTATATAGAATTCTCGTCCTTTTGGCTAAGATCAACTTTATATAGAATTCTCGTCCTTTTGGCTAAGATCAACTTTATATAGAATTCTCGTCCTTTTGGCTAAGATCAACTTTATATAGAATATTCGGCCTTTTGGCTAAGATCAACTTTATATAGAATATTCGGCCTTTTGGCTAAGATCAACTTTATATAGAATGCTCGTCCTTTTGGCTAAGATAATATTTATATAGAATTCTCATCCTTTTGGCTAAGATCAACTTTATAGAGAATGTTCGGCCTTTTGGATAAGATCATCGTTATATAGAATTCTCGTCCTTTTGGCTAAGATAATCTTTATATAGAATTCTCGTCCTTTTGGCTAAGATCAACTTTATATAGAATATTCGGCCTCTTGGCTAAGATCAACTTTATATAGAATATTCGGCCTTTTGGCTAAGATCAACTTTATATATAATTCTCGTCCTTTTGGCTAAGATAATCTTTATATAGAATTCTCGGCCTTTTGGCTAAGATCAACTTTATATAGAATTCTCGTCCATTTGGCTAAGATCAACTTTATATAGAATTCTCGTCCTTTTGGCTAAGATAATCTTTATATAGAATTCTCGTCCTTTTGGCTAAGATCAACTTTATAGAGAATGTTCGGCCTTTTGGCTAAGATCATCTTTATATAGAATTCTCGTCCTTTTGGCTAAGATAATCTTTATATAGAATTCTCGTCCTTTTGGCTAAGATCAACTTTATAGAGAATTCTCGGCCTTTTGGCTAAGATCAACTTTATATAGAATATTCGGCCTTTTGGCAAAGATCAACTTTATATAGAATATTCGGCCTTTTGGCTAAGATCAACTTTATATAGAATTCTCGTCCTTTTGGCTAAGATCAACTTTATATAGAATATTCGGCCTTTTGGCTAAGATCAACTTTATATAGAATTCTCGTCCTTTTGGCTAAGATCAACTTTATAGAGAATGTTCGGCCTTTTGGCTAAGATCATCGTTATATAGAATTCTCGTCCTTTTGGCTAAGATAATCTTTATATAGAATTCTCGTCCTTTTGGCTAAGATCAACTTTATATAGAATATTCGGCCTCTTGGCTAAGATCAACTTTATATAGAATTCTCGTCCTTTTGGCTAATATCAACTTTATATAGAATATTCGGCCTTTTGGCTAATATCAACTTTATATAGAATACTCATCCTTTTGGCTAAGATAATCTTTATATAGAATTCTCGGCCTTTTGGCTAAGATCAACTTTATATAGAATTCTCGTCCTTTTGGCTAAGATCAACTTTATATAGAATATTCGGCCTTTTGGCTAAGATCAACTTTATATAGAATATTCGGCCTTTTGGCTAAGATCAACTCTATATAGAATGCTCGTCCTTTTGGCTAAGATAATATTTATATAGAATTCTCATCCTTTTGGCTAAGATCAACTTTATAGAGAATGTTCGGCCTTTTGGATAAGATCATCGTTATATAGAATTCTCGTCCTTTTGGCTAAGATAATCTTTATATAGAATTCTCGTCCTTTTTGGCTAAGATCAACTTTATATAGAATATTCGGCCTCTTGGCTAAGATCAACTTTATATATAATTCTCGTCCTTTTGGCTAAGATAATCTTTATATAGAATTCTCGGCCTTTTGGCTAAGATCAACTTTATATAGAATTCTCGTCCATTTGGCTAAGATCAACTTTATAGAGAATGTTCGGCCTTTTGGCTAAGATCATCGTTATATAGAATTCTCGTCCTTTTGGCTAAGATAATCTTTATATAGAATTCTCGTCCTTTTGGCTAAGATCAACTTTATATAGAATATTCGGCCTCTTGGCTAAGATCAACTTTATATAGAATTCTCGTCCTTTTGGCTAATATCAACTTTATATAGAATATTCGGCCTTTTGGCTAATATCAACTTTATATAGAATACTCATCCTTTTGGCTAAGATAATCTTTATATAGAATTCTCGGCCTTTTGGCTAAGATCAACTTTATATAGAATTCTCGTCCTTTTGGCTAAGATCAACTTTATATAGAATTCTCGTCATTTTGGCTAAGATCAACTTTATATAGAATTCTCGTCCTTTTGGCTAAGATCAACTTTATATAGAATATTCGTCCTTTTGGCTAAGATCAACTTTATATAGAATATTCGGCCTTTTGGCTAAGATCAACTTTATATAGAATTCTCGTCCTTTTGGCTAAGATAATATTTATATAGAATTCTCATCCTTTTGGCTAAGATAATATTTATATAGAATTCTCATCCTTTTGGCTAAGATCAACTTTATAGAGAATGTTCGGCCTTTTGGATAAGATCATCGTTATATAGAATTCTCGTCCTTTTGGCTAAGATAATCTTTATATAGAATTCTCGGCCTTTTGGCTAAGATCAACTTTATATAGAATTCTCGTCCATTTGGCTAAGATCAACTTTATATAGAATTCTCGTCCTTTTGGCTAAGATAATCTTTATATAGAATTCTCGTCCTTTTGGCTAAGATCAACTTTATAGAGAATGTTCGGCCTTTTGGCTAAGATCATCTTTATATAGAATTCTCGTCCTTTTGGCTAAGATAATCTTTATATAGAATTCTCGTCCTTTTGGCTAAGATCAACTTTATAGAGAATTCTCGGCCTTTTGGCTAAGATCAACTTTATATAGAATATTCGGCCTTTTGGCAAAGATCAACTTTATATAGAATATTCGGCCTTTTGGCTAAGATCAACTTTATATAGAATTCTCGTCCTTTTGGCTAAGATAATATTTATATAGAATTCTCGTCCTTTTGGCTAAGATCAACTTTATAGAGAATGTTCGGCCTTTTGGCTAAGATCATCGTTATATAGAATTCTCGTCCTTTTGGCTAAGATAATCTTTATATAGAATTCTCGTCCTTTTGGCTAAGATCAACTTTATATAGAATATTCGGCCTCTTGGCTAAGATCAACTTTATATAGAATTCTCGTCCTTTTGGCTAATATCAACTTTATATAGAATATTCGGCCTTTTGGCTAATATCAACTTTATATAGAATACTCATCCTTTTGGCTAAGATAATCTTTATATAGAATTCTCGGCCTTTTGGCTAAGATCAACTTTATATAGAATTCTCGTCCTTTTGGCTAAGATCAACTTTATATAGAATTCTCGTCATTTTGGCTAAGATCAACTTTATATAGAATTCTCGTCCTTTTGGCTAAGATCAACTTTATATAGAATATTCGTCCTTTTGGCTAAGATCAACTTTATATAGAATATTCGGCCTTTTGGCTAAGATCAACTTTATATAGAATTCTCGTCCTTTTGGCTAAGATAATATTTATATAGAATTCTCATCCTTTTGGCTAAGATCAACTTTATAGAGAATGTTCGGCCTTTTGGCTAAGATCATCGTTATATAGAATTCTCGTCCTTTTGGCTAAGATAATCTTTATATAGAATTCTCTTCCTTTTGGCTAAGATCAACTTTATATAGAATATTCGGCCTCTTGGCTAATATCAACTTTATATAGAATATTCGGCCTTTTGGCTAAGATCAACTTTATATATAATTCTCGTCCTTTTGGCTAAGATAATCTTTATATAGAATTCTCGGCCTTTTGGCTAAGATCAACTTTATATAGAATTCTCGTCCATTTGGCTAAGATCATCTTTATATAGAATTCTCGTCCTTTTGGCTAAGATAATCTTTATATAGAATTCTCGTCCTTTTGGCTAAGATCAACTTTATAGAGAATGTTCGGCCTTTTGGCTAAGATCAACTTTATATAGAATACTCATCCTTTTGGCTAAGATAATCTTTATATAGAATTCTCGGCCTTTTGGCTAAGATCAACTTTATATAGAATTCTCGTCCTTTTGGCTAAGATCAACTTTATATAGAATTCTCGTCCTTTTGGCTAAGATCAACTTTATATAGAATTCTCGTCCTTTTGGCTAAGATCAACTTTATATAGAATATTCGGCCTTTTGGCTAAGATCAACTTTATATAGAATATTCGGCCTTTTGGCTAAGATCAACTTTATATAGAATGCTCGTCCTTTTGGCTAAGATAATATTTATATAGAATTCTCATCCTTTTGGCTAAGATCAACTTTATAGAGAATGTTCGGCCTTTTGGATAAGATCATCGTTATATAGAATTCTCGTCCTTTTGGCTAAGATAATCTTTATATAGAATTCTCGTCCTTTTGGCTAAGATCAACTTTATATAGAATATTCGGCCTCTTGGCTAAGATCAACTTTATATAGAATATTCGGCCTTTTGGCTAAGATCAACTTTATATATAATTCTCGTCCTTTTGGCTAAGATAATCTTTATATAGAATTCTCGGCCTTTTGGCTAAGATCAACTTTATATAGAATTCTCGTCCATTTGGCTAAGATCAACTTTATATAGAATTCTCGTCCTTTTGGCTAAGATAATCTTTATATAGAATTCTCGTCCTTTTGGCTAAGATAATCTTTATATAGAATTCTCGTCCTTTTGGCTAAGATCAACTTTATATAGAATATTCGGCCTCTTGGCTAAGATCAACTTTATATAGAATTCTCGTCCTTTTGGCTAATATCAACTTTATATAGAATATTCGGCCTTTTGGCTAATATCAACTTTATATAGAATACTCATCCTTTTGGCTAAGATAATCTTTATATAGAATTCTCGGCCTTTTGGCTAAGATCAACTTTATATAGAATTCTCGTCCTTTTGGCTAAGATCAACTTTATATAGAATTCTCGTCATTTTGGCTAAGATCAACTTTATATAGAATTCTCGTCCTTTTGGCTAAGATCAACTTTATATAGAATATTCGTCCTTTTGGCTAAGATCAACTTTATATAGAATATTCGGCCTTTTGGCTAAGATCAACTTTATATAGAATTCTCGTCCTTTTGGCTAAGATAATATTTATATAGAATTCTCATCCTTTTGGCTAAGATAATATTTATATAGAATTCTCATCCTTTTGGCTAAGATCAACTTTATAGAGAATGTTCGGCCTTTTGGATAAGATCATCGTTATATAGAATTCTCGTCCTTTTGGCTAAGATAATCTTTATATAGAATTCTCGGCCTTTTGGCTAAGATCAACTTTATATAGAATTCTCGTCCATTTGGCTAAGATCAACTTTATATAGAATTCTCGTCCTTTTGGCTAAGATAATCTTTATATAGAATTCTCGTCCTTTTGGCTAAGATCAACTTTATAGAGAATGTTCGGCCTTTTGGCTAAGATCATCTTTATATAGAATTCTCGTCCTTTTGGCTAAGATAATCTTTATATAGAATTCTCGTCCTTTTGGCTAAGATCAACTTTATAGAGAATTCTCGGCCTTTTGGCTAAGATCAACTTTATATAGAATATTCGGCCTTTTGGCAAAGATCAACTTTATATAGAATATTCGGCCTTTTGGCTAAGATCAACTTTATATAGAATTCTCGTCCTTTTGGCTAAGATAATATTTATATAGAATTCTCGTCCTTTTGGCTAAGATCAACTTTATAGAGAATGTTCGGCCTTTTGGCTAAGATCATCGTTATATAGAATTCTCGTCCTTTTGGCTAAGATAATCTTTATATAGAATTCTCGTCCTTTTGGCTAAGATCAACTTTATATAGAATATTCGGCCTCTTGGCTAAGATCAACTTTATATAGAATTCTCGTCCTTTTGGCTAATATCAACTTTATATAGAATATTCGGCCTTTTGGCTAATATCAACTTTATATAGAATACTCATCCTTTTGGCTAAGATAATCTTTATATAGAATTCTCGGCCTTTTGGCTAAGATCAACTTTATATAGAATTCTCGTCCTTTTGGCTAAGATCAACTTTATATAGAATTCTCGTCATTTTGGCTAAGATCAACTTTATATAGAATTCTCGTCCTTTTGGCTAAGATCAACTTTATATAGAATATTCGTCCTTTTGGCTAAGATCAACTTTATATAGAATATTCGGCCTTTTGGCTAAGATCAACTTTATATAGAATTCTCGTCCTTTTGGCTAAGATAATATTTATATAGAATTCTCATCCTTTTGGCTAAGATCAACTTTATAGAGAATGTTCGGCCTTTTGGCTAAGATCATCGTTATATAGAATTCTCGTCCTTTTGGCTAAGATAATCTTTATATAGAATTCTCTTCCTTTTGGCTAAGATCAACTTTATATAGAATATTCGGCCTCTTGGCTAATATCAACTTTATATAGAATATTCGGCCTTTTGGCTAAGATCAACTTTATATATAATTCTCGTCCTTTTGGCTAAGATAATCTTTATATAGAATTCTCGGCCTTTTGGCTAAGATCAACTTTATATAGAATTCTCGTCCATTTGGCTAAGATCATCTTTATATAGAATTCTCGTCCTTTTGGCTAAGATAATCTTTATATAGAATTCTCGTCCTTTTGGCTAAGATCAACTTTATAGAGAATGTTCGGCCTTTTGGCTAAGATCAACTTTATATAGAATACTCATCCTTTTGGCTAAGATAATCTTTATATAGAATTCTCGGCCTTTTGGCTAAGATCAACTTTATATAGAATTCTCGTCCTTTTGGCTAAGATCAACTTTATATAGAATTCTCGTCCTTTTGGCTAAGATCAACTTTATATAGAATTCTCGTCCTTTTGGCTAAGATCAACTTTATATAGAATATTCGGCCTTTTGGCTAAGATCAACTTTATATAGAATATTCGGCCTTTTGGCTAAGATCAACTTTATATAGAATGCTCGTCCTTTTGGCTAAGATAATATTTATATAGAATTCTCATCCTTTTGGCTAAGATCAACTTTATAGAGAATGTTCGGCCTTTTGGATAAGATCATCGTTATATAGAATTCTCGTCCTTTTGGCTAAGATAATCTTTATATAGAATTCTCGTCCTTTTGGCTAAGATCAACTTTATATAGAATATTCGGCCTCTTGGCTAAGATCAACTTTATATAGAATATTCGGCCTTTTGGCTAAGATCAACTTTATATATAATTCTCGTCCTTTTGGCTAAGATAATCTTTATATAGAATTCTCGGCCTTTTGGCTAAGATCAACTTTATATAGAATTCTCGTCCATTTGGCTAAGATCAACTTTATATAGAATTCTCGTCCTTTTGGCTAAGATAATCTTTATATAGAATTCTCGTCCTTTTGGCTAAGATCAACTTTATAGAGAATGTTCGGCCTTTTGGCTAAGATCATCTTTATATAGAATTCTCGTCCTTTTGGCTAAGATCAACTTTATATATAATTCTCGTCCTTTTGGCTAAGATAATCTTTATATAGAATTCTCGGCCTTTTGGCTAAGATCAACTTTATATAGAATTCTCGTCCATTTGGCTAAGATCAACTTTATATAGAATTCTCGTCCTTTTGGCTAAGATAATCTTTATATAGAATTCTCGTCCTTTTGGCTAAGATCAACTTTATAGAGAATGTTCGGCCTTTTGGCTAAGATCATCTTTATATAGAATTCTCGTCCTTTTGGCTAAGATAATCTTTATATAGAATTCTCGTCCTTTTGGCTAAGATCAACTTTATAGAGAATTCTCGGCCTTTTGGCTAAGATCAACTTTATATAGAATATTCGGCCTTTTGGCAAAGATCAACTTTATATAGAATATTCGGCCTTTTGGCTAAGATCAACTTTATATAGAATATTCGGCCTTTTGGCTAAGATCAACTTTATATATAATTCTCGTCCTTTTGGCTAAGATAATCTTTATATAGAATTCTCGGCCTTTTGGCTAAGATCAACTTTATATAGAATTCTCGTCCATTTGGCTAAGATCAACTTTATATAGAATTCTCGTCCTTTTGGCTAAGATAATCTTTATATAGAATTCTCGTCCTTTTGGCTAAGATCAACTTTATAGAGAATGTTCGGCCTTTTGGCTAAGATCATCTTTATATAGAATTCTCGTCCTTTTGGCTAAGATCAACTTTATATATAATTCTCGTCCTTTTGGCTAAGATAATCTTTATATAGAATTCTCGGCCTTTTGGCTAAGATCAACTTTATATAGAATTCTCGTCCATTTGGCTAAGATCAACTTTATATAGAATTCTCGTCCTTTTGGCTAAGATAATCTTTATATAGAATTCTCGTCCTTTTGGCTAAGATCAACTTTATAGAGAATGTTCGGCCTTTTGGCTAAGATCATCTTTATATAGAATTCTCGTCCTTTTGGCTAAGATAATCTTTATATAGAATTCTCGTCCTTTTGGCTAAGATCAACTTTATAGAGAATTCTCGGCATTTTGGCTAAGATCAACTTTATATAGAATATTCGGCCTTTTGGCAAAGATCAACTTTATATAGAATATTCGGCCTTTTGGCTAAGATCAACTTTATATAGAATTCTCGTCCTTTTGGCTAAGATCAACTTTATATAGAATATTCGGCCTTTTGGCTAAGATCAACTTTATATAGAATTCTCGTCCTTTTGGCTAAGATCAACTTTATAGAGAATGTTCGGCCTTTTGGCTAAGATCATCGTTATATAGAATTCTCGTCCTTTTGGCTAAGATAATCTTTATATAGAATTCTCGTCCTTTTGGCTAAGATCAACTTTATATAGAATATTCGGCCTCTTGGCTAAGATCAACTTTATATAGAATTCTCGTCCTTTTGGCTAATATCAACTTTATATAGAATATTCGGCCTTTTGGCTAATATCAACTTTATATAGAATACTCATCCTTTTGGCTAAGATAATCTTTATATAGAATTCTCGGCCTTTTGGCTAAGATCAACTTTATATAGAATTCTCGTCCTTTTGGCTAAGATCAACTTTATATAGAATATTCGGCCTTTTGGCTAAGATCAACTTTATATAGAATATTCGGCCTTTTGGCTAAGATCAACTCTATATAGAATGCTCGTCCTTTTGGCTAAGATAATATTTATATAGAATTCTCATCCTTTTGGCTAAGATCAACTTTATAGAGAATGTTCGGCCTTTTGGATAAGATCATCGTTATATAGAATTCTCGTCCTTTTGGCTAAGATAATCTTTATATAGAATTCTCGTCCTTTTTGGCTAAGATCAACTTTATATAGAATATTCGGCCTCTTGGCTAAGATCAACTTTATATATAATTCTCGTCCTTTTGGCTAAGATAATCTTTATATAGAATTCTCGGCCTTTTGGCTAAGATCAACTTTATATAGAATTCTCGTCCATTTGGCTAAGATCAACTTTATAGAGAATGTTCGGCCTTTTGGCTAAGATCATCGTTATATAGAATTCTCGTCCTTTTGGCTAAGATAATCTTTATATAGAATTCTCGTCCTTTTGGCTAAGATCAACTTTATATAGAATATTCGGCCTCTTGGCTAAGATCAACTTTATATAGAATTCTCGTCCTTTTGGCTAATATCAACTTTATATAGAATATTCGGCCTTTTGGCTAATATCAACTTTATATAGAATACTCATCCTTTTGGCTAAGATAATCTTTATATAGAATTCTCGGCCTTTTGGCTAAGATCAACTTTATATAGAATTCTCGTCCTTTTGGCTAAGATCAACTTTATATAGAATTCTCGTCATTTTGGCTAAGATCAACTTTATATAGAATTCTCGTCCTTTTGGCTAAGATCAACTTTATATAGAATATTCGTCCTTTTGGCTAAGATCAACTTTATATAGAATATTCGGCCTTTTGGCTAAGATCAACTTTATATAGAATTCTCGTCCTTTTGGCTAAGATAATATTTATATAGAATTCTCATCCTTTTGGCTAAGATAATATTTATATAGAATTCTCATCCTTTTGGCTAAGATCAACTTTATAGAGAATGTTCGGCCTTTTGGATAAGATCATCGTTATATAGAATTCTCGTCCTTTTGGCTAAGATAATCTTTATATAGAATTCTCGTCCTTTTTGGCTAAGATCAACTTTATATAGAATATTCGGCCTCTTGGCTAAGATCAACTTTATATAGAATATTCGGCCTTTTGGCTAAGATCAACTTTATATATAATTCTCGTCCTTTTGGCTAAGATAATCTTTATATAGAATTCTCGGCCTTTTGGCTAAGATCAACTTTATATAGAATTCTCGTCCATTTGGCTAAGATCAACTTTATATAGAATTCTCGTCCTTTTGGCTAAGATAATCTTTATATAGAATTCTCGTCCTTTTGGCTAAGATCAACTTTATAGAGAATGTTCGGCCTTTTGGCTAAGATCATCTTTATATAGAATTCTCGTCCTTTTGGCTAAGATAATCTTTATATAGAATTCTCGTCCTTTTGGCTAAGATCAACTTTATAGAGAATTCTCGGCCTTTTGGCTAAGATCAACTTTATATAGAATATTCGGCCTTTTGGCAAAGATCAACTTTATATAGAATATTCGGCCTTTTGGCTAAGATCAACTTTATATAGAATTCTCGTCCTTTTGGCTAAGATAATATTTATATAGAATTCTCGTCCTTTTGGCTAAGATCAACTTTATAGAGAATGTTCGGCCTTTTGGCTAAGATCATCGTTATATAGAATTCTCGTCCTTTTGGCTAAGATAATCTTTATATAGAATTCTCGTCCTTTTGGCTAAGATCAACTTTATATAGAATATTCGGCCTCTTGGCTAAGATCAACTTTATATAGAATTCTCGTCCTTTTGGCTAATATCAACTTTATATAGAATATTCGGCCTTTTGGCTAATATCAACTTTATATAGAATACTCATCCTTTTGGCTAAGATAATCTTTATATAGAATTCTCGGCCTTTTGGCTAAGATCAACTTTATATAGAATTCTCGTCCTTTTGGCTAAGATCAACTTTATATAGAATTCTCGTCATTTTGGCTAAGATCAACTTTATATAGAATTCTCGTCCTTTTGGCTAAGATCAACTTTATATAGAATATTCGTCCTTTTGGCTAAGATCAACTTTATATAGAATATTCGGCCTTTTGGCTAAGATCAACTTTATATAGAATTCTCGTCCTTTTGGCTAAGATAATATTTATATAGAATTCTCATCCTTTTGGCTAAGATCAACTTTATAGAGAATGTTCGGCCTTTTGGCTAAGATCATCGTTATATAGAATTCTCGTCCTTTTGGCTAAGATAATCTTTATATAGAATTCTCTTCCTTTTGGCTAAGATCAACTTTATATAGAATATTCGGCCTCTTGGCTAATATCAACTTTATATAGAATATTCGGCCTTTTGGCTAAGATCAACTTTATATAGAATTCTCGTCCTTTTGGCTAAGATCAACTTTATATAGAATATTCGGCCTTTTGGCTAAGATCAACTTTATATAGAATATTCGGCCTTTTGGCTAAGATCAACTTTATATAGAATGCTCGTCCTTTTGGCTAAGATAATCTTTATATAGAATTCTCGGCCTTTTGGCTAAGATCAACTTTATATAGAATTCTCGTCCATTTGGCTAAGATCATCTTTATATAGAATTCTCGTCCTTTTGGCTAAGATAATCTTTATATAGAATTCTCGTCCTTTTGGCTAAGATCAACTTTATAGAGAATGTTCGGCCTTTTGGCTAAGATCAACTTTATATAGAATACTCATCCTTTTGGCTAAGATAATCTTTATATAGAATTCTCGGCCTTTTGGCTAAGATCAACTTTATATAGAATTCTCGTCCTTTTGGCTAAGATCAACTTTATATAGAATTCTCGTCCTTTTGGCTAAGATCAACTTTATATAGAATTCTCGTCCTTTTGGCTAAGATCAACTTTATATAGAATATTCGGCCTTTTGGCTAAGATCAACTTTATATAGAATATTCGGCCTTTTGGCTAAGATCAACTTTATATAGAATGCTCGTCCTTTTGGCTAAGATAATATTTATATAGAATTCTCATCCTTTTGGCTAAGATCAACTTTATAGAGAATGTTCGGCCTTTTGGATAAGATCATCGTTATATAGAATTCTCGTCCTTTTGGCTAAGATAATCTTTATATAGAATTCTCGGCCTTTTGGCTAAGATCAACTTTATATAGAATTCTCGTCCATTTGGCTAAGATCAACTTTATATAGAATTCTCGTCCTTTTGGCTAAGATAATCTTTATATAGAATTCTCGTCCTTTTGGCTAAGATCAACTTTATAGAGAATGTTCGGCCTTTTGGCTAAGATCATCTTTATATAGAATTCTCGTCCTTTTGGCTAAGATAATCTTTATATAGAATTCTCGTCCTTTTGGCTAAGATCAACTTTATAGAGAATTCTCGGCCTTTTGGCTAAGATCAACTTTATATAGAATATTCGGCCTTTTGGCAAAGATCAACTTTATATAGAATATTCGGCCTTTTGGCTAAGATCAACTTTATATAGAATTCTCGTCCTTTTGGCTAAGATCAACTTTATATAGAATATTCGGCCTTTTGGCTAAGATCAACTTTATATAGAATTCTCGTCCTTTTGGCTAAGATAATATTTATATAGAATTCTCGTCCTTTTGGCTAAGATCAACTTTATAGAGAATGTTCGGCCTTTTGGCTAAGATCATCGTTATATAGAATTCTCGTCCTTTTGGCTAAGATAATCTTTATATAGAATTCTCGTCCTTTTGGCTAAGATCAACTTTATATAGAATATTCGGCCTCTTGGCTAAGATCAACTTTATATAGAATTCTCGTCCTTTTGGCTAATATCAACTTTATATAGAATATTCGGCCTTTTGGCTAATATCAACTTTATATAGAATACTCATCCTTTTGGCTAAGATAATCTTTATATAGAATTCTCGGCCTTTTGGCTAAGATCAACTTTATATAGAATTCTCGTCCTTTTGGCTAAGATCAACTTTATATAGAATTCTCGTCATTTTGGCTAAGATCAACTTTATATAGAATTCTCGTCCTTTTGGCTAAGATCAACTTTATATAGAATATTCGTCCTTTTGGCTAAGATCAACTTTATATAGAATATTCGGCCTTTTGGCTAAGATCAACTTTATATAGAATTCTCGTCCTTTTGGCTAAGATAATATTTATATAGAATTCTCATCCTTTTGGCTAAGATCAACTTTATAGAGAATGTTCGGCCTTTTGGCTAAGATCATCGTTATATAGAATTCTCGTCCTTTTGGCTAAGATAATCTTTATATAGAATTCTCTTCCTTTTGGCTAAGATCAACTTTATATAGAATATTCGGCCTCTTGGCTAATATCAACTTTATATAGAATATTCGGCCTTTTGGCTAAGATCAACTTTATATATAATTCTCGTCCTTTTGGCTAAGATAATCTTTATATAGAATTCTCGGCCTTTTGGCTAAGATCAACTTTATATAGAATTCTCGTCCATTTGGCTAAGATCATCTTTATATAGAATTCTCGTCCTTTTGGCTAAGATAATCTTTATATAGAATTCTCGTCCTTTTGGCTAAGATCAACTTTATAGAGAATGTTCGGCCTTTTGGCTAAGATCAACTTTATATAGAATACTCATCCTTTTGGCTAAGATAATCTTTATATAGAATTCTCGGCCTTTTGGCTAAGATCAACTTTATATAGAATTCTCGTCCTTTTGGCTAAGATCAACTTTATATAGAATTCTCGTCCTTTTGGCTAAGATCAACTTTATATAGAATTCTCGTCCTTTTGGCTAAGATCAACTTTATATAGAATATTCGGCCTTTTGGCTAAGATCAACTTTATATAGAATATTCGGCCTTTTGGCTAAGATCAACTTTATATAGAATGCTCGTCCTTTTGGCTAAGATAATATTTATATAGAATTCTCATCCTTTTGGCTAAGATCAACTTTATAGAGAATGTTCGGCCTTTTGGATAAGATCATCGTTATATAGAATTCTCGTCCTTTTGGCTAAGATAATCTTTATATAGAATTCTCGTCCTTTTGGCTAAGATCAACTTTATATAGAATATTCGGCCTCTTGGCTAAGATCAACTTTATATAGAATATTCGGCCTTTTGGCTAAGATCAACTTTATATATAATTCTCGTCCTTTTGGCTAAGATAATCTTTATATAGAATTCTCGGCCTTTTGGCTAAGATCAACTTTATATAGAATTCTCGTCCATTTGGCTAAGATCAACTTTATATAGAATTCTCGTCCTTTTGGCTAAGATAATCTTTATATAGAATTCTCGTCCTTTTGGCTAAGATCAACTTTATAGAGAATGTTCGGCCTTTTGGCTAAGATCATCTTTATATAGAATTCTCGTCCTTTTGGCTAAGATAATCTTTATATAGAATTCTCGTCCTTTTGGCTAAGATCAACTTTATATAGAATATTCGGCCTTTTGGCAAAGATCAACTTTATATAGAATATTCGGCCTTTTGGCTAAGATCAACTTTATATAGAATTCTCGTCCTTTTGGCTAAGATCAACTTTATATAGAATTCTCGGCCTTTTGGCTAAGATCAACTTTATATAGAATTCTCGTCCTTTTGGCTAAGATCAACTTTATATAGAATTCTCGTCATTTTGGCTAAGATCAACTTTATATAGAATTCTCGTCCTTTTGGCTAAGATCAACTTTATATAGAATATTCGTCCTTTTGGCTAAGATCAACTTTATATAGAATATTCGGCCTTTTGGCTAAGATCAACTTTATATAGAATTCTCGTCCTTTTGGCTAAGATAATATTTATATAGAATTCTCATCCTTTTGGCTAAGATAATATTTATATAGAATTCTCATCCTTTTGGCTAAGATCAACTTTATAGAGAATGTTCGGCCTTTTGGATAAGATCATCGTTATATAGAATTCTCGTCCTTTTGGCTAAGATAATCTTTATATAGAATTCTCGTCCTTTTTGGCTAAGATCAACTTTATATAGAATATTCGGCCTCTTGGCTAAGATCAACTTTATATAGAATATTCGGCCTTTTGGCTAAGATCAACTTTATATATAATTCTCGTCCTTTTGGCTAAGATCAACTTTATATAGAATATTCGGCCTTTTGGCTAAGATCAACTTTATATAGAATATTCGGCCTTTTGGCTAAGATCAACTTTATATAGAATGCTCGTCCTTTTGGCTAAGATAATATTTATATAGAATTCTCATCCTTTTGGCTAAGATCAACTTTATAGAGAATGTTCGGCCTTTTGGATAAGATCATCTTTATATAGAATTCTCGTCCTTTTGGCTAAGATAATCTTTATATAGAATTCTCGTCCTTTTGGCTAAGATCAACTTTATATAGAATATTCGGCCTCTTGGCTAAGATCAACTTTATATAGAATATTCGGCCTTTTGGCAAAGATCAACTTTATATAGAATATTCGGCCTTTTGGCTAAGATCAACTTTATATAGAATTCTCGTCCTTTTGGCTAAGATCAACTTTATATAGAATATTCGGCCTTTTGGCTAAGATCAACTTTATATAGAATTCTCGTCCTTTTGGCTAAGATCAACTTTATATAGAATATTCGGCCTTTTGGCTAAGATCAACTTTATATAGAATTCTCGTCCTTTTGGCTAAGATAATATTTATATAGAATTCTCGTCCTTTTGGCTAAGATCAACTTTATAGAGAATGTTCGGCCTTTTGGCTAAGATCAACTTTATATAGAATTCTCGTCCTTTTGGCTAAGATAATATTTATATAGAATTCTCATCCTTTTGGCTAAGATAATATTTATATAGAATTCTCATCCTTTTGGCTAAGATCAACTTTATAGAGAATGTTCGGCCTTTTGGATAAGATCATCGTTATATAGAATTCTCGTCCTTTTGGCTAAGATAATCTTTATATAGAATTCTCGTCCTTTTTGGCTAAGATCAACTTTATATAGAATATTCGGCCTCTTGGCTAAGATCAACTTTATATAGAATATTCGGCCTTTTGGCTAAGATCAACTTTATATATAATTCTCGTCCTTTTGGCTAAGATCAACTTTATATAGAATATTCGGCCTTTTGGCTAAGATCAACTTTATATAGAATATTCGGCCTTTTGGCTAAGATCAACTTTATATAGAATGCTCGTCCTTTTGGCTAAGATCAACTTTATAGAGAATGTTTGGCCTTTTGGCTAAGATCAACTTTATATAGAATTCTCGTCCTTTTGGCTAAGATCAACTTTATAGAGAATGTTCGGCCTTTTGGATAATATCAACTTTATATAGAATACTCATCCTTTTGGCTAAGATAATCTTTATATAGAATTCTCGGCCTTTTGGCTAAGATCAACTTTATATAGAATTCTCGTCCTTTTGGCTAAGATCAACTTTATAGAGAATGCTCGGCCTTTTGGCTAAGATCAACTTTATATAGAATACTCACCCTTTTGGCTAAGATAATCTTTATATAGAATTCTCGGCCTTTTGGCTAAGATCAACTTTATATAGAATTCTCGTCCTTTTGGCTAAGATCAACTTTATATAGAATTCTCGTCCTTTTGGCTAAGATCAACTTTATATAGAATACTCGTCCTTTTGGCTAAGATCAACTTTATATAGAATTCTCGTCCTTTTGGCTAAGATAATCTTTATATAGAATTCTCGTCCTTTTGGCTAAGATCAACTTTATAGAGAATGTTCGGCCTTTTGGCTAAGATCATCTTTATATAGAATTCTCGTCCTTTTGGCTAAGATAATCTTTATATAGAATTCTCGGCCTTTTGGCTAAGATAATCTTTATATAGAATACTCATCCTTTTGGCTAAGATCAACTTTATATAGAATTCTCGTCCTTTTGGCTGAGATCGACTTTATAGAGAATGTTCGGCCTTTTGGCTAAGATCAACTTTATATGGAATACTCGTTCTTTTGTCTAAGATCATCTCTATAGAGAATACTCTTCCTTTTGGCTAAGATCAACTTTATAGAGAATATTAGGCCTTTTGGCTAAGATCATCTTTATATAGAATACTCATCCTTTTGGCTAAGATAATCTTTATATAGAATACTCATCCTTTTGGCTAAGATAATCTTTATATAGAATGCTCGTCCTTTTGGATAAGATAATCTTTATATAGAATTCTCGTCCTTTTGGCTAAGATCAACTTTATAGAGAATGTTCGGCCTTATGGCTAAGATCAACTTTATATAGAATACTCATCCTTTTGGCTAAGATAATATTTATATAGAATTCTCGTCCTTTTGGATAAGATAATCTTTATATAGAATTCTCGTCCTTTTGGCTAAGATCAACTTTATATAGAATACTCATCCTTTTGGTTAAGATCAACTTTATAGAGAATGTTCGGCCTTTTGGCTAAGATAATCTTTATATAGAATTCTCGTCCTTTTGGCTAAGATCAACTTTATAGAGAATGTTCGGCCTTTTGGCTAAGATCATCTTTATATAGAATGTTCGGCCTTTTAGCTAAGTTCATCTCTATATAGAATACTTGATCTATTGTCTAAGACCATCTTTAGGTATAATAATTGGACTTTTGGCTAAGATCAACTTTATATAGAATATTCGGCCTTTTGGCTAAGATCAACTTTATATAGAATAGTCTAAGATCATCTTTATATAGAATACTCATCCTTTTGGCTAAGATAATCTTTATATAGAATACTCATCCTTTTGGCTAAGATAATCTTTATATAGAATTCTCGTCCTTTTGGATAAGATAATCTTTATATAGAATTCTCGTCCTTTTGGCTAAGATCAACTTTATAGAGAATGTTCGGCCTTTTGGCTAAGATCAACTTTATATAGAATACTCTTCCTTTTGGCTAAGATCATCTCTATATAGAATACTCGTATTTTGGCTAAGATAATCTTTATATAGAATACTCATCCTTTTGGCTAAGATCAACTTTATATAGAATTCTCGTCCTTTTGGCTAAGATCAACTTTATAGAGAATGTTCGGCCTTTTGGCTAAGATCATCTTTATATAGAATGTTCGGCCTTTTAGCTAAGTTCATCTCTATATAGAATACTTGATCTATTGTCTAAGACCATCTTTAGGTATAATAATTGGACTTTTGGCTAAGATCAACTTTATAGAGAATATTGGGCCTTTTGGCTAAGATCATCTTTATATAGAATACTCATCATTATGGCTAAGATCATCTTCATATGGAATATTCGTTCTTTTGGCTAAGATTATCTCTATAGAGAATGTTCGGCCTTTTGGCTAAGATCATCTCTATATAGAATGTTCGGCCTTTTGGCTAAGTTCATCTCTATATAGAATACTCATCCTTTTGGCTAATATCATCTCTATAGAGAATACTCGGTCTCTTCGCTAAGACCATCTCTATAGAGAATACTTGACCTATTGTCTAAGACCATCTTTAGGTATAATAATTGGACTTTTGGCTAAGATCATCTCTATATAAAAATATCGGCCTTTTGGCTAAGATCATCTCTATATAGAAATATCGGCCTTTTGGCTAAGATCAACTCTATAGATAATATTCGGCCTTTTGGCTAAGATCATCTTTATATAGAATTCTCGTCCTTTTGGCTAAGATAATCTTTATATAGAATACTCATCATTTTGGCTAAGATAATCTTTATATAGAATTCTCGTCCTTTTGGATAAGATAATCTTTATATAGAATATTGGGCCTTTTGGCTAAGATCATCTTTATATAGAATACTCATCCTTTTGGCTAAGATAATCTTTATATAGAATACTCATCCTTTTGGCTAAGATCAACTTTATAGATAATGTTCGGCCTTTTGGCTAAGATCAACTTTATATAGAATAGTCGGCCTTTTGGCTAAGATCAACTTTATATAGAATAGTCGGCCTTTTGTCTAAGATCATCTTTATATAGAATACTCTTCCTTTTGTCTAAGATCATCTCTATATAGAATACTCGTATTTTGGCTAAGATAATCTTTATATAGAATACTCATCCTTTTGGCTAAGATAATCTTTATATAGAATTCTCATCCTTTTGGCTAAGATAATCTTTATATAGAATTCTCGTCCTTTTGGATAAGATAATCTTTATATAGAATGTTCGGCCTTATGGCTAATATCAACTTTATATAGAATAGTCGGCCTTTTGGCTAAGATCATCTTTATATAGAATACTCTTCCTTTTGGCTAAGATCATCTCTATATAGAATACTCGTCTTTTGGCTAAGATAATCTTTATATAGAATACTCATCCTTTTGGCTAAGATCAACTTTATATAGAATTCTCGTCCTTTTGGCTGAGATCAACTTTATATGGAATACTCGTTCTTTTGGCTAAGATCATCTCTATAGAGAATACTTGATCTATTGTCTAAGACCATCTTTAGGTATAATAATTAGACTTTTGGCTAAGATCATCTCTATATAGAAATATCGTCCTTTTGGCTAAGATCAACTTTATATAGAATAGTCGGCCTTTTGGCTAAGATCAACTTTATATAGAATACTCTTCCTTTTGGCTAAGATCATCTCTATATAGAATACTCGTCTTTTGGCTAAGATCATCTTTATATAGAATACTCATCCTTTTAGCTAAGATCATCTTCATATAGAATATTCGGCCTTTTGGCTAAGATAATCTTTATATAGAATTCTCGTCCTTTTGGCTAAGATCATCTGTATATAGAATGTTCGGCCTTTTAGTTAAGTTCATCTCTATATAGAATACTTGATCTATTGTCTAAGACCATCTTTAGGTATAATAATTGGGCTTTTGGCTAAGATCATCTCTATATAGAAATATCGTCCTTTTGGCTAAGATCATCTTTATATAGAATACTCGTTCTTTTGGCTAAGATCATCTTCATATAGAATATTCGGCCTTTTGGCTAAGATAATCTTTATATAGAATTCTCGTCCTTTTGGCTAAGATCATCTGTATATAGAATGTTCGGCCTTTTAGTTAAGTTCATCTCTATATAGAATACTTGATCTATTGTCTAAGACCATATTTAGGTATAATAATTGGCCTTTTGGCTAAGATCATCTCTATATAGAATACTCATCCTTTTGGCTAATATCATCTCTATAGAGAATACTCGGCCTCTTAGCTAAGACCATCTCTATAGAGAATACTTGATCTATTGTCTAAGACCATCTTTAGGTATAATAATTAGACTTTTGGCTAAGATCATCTCTATATAGAAATATCGTCCTTTTGGCTAAGATCATCTTTATAGAGAATATTCGACCTTTTAGCTAAGATCATCTCTATATAGAATACTCGACCATTTAGCTAAGATCATCTTTATAGAGAATATTCGTCCTTTTGGCTAAGATCATCTTCATATGGAATACTCGTTCTTTTGGCTAAGATCATCTCTATAGAGAATGTTCGGCCTTTTGGCTAAGATCATCTTTATATAGAATGTTCGGCCTTTTGGCTAAGATCAACTTTATATATAATTCTCATCCTTTTGGCTAAGATAATCTTTATATAGAATTCTCGTCCTTTTAGCTAAGATCAACTTTATAGAGAATGTTCGGCCTTTTGGCTAAGATCATCTTTATATAGAATTCTCGTCCTTTTGGCTAAGATAATCTTTATATAGAATTCTCATCCTTTTGGCTAAGATAATCTTTATATAGAATTCTCGTCCTTTTGGATAAGATAATCTTTATATAGAATTCTCGTCCTTTTGGCTAAGATCAACTTTATAGAGAATGTTCGGCCTTTTGGCTAAGATCAACTTTATATAGAATAGTCGGCCTTTTGGCTAAGATCAACTTTATATAGAATACTCATCCTTTTGGCTAAGATAATCTTTATATAGAATTCTCGTCCTTTTGGATAAGATGATCTTTATATAGAATTCTCGTCCTTTTGGCTAAGATCAACTTTATAGAGAATGTTCGGCCTTTTGGCTAAGATCAACTTTATATAGAATAGTCGGCCTTTTGTCTAAGATCATCTTTATATAGAATACTCTTCCTTTTGGCTAAGATCATCTCTATATAGAATACTCGTCTTTTGGCTAAGATAATCTTTATATAGAATACTCATCCTTTTGGCTAAGATCAACTTTATATAGAATTCTCGTCCTTTTGGCTGAGATCAACTTTATATGGAATACTCGTTCTTTTGGCTAAGATCATCTCTATAGAGAATACTCTTCCTTTTGGCTAAGATCATCTTTATATAGAATACTCATCCTTTTAGCTAAGATCATCTTCATATAGAATATTCGGCCTTTTGGCTAAGATAATCTTTATATAGAATTCTCGTCCTTTTGGCTAAGATCATCTGTATATAGAATGTTCGGCCTTTTAGTTAAGTTCATCTCTATATAGAATACTTGATCTATTGTCTAAGACCATCTTTAGGTATAATAATTGGACTTTTGGCTAAGATCATCTCTATATAGAAATATCGTCCTTTTGGCTAAGATCATCTTATATAGAATTCTCGTCCTTTTGGCTAAGATCATCTTATATAGAATTCTCGCCCCTTTGGCTGAGATCAACTTTATATGGAATACTCGTTCTTTTGGCTAAGATCATCTTCATATAGAATATTCGGCCTTTTGGCTAAGATCATCTCTATATAGAATACTCATCCTTTTGGCTAATATCATCTCTATAGAGAATACTCAGCCTCTTAGCTAAGACCATCTCTATAGAGAATACTTGATCTATTGTCTAAGACCATCTTTAGGTATAATAATTAGACTTTTGGCTAAGATCATCTCTATATAGAAATACCGTCCTTTTGGCTAAGATCATCTTTATAGAGAATATTCGACCTTTTAGCTAAGATCATCTTCATATAGAATACTCGTCCTTTTGGCTAAGATCATCTTTATAGAGAATATTCGTCCTTTTGGCTAAGATCATCTCTATAGAGATTATTCAGCCTTTTGGCTAAGATCATCTCTATAGAGATTATTCAGCCTTTTAGCTAAGGTCATCTCTATATAGAATACTCGACCATTTAGCTAAGATCATCTTTATAGAGAATATTCGTCCTTTTGGCTAGGATCTTCTTTATATAGAATACATGCCTTTTAGCCAAGGTCATCTCTATATAGAATACTCGACCATTTAGCTAAGATTATCTCTATAGAGCATAATTGACCTTTTGGCTAAGATCATCATTATATAGAATACTAGGTCTTTTGGCTAAGACCATCCTTAGGTATAATACTCATCCTTTTGGCTAAGATCATCTCTATAGAAAATATTTTGCCTTTTGACTAATATCATCTTTATATAGAATACTCATCATTTTGGCTAAGATCATCTTTATAGAGAATAATTGGCCTTCTGGCTAATATTATCTTTATATAGAATACTCGGCCTTTTGGCTAAATTATTTCTATAGATAATAGTCAGCCTTTTGGCTAAATCATTTCTATAGATAATATTCGTCCTTTTGTCTCAGATCATCTCTAAAGAGAATACTCTGCCTTTTATATCTAAGAGTATTCTATATAAAGATGATCTTAGCCAAAAGGCCGAATATTCTCCATAGAGATTATCTTAGCCAATAGGCCAAGTATTCTCTATAGAGACGCTCTTAGCCAAATGGATGAGTATTTTCTATAGAGGTGATCTTATCAAAAAGGTAGAACTTTATTAAAGTTTTGATATAATAGATAATGCAATTTATAACTTTAAAGTCCAATTAATCTTTATAGAGCGGCCCAACTGCTATCGTGTTTTCAATAGATAAATGCAGTATGTAGAATGAAACAGATAGAAATACGGGTAAATGTAATTTTAATTTTTAATTATTGATTTACGAGATTTGAAACTATTTTTATTTTCATCTCTGTTGTCTTTGTATAATTATTATTACAATACATATATTTCAATAATGTTTAAAAATATTAAAAACAAAGAATATCTAAGAAAAGTATAATGTATAATTTTACAATTTATCATATGGTATATAGGATGAATCTAGATATTCACAATAAATATTCGATGTGTATTAAAAATCTAGCGGTATAATAGCTTACCAACTCTTGGAATGCTAAGTTAAATTCCATTTTTAATTCATGCATCTTGATCAAATACATTATTTAATTACATTCTATTATTGAATTATAAAGTAGAGTATACAATCTTTGAAGTTATATATTTCTATACATATGTTATATATATTTGATTTTTAATAATTTTATAATACATTAAAATAATAATATAAATGTTATTATATTGTAGTTAACGACAATAAATAGACTATAACCTATCCAGAGTTTCAGTAATGTTTAAAAAATTACAATAATCATTCGCGTATTTGTTACCTCACTATAATGTAATTAGTTCTGAAATTATCTCAAAATATGACATTACTGTTATAATCCTATATATAAATAGTAGGATCTCGACTTACACTATTAATGCAGTATATAATAATGATTATATTATAATTATATACTCATAAAGATTTGCTTCTAGCATGTTTTATATTTGTCTAGATTCTAAAAATAAATATTATAATAGTAGTATTAAGTGTAGTTATTAATCATTATAGTTATAATTATTATAATATTAGTATTATTAATTATTTATTAAATTAATAAATTTAATAAATTAATATATCAAACTTATAACTAATTGCTATTTTTATTTTATCTAAATAAATATAATATAAAATTAATCCCCTTAAATTCAGAATTAAGTACTTAAATATACATATTGTATTAATAACACATACAATATATTATAATTATTATATTTATTAAATATATTGTTTGTTCAAGGTAACGTCCCAAGAAACTAGCCAGGTCATTGTAGTTCTTTTGTTATATAATAAAAAAGAATATATATTTTATTTCTATTTAAGTTACATTATAGTTATATTTTATTTTAATTAATTATATAAGAATTTATAATAGTTACATCATCTGTTTGCTCTAGTATTTTTCGTGATCTATGCTTCTAAATGGATATTTGCTGCATTTTAATTTAATTATAATTCTATTACTTAATTTTAATTATCTTAACATTAATTTGATTATAAAAATGCGATTTAAATATATATATATATATATATATATATATATGATTATTGCTATTTATAATAATATATTGATATATATTCTTTATATTTATTCTCTATAGTTTACTAGTAGTTGAATCGGCTGATTCATGAATTATCGTAGTGAATCATAGTGCTATTTATAGAATGGCAGTCATGATATTTTGAATACGCCCATTTATATTGTCATTGCACGCAACTATCATAAAATTTGAATTCTCATTTGATTCTTTACTAAATTTGACTAAAATACGTAATAAAGTTATACATAATCAATCAATAAGTGGCAATACTAATAAACTGTTAATAATTTGTAAAATAGGGCAAATCCTTTACTTTCACAATTTAATAATTCACTATTTATCATCATTTAGATTATTATATTTATAATATTAAAACTTCTATTTATAAAAAATATATTTCTGATCTATTTATAAATTGATTTAATCATCAAGTATAACAATAAAATAACCAATAACAAGTATAAACTTTATAATATAGTATTTGTGGAATTCATTATACTATTAATGATTTAAAAATGTAATATACAATCAAACTGATAGAAAGAATTACTAAAATTAGTAAAGTTGAATATTTCTTTAATCTTTCTAATATTCATTATATGTAATCATATAACTATATTCAATCACAAACCATGACACTCTTATTATAGAAGTAACTATTTTATCGTATTGTATTACTGTCTTAGAACGTAATTTAAATGCAAAATTCTATTATTTAAATAATGTTCCTAATGTTTACGAATTTTAGTTTAAAACAATGTACGTTGTTTCTCTTCGCGTACAGTAGTTTACTCAGCGTGGCGATGTTGTACAGCGACAATAACACCTACAGCAAATACGTCGCGATACTCGCGTGCCCTCGAGTTACGTTCGAGAGTTCCAACGATAATTTTCTTTCGAACGGTTCCGTCGTGAACTGCGCGAAGCTGTTTAGGCAACGCGTCGAAGAAGCGGGCGCCTACCTCCGCTGTAAGAACGGCCGACGACTCGAACGCTACGACGGATGCGATTTCGTGCGGCACGCTTCTTACAACGCTTCGACGAGCGCCGAAGAAAGGAAGTTTCCGTTGGCGTTCAGGTTTGCTCGGCGCGGATGCAAACGCCGAAAGCGCGCGATTTCATCGCCGTTAACTCGATTCGCAGCATCCTGATGCACGAGGACGTGAATCAGATGGAGAGAATGTTGCGGACGATCTACAGGTCCCATAATGTCTACTGTATCCACGTTGACAGAAAAGCGACATCCGAGGTGCGAGGGGTTTTACTGCTGCGTTGTACTGTAAGGCTGTACTATAGGGTTCTACTATAGGGATGTGCTATAGGGTTATACAACATGTTGTACCACTGGGTTGTATTATAGGGGTGTACCATAATGATGAGCTGTAATCGTGTTCTATAGGGATATGGATTTCAAAATAGGGGGGATATGGTGGACATTTCCTCCCCACTTTTTAAAGTGCAATATAATATCATATCTATTATCCTCCTCACTTTCCATATATATATATATATATATATGTCGGGGTGTATTTATCATTATTAATAATCAAGGAGTTATAACTACAGTATTAGCCAAGAATACCAAGATCAAGGGTAATCTTAGTTATTGATATAATATTAATAGTATCAAAATATGTTTATTTCAAATAGATAATAAATAATTATATATCAAAGGCTAAAATAACAATGTAATATTATTTTCCAAGTAATTTTAAATAAATAAACAAATCATAAATGTGTTAATAATAATTAATAATATTAATTATATAACTAGAGTTTATAATTTTTTATAACATGCTCAGTCTTATTAAATAAATTAGTTTTTATTACAATTTTTAAGAAGAATTTTAAATTGTAAAAAGCTTCCGAAAATTTTTCTAAATTGCTAAATCTGCAAAGCTACTTGTCATGTAAAAATATATGAATTAAAGCTTTTGTGCCGATGGTAAATGCCCAGAAAAATTATCAGAATAAAATGAATATAATTGCATTCAAATCATACATACATCAATACAATCCTTAGCAGAACATATCTTTTAAGTCGTGGATTGTAATTTAAGAGGTTTGTTAAAATTAAGATGTAATGATATTCCAGAATTTAGATATCAGTTAGACCCAAATACAAGAATGGAAGGATGTTATGCCAACGAAACAAAATGAAATCGTTACAAATAAAACAACAACATAATAACGGGTGACATTTTAGGTTCATGTGGAAGACGACTGTGCATAAGAAATACCTAGAGTCCAATGGCAAGTGAATTTAGATGAATATTCAGTTTATTTAACTAAATATACGAGACGACAATGCTACAAGATTAGCTTATTTTGATTTTTCATCGCTGATTTTTTGGAAATAATATTTATGTTATTAAAATTCTGTAATATTTATATTATGAACTTGAGAGGTTTAATAATGAGAAATCACAAATTCTAATTTTGCAATAATATCTACAATTATTGATAAATGGTTATTGAATACTAAATTATATCGATCATGTGAGGCATGACATTGAAAATAAAACATATCAATTATGTAGGCATCATATCGTATCAGTTATTATTATTGTATCGTGAATCTATAATAATCTATTTGTTGTATTTATACATTTATATATAGTCCAATATATTGAAATATATATATATTAAATATATATAAATTAATAAAAGTATAGTACATCATTTTTAATCCCCATTAATATATAGTTAGTAGTCAATACATATAATAATAACTTATGTATTGTAACTTTCTAGAAATTTGTTATCTCTAAATTTATTTTAAATCAATACAAATGATAATTTTAGAATTGCATTTAACTTGTATATTGTTTATATTACATGGTGGCTGTATAACACTACTGATTCATTCTTGTTATTATATTTTAATAATCTGGTTATATAGGTATTCATTAGATATGATATTAGTAATAATTGAATCGTGATTGTGAAATTGATTGATCACATGATAACAATATTTAATTTCACGTTATGATTACAATTTATAATTATTTTATTTGGTAACTTTTTCATCTGAATTTTACATATGTTCTTTATCGTTATATATTAATCGTTACATAAGCTAAAGGAATCAATGGTACTATTGTAGGGTTGTAAGTTGTCTCCGTCAATAGGTCAAACGACAGGTGAACGTAATTGCATCCTGCCTCTCCAACGTACAAGTCGTGAGGGACAACATCAAGGTGTTCTGGTCTGGATTCAGCGTGCTGAAGGCAGAGTTGAAATGCGCTCGGATATTATTGCAAAGTAAAGTTAAGTTGGTAAATAATTGGCTGCGTTATTCGTCTAACTCGTTTGTTATCACATTTCGACGTCGCCTATAGATTTGAAATTTTCATAAACCTGGGTTTTGTTTTTAATATTCGTATTTTAAAATAAATTACACCAATCAACACGTAAAACGTAGAATATTGTAATATTAATTCTCCATTGGAATCGTTGACGTTCCCGTTAATGGTTCAATTTCGACAATAGGTGGCGTTACTACATTAACCTGACGGGCCGAGAGTTTCCGTTGAAGACGAACGCCGAACTTGTGGCTATATTTAAAGCTTACAATGGCTCCAACGACATAGACGGCAGTTCCCACAGGTAAACACTTACAACATTTGGTTTCATGCTTCTCGTGAAATGCTCTTTAGGATCCAAAGACTTACGAGTTCACTAATATGACCTCTAAAGCGGCGCCACTATTTATAGACGACCTCTAGTTTGGACTAAATACAAATGGTACAATGAAAATTGGAGGACTTCTACTTTAACGTCAAAAGTTCCTCACGGATTTCTCATTTGCAAAGGTTGTGTGACCTATAATTGTATATATATCATTGTTTATTTATCATTGTATGTATTGTATATATAATAATATCATCGGAAATGATTGCCAACTGTCAACTGCCAATCATTGTCAAAAAATTGTGATTTTTAATAAAAAACTTGGTTACAAATTTTATAACAAATTAACAAATTCTATGAAAAGAACAATTAGTGATCGAATAAATATTTCTAAATATTTTTAAATTCATAAAAAAAAGATTATAAGTAATGGTAGTTTCTGATTTGACCCTTTCGTCCTCTGTTGACCCATAGGTCACATGATATTCGCGGGTTCAATAATCTGTAAATCTTATGACGTAACAGGCTCGACACACATCGCCGCCACTAGGACGTTTATCGACTACTCGTTGAACGACTTGCGAGCCAAAGATCTCCTCGAATGGATGCGAGACATCCGCGTGCCAGACGAACACTTCTGGGCAACTCTGAACCATAGTCCACATCTTCAGGTGCCCGGTGCCTACAGGGGTGAGTCTCTTCAGCCCCGCGTTTTCACTCTCACCTCCGCATCGCGTCCTCATTCGCCCCGCCAACATCGCCTCTACCTCACCTCATCTCATCCTCACTGACCCCACTCACCCCATGACCACCACCACAATTCCAGGAGATCCGGATATCAAATTTTATTACACTAGACTAAAAGTGTGGCAATCAAAAACTGAGAAATGCAGTGGACTATGGTACAGATTTATTTGCCAGTTTGCATGCAATGATCTACATAGGATAGGTAACTTTGTCTTTAAAAACCTTTAGTACGGTGTTCCTTCTAAGTATAGTATAGTATAGTATAGTATAGTATAGTATAGTATAGTATAGTATAGTATAGTATAGTATAGTATAGTATAGTATAGTATAGTATATTATATTATATATAGACCTATATTAACTCGAAATTTCAATCGTCAAGAGTTTCAAATTGCAGTTTCTATTAAATAATTCAAAGTAAATTGTGGAAATCGTGTTTCAGGTTTGCAGGATCTGAGACCCTTATTCCTCAATAAGCTGAAATTTGATCTAGATCCCACCGCCTTCAAATGCCTAGAACTATGGTATGCCGAGCGAATGCGGCAACGACAGGAAGTTGACATCAATTGGTACTCGGAAAGAGACTTCGCTCTAAACCACAACCCTTGACTCGACCCCGCGACCCTCGACTCGACCCCGATACGATTGAATAAGAGACTGCGGGCTAAAAAATCAATAGAATTTATTTGATAGCATTTAAAATGCATAGAACACGAATAAAACATAATAAAACATAATATATATATTGTGTGTGTGTGTGTGAGTGTGTGTGTAGGTGTATGTAGGTGTATGTGGGTGTATGTGGGTGGGTATTTACAAATTGAATTAAAAAAACATGCCAGTGCACAGCTCACTGTAGAGAGAAACGCGAATTTTGAGAATAGCGACACACGTAGGTCGCAAATTTTCTGCGATTCGATCTTCCGGAATGGAAATCACCAGAGGTAGCAAAATGTAACCCGAGGTCGGGTAGGTATTTCTGTAGCAGCAGAATCTGCAAGAAATTATAGTCGTTACGCGCGCGAATTTAATCTGTTTGCGATGATTTGTCTGTATTAATAACACGTGTTAACGAGGTGGACATTTAATTATTACTTTTACTCCGCAAATCGCAACGTAACCAAATCTACGGGAACTAGTTTTAAAAGCATCGATGCAATTTCGCTCGGAACAGCCATCAACGTTTGAAAGAAAGATTTTATAAAGCCAACAATTGTAGACATTCGATTATGTTTCAGAATCTCTAAAAACAGCTTAAACAGAGAGACTGTGTGGTGGGGTTGAAGTGGGGTTGTGGTGGTGTTATGGTGGGTTTAGTATGATTAGTCTGATGGCAGTTAGATTAGGTATAGAGGCATCGAGTTATATTGTAGAAGTGGGTTCTCGTAAAGTAATGGTGACAATAAGAGAAATATTTAATAACTTTATTTGTATTATGCATTGAATTATAAGTAAATATTGAATAAAATAATAATTCATAAACATTATTGCATCATACCTTAATGGCATTGTTATATAATAATGATATTATGCGTGTTATGCTATTTGATCATATTTAGTAAGGAAACGAACCAAAAGAATCTGAAATTTCATCTTCAGACTTTCGGTTTCTATTTTTTGTAGAATTCGTATGTTTTTTGCTTGCATCTTCATCATTCTCCGGGTCCACCTGGTGAGAAAACACTTCTTAATATCGATACGCGCAATACGAGTAAACCAAACACTAACTTCAGAAATTGATCTTTTCTTGGACGATCTACGTCCCTTCCTATTGTTGAAATAAATGCAAACGCAAAACATGATGAGGTTGAGGATGGACGTTGACATCGGATTCAAAAGTTTGCAGTTCATCTGCTGATAAGCGGTCGAATGTTTTTCGTGAAAGGAAAAAGATTGAGAATTGGTTTGGGAAAGCAATAACAGAGTACAAGAAGTGGGAAACGGGAGCGTAATTAACCAGTAGTTTGGGCAAAACGTGTTTGATGAGGCTAAGCGTGAATGCAGAAATGTTCAGGTGGAAGATAGCGGCCGCAATCGACACGCCTTTGTTCAATTCTTCTATGCTAGTCAGGAGCAGAAGTTCCTGTAGTGTTACGTGGTTAAGGGAAAGGGAGGGAGGGGGAGGGGGAGAGGAGGAGGAGGGGGAGAGAGAGGAGGAAGGGGGATAGGGGGAGGGAGGGGGAGGATAGAGGGAGGGAGGGGGAGAGGGAGGGGGAGGAGAGGGGGAGAGAGAGAGAGGGGGGAGGGAGGGAGGGGGAGAGATGAGGGGGAGAGGGAGAGGGAGAGGGAGAGGAGGAGGAAGGGGGAGAGGAGGGAGGGGGAGAGAGAGAGAGGGAGAGGAGGAGGAAGGGGGAGGGAGGGTTCATGATATTTATATTATAATCACAAATAATAAACCTGACAAATCAGCATAGCGCAAGGATTGGTGCCATACAAAGTCACGAGCGAAGAGAAGAATTCCATTGTCGGAGAGTCTATTGTGCCTGCGGAGGTGAGTAAGAGATAGTAGAGTGAAATGGCGCAAGTAAGAGAGAGAGGAGTGAGCAAGAGAGTGGGGAGTGGAGTGAGTTGAGTTGAGTATGATTAGATATAATAACACATCTTGACGTTCAACCTTTTTTCAAGAGAATTGCAAATTTCTCCTTCACCAACACGGATGAAGTTGAAACTTCGACAATTTTATTCGTGGTGTGTATATGTTTTGAAACAATCACTAGCTTGAGTTTATTTCTGAAAGTAAACATAGTCGGGTAGTTGCATAGATAAAGTATAGTGGAGAGGAGAAGCGTTATCACAAACGTGTCGTTGTGCGAATAGATATCCTGGGGCAGTTTTAAGATTGCAATAGCCTTATTCACGATGTTCTGGTGTTCGGTGGCGAGGGGACCTTTGAACTGATGCAACCAGTATGTCAGGTAGAGACAAAGCGAGTGCTGCGTTGCCCTGACACACTCAAATAATCTCTGCGAGGTATCGAGGTTAATCTAAGAGCCGTAGAAATATAAATGACGGACTAATCGTTGATCTAATTAGGTATAGATGAAATGAAGGTTTACGGAGGTTCTTTTTTAAAGAGATAACTTAATAATCAATACAATACAATTCTATTTCATATTCACTAACATTAAAACATTTCTCGTCGATTGCATTCGAAGAAAGAGCATTTATTGTAAATTTCGCACTTTGCACTACAGCTGCGTATACTTTTGGCAGAGATAACTTACTGTAATTATTAAATTAATAATTATTTAGAGACTTAAAACCTACCTCAGACTTAAGACTGATTATAAGACTTACTTAAGACAGATTATAAGATTACTTAACTCTAATTATAAGACTTACTTAACATAGATTATAAGACTTACTTAACACAGATTATAAGACTTACTTAACACAGATTATAAGACTTACTTTCGAACTAAGTCCTACTATAAGAACTACTTGAGACTTCAGACTTACAGTAACTAGCCTGAGACTGATGGGCTTGGGTGTATCTTCAAGGCAATAACTCATTACGTGATTGACAAGGCTTTCGCTAGTATCCTTAGATATGCGACAGAGATTTGTGGAGTTAGACAAATAGTTCCTAGACCACTCCAAGAAAAAACATTCTTTGTTACCGCTTAAAGGCTGCAATTAAAACAAAAGTACTAGATTATTAATTATCTAATTAAATAAGTTACCGACTAAAGGAGTATCTAACTAATTAAGTATATATTTAATTAAGTATATATTTAATTAAGTATCTAATTAATTAAGTAACTATCTAAATAAGTATCTAATTAATTTAGTAGCTATCATATTAAGTATCAAACTAAATTAGTATCTATCTGATAAACTGTCTAACTAAATAAGTATCTATCTGATTTTTAAGTATATTAATAAATAAGTATATATCCAATTAAGTATCTAATTATTACGAAGTATGTTTTACAACTAAAAGGATTATATATTATTATTTAATTAAGTTACTAAAAAATATTCAAAAGTATATTAGTTACGTTTTGTAGTATGATTTCAATAGAAGTAAATCTAGCAGTACGAAAGAGAAGAATGGGAATACATTGCAATAAGTTTATAGTGGGGCAGAAGATATGGTAGAAGGGGTAGTAGCGAAGACTCTACTTAGGTTAGAAGTTGGTAGCATGGGTACTAGTGGGTACTACCTACCTTGTACTTGTAGCGTTGAGTTATATCACAAAGTAGCATAAAAGTAATGTCAAATATCTGGATAGTTTTCTTCGGATTGGACTCGCTCGTCTTAATAAGTTCTTTACAACACTCGTTTACTCTATAAAGATAAGTGAAAGATAGGTGAAAGATAGGTGAAAGATAGGTGAAAGATAGGTGAAAGATAGGTGAAAGATAGGTGAAAGATAGGTGAAAGATAGGTGAAAGATAGGTGAAAGATAGGTGAAAGATAGGTGTAAGATAGGTGAAAGATAGGTGAAAGATAGGTGTAAGATAGGTGTAGTAGTGACGTATACCCTTTGGAAGAGAAGCGGGTGGGGTCGTCTCCCCCGTATAGTTCATAACGAATAAGTAATTACATTGAAGCCTTTATTACGGTTACAGAATCGCATTCAAACAGTTTGGAGGAAGGCAACGTAATCATTGCCACCATTTGAATTGTATCCACCGTAAATGTCATATTGACCTACTTCACTAATCATTAGTTTGTTAAGGTGCTATTTCAATGTATCCTAAGTAATTAATCAACAGGTGTTACTTTCGCAACTGTTGATGGTAGGTAGTAATAACAACATCGTGAATGCCGCAAGAAATATTAATATAAATCTGTATTGGCATGAATATTTTATTCTGTGGATTTGTTTTGAAATATAATCAGATTATATTTGAAATAAAATATTTTTTGTAAAAAGAATTAACATTTTTAATCCTTTTCAACAGAAATTTACTTTAACGTAATCCAAAAGATGAAGTATGAGAAGTTACTTAAATATAACAATAATAGAGTTTCATTACAAACTCAGTATTTATTACCAAATCACGCTTACAATTTAATTTTACGCTTTTAAAAAAAAAATTATTTTTTCAACAATAGAAAAATAAATAATAGCTATTGAAATAAACCAGTGAAGGTAAATGGAGGTATCTGGGGTCATCAAACGTTACTGAAGATCATTACCAGGCAACACAACCCAACGCTAGCTAAATAACTATGGGCTAACTTTATGAGGTGATCGCAAATCCTATTACTCAGACCATTTGAACTGAGAGTCAATAAATTGTATTCGTAAGTATTAGTGGAAATCAAATTATGTAGTGTAGATATTATAGCGTCGAGATTATTAGAAATATCTGTATCCAAAGACTAGAAATAAAGGTCAAGGGTTAGCCAATAATTGGCATACATTAATGGGGACAATGATGACATTGAAATATGAATTAAACATTTTAAAATTAAAAATAGCAATATTTTGCAATGATAACTAACTTTAATCACTGCGTGGATTGCTTCATTTGATTTTAGAATTGAATTTAGTGAAAAATGACAGGAACTTTCTATCATTATTGTCTCCCTGAATATAGTTTGGCGTACATATTAATTAACAGAAATATAGTTTGTATAAATAATAATAGATTAAATAGAACATAAGTTCATCGAAGATAAAGGGATAAATAAAAATGCACTATTAATTACATAAGAAATAATAGTGAAAAAGTGAATTAGAAATAGAAAATAATTTTTTAAATAAAAAATAATTATTATATAAAGTATATATTTTCGAGTTCATTGATTTTTAAATAATCTTTCATATATAATGCATATATAATTTTCCATTCTTTATTTTTTAGTAATTTAAATCCAATTAATTTATAAAATATTTTTCATCTTATAAAATATATCTTATAACAAATAATATTATTTAAATAGAACTTATAAACACTAAATTATATATATATAAATATATTTCTATATGATTATATTTATAGTTATATTAATTTCTATATAACTATATAGTGGTTATATACCATATAGAAATTAATATTATCAATAACTTACTTTATTCTAAATTGCAAGTATTGATATAAACATTAAAATCAAATTTCTCTATAAATTATACTTAGCTGTTTAGAAAATGTAATTTAAAAATATAATAATTAGATGGTTAAATAAAAAAATTAACTAATTTTCTTGTAGATATAAATAATATGAACACAAAAAATTAATTAAAATTAAGTTTAAATATATTATTAATAAAGTAATAATTATAATTAGGTTATAAATTGTATAATATTAAAATTAAATAAAGTTCTATCTATTTATATATAAATTAAAAATTAGCCTTCCTTAATTTAAATTAAATTAGCACATAAGTTTATTACAATAATATTATAAATTTAAAATTACTAATTTAGATGATTAATATTTGTATCTATATTTATTTATACCAACAAGGAACATTTTTGGAATATAAAAATGCTAAAATTAAAATATTGTTTATTTTAAAATACAAATAAGTCTAAATATCTAAATAATTTCAAATTATTAAAGATTTGAAATAAAATATTATATTTGTTAAATATATTTTACATCCTTGAAATTTATATTTAAAAAAAATTATTTAATAGTTAATAAATAATGAAAAACAATATTTATACATGATATAAAAAAATCTATCATATTATAAATTTTATATTAGAATATACTTGTGTGAATACAATACAAATACAATCATATAGTTTTGATACAAATTATTACAATACAAAATGTTCACTAGTAAAATAAAAAAGAATAAATTGTTTATTACAAAATAAGTTTCTTTGATAATTTATTTATACTATTTAATAACTTATTAATACTATTTAATAACTTATTAATACTATTTAATAGGGCTGTTAATAAAACCGAACTGATACATTAAGAACTGATACTTTAACACTTTGATACCGAACTGATACTTCGTAATTCAATATATTATGATCCCGAACCCGAACTGATACTTTCATATTTTGATACTGAACCGAACTGATACTTTGATATATTAAAAATTAGGAACTTGAACCTGAACTGATACATTTATGATATTTATTAAATAATAAAGTCATAAATAACTTCATGGAGTTTATTTGTAATTAAAATTAATTTTTATACATTTTTTTATTGGCAGTCAATAAAAATTGACCTAAGGTCAAAAATGCAAAATACAAATGAATATTTTATTAATCATAGATTTATATAACATAAATAATTATATTGATTTGAGATTTATATTATGAACTCAATTAGTAATCAATGAATTTATATTAAATTTAATTAAGTTTCTTTGTGATTTACTGATTAATTTACTTTCTAATTTATTAATTGTAATATTATTATAGATAATAATTCAAAAATATAACAAATATATTAATTAATTCGCAATAATATTTAAATATATAATTAGCTTTTGCAGTGTTTCGAAACTTTGATTTTAGTTTTTGATACTGTTTCGAAACTTTGATTTTAGCATTTGATACTGTTTCGAAACTTTGATTTTAGCATTTGATACTGTTTCGAAACTTTGATTTTAGCATTTGATACTGTTTCGAAACTTTGATTTTAGCATTTGATACTGTTTCGAAACTTTGATTTTGGGTATCATTTATAACCCTACTATTTAATAACTTATTAATACTATTTAATAACTTATTAATACTATTTAATAACTTATTAATACTATTTAATAACTTATTAATACAATTTAATAACTTATTAATACTATTTAATAACTTATTTAAAACATTTTAAATCATTGTAAATAATAAGTTATAAGTATTTTCAATAATTATTTAAATTAATTTAAATGAATATTTAAAAAGAATTGAATGTGACTTTTACTTTAATTTGCAGTCATGTGATCAAATTAGACAAAGATAATCAAGAAGAGTTTTTAAAAAAAATGTTTACAAATGTCAACAGTTTTTTTTAAACGAAACCTATTCTATATTATTCAGAATAGTTTGATAATTAATAATTTAGTAAATTAATTAATTAATTAATAATTTACATAATAGAAAATGAAGTGAAATTTTAAAGGAAAACCTTTTTGATGAAATTCGGCAAGGATCTGAAATTAAAGATCTAGTCTTCAATTCAACCAAAAGATAATTCAGACAATTGCATCTGCATAGGAGATGTTTATTTTGCATTATAATATTTATTTCAGTTAATATAATAAATTACTGCTATGATATTAGGAGAGAAAGTCAAATCAATGTGGCAAACTGATAATAAAGGTCAGATGAAGGTTATTAAAGGTCATATTAAGGTGATTCATTGATATTAAAGGTGAAATGAAGGTGACAAACTGATATTTATGATCGAGAAGGTCAAAGAGTCGTTTATTGGCTATGAGGCGTAGGAAGGCTTGTTCAATCAGGTTATCCTTGTGGTGTTGCGACTGAAGCTTTTGCATTATGTTGGGCAGCTGTAGAATGCGAAGGTTCGCGGGTCATACGAAATATACGAATGAACTGCAAAGGTTAGAGGTCAGCCGCTGTGGGAACGCGCTCGACATACCGGGCACCCGTAGGGGTGGGCACCCGCCTCTTATACGGACTAGAGGGAACCATCTAGTCCGGAGTAACGGGGAGTCGACTCCGACCCCGATTTCGAGGTTAAATAAGCCGGTGTCGACCAGTTACTACCTTGACGTACAGGAAACAAATCCACTTGATCTCGTGTTCCGTGCGATGCGACTGCAACATTCCGACCACTCCGCTCCAAATGATCTCGATGTAGAGGTCAAGGGTGTCCAGGTTCTATTCGCGGTTGAGTACACGAGCAGGAGTGTAATTGAATGGGTAGAGATGGTAATGATTACATGGGTAGAAGGTGGATGTAATTGAAAGGGTGGATGAAATTGAAGATTTAGTTAGTAAGATCAAATGAATGGGTAGAGGGTGGATGTAATTAAATAGATAGAAGGTGGATGTAATTGAATGAGTAGAAGTAAACCTGTAGCTTTTGGATAAGTTTGTAGTTGGATACACAAGTAGAGAGGTCGGAGTTCAAGAAAAGGCATTCAACGCAACTGATGAGGTGCAGTAGTAGAGGATTCTTGCTGAGTATTGACCTTTCATTGTTTATCTTAAAGTGACCCACTCTAAAAGTGGTGGAGGCTTACAATAGGGTGGGGTTTAGCTACAATGGGGTAGGTTTAGCTACAATAGGATGGGGCTTAGCTACAATAGGGTAGGTTTAGCTAAAATAGGGTGGGGCTTAGCTACAATGGGGTAGGCTTAGCTACACTAGGGTGGGGCTTAGCTACAATAGGGTGGGGCTTAGCTACAATAGGGTGGGTTTAGCTACAATAGGGTAGGATTTAGCTACAATAGGGTAGGGTTTAGCTACAATAGGGTGGGTTTAGCTACACTAGAGTGTGGCATGGCAACACTAGAGTGGGGCATGGCAATACTAGGGTGGGGCTTAGCTACAATGGGGTAGGTTTAGTTACAATAGGATGGGGCTTAGCTACAATAGGGTGGGGCTTAGCTACACTAGGGTGGGGCTTAGCTACACTAGGGTGGGGGTTAGCTACAATGGGGTAGGTTTAGCTACAATAGGGTGGGGCTTAGCTATAATGGGGTGGGGCATGGCAACAATAGGGTGGGGCTTAGCTACAATGGGGTAGGTTTAGCTACAATAGGGTGGGGCTTAGCTACACTAGAGTGGGGCTTAGCTACAATAGGGTGGGGCTTGGCTACACTAGGGTGGGGCTTAGCTACAATGGGGTAGCTTTAGCTACAATAGGGTGGGTTTAGCTACAATAAGGTGGGGCTTAGCTACACTAGGGTGGGGCTTAGCTACAATGGGGTAGCTTTAGCTACAATAGGGTGGGGCTTAGCTACAATGGGGTGGGGCATGGCAACAATAGGGTGGGGCTTAGCTACAATGGGGGAGGTTTAGCAACAATAGGGTGGGGCTTAGCTACAATAGGGTGGGGCTTAGCTACAATGGGGTAGGTTTAGCTACAATAGGGTGGGGCTTAGCTACAATAGGGTGGGGCTTAGCTACACTAGAGTGGGGCATGGCAACAATAGGGTGGGGCTTAGCTACTATGGGGTGGGGCTTAGCTACAATAGGGTGGGTTTAGCTACAATAGGGTGGGTTTAGCTACAATAGGTTGGGGCTTAGCTACACTAGAGTGGGGCATGGCAACAATAGGGTAGGGCATAGCTACACTAGGTTGGTGCATAGTTACAATAGGATGGGACATGGCTATAATAGGTTGGGGCATGGCTATAATAAGGGGGGGGGGCTTAGCTACACTAGGGTGGGGCATAGCAACAATAAGGAGGCGGCTTAGCTACAATAGGTTGGTGCATAGTTACAATAAGGTGAGGCATGGCTAAAATAAGGGTGGGGCTTAGCTACACTAGGGTGGAGCATAGCAACAAGACGGTGGGTTTATCTAAAATAGGGCGGGGCATGGCTAAACATGAGAATTTCATGGCTAAACCAGAAATTGGGGGTGTGGATACAAATGAGGCGGTGGTAAACTAAAAAGGTGTATAGCTACACTAATAAGGGTGTGCCAATACCAGAATGGGTGTGGCTACAATAAAGTGGATGGGGCTAGAATATAAATGGGCGCCGTTATACTAGAGTAAGAAGATTACATTATAGTGTGGCATGACTATACTATAGAGGGCCGTGACTATATCATAGAGGGGTATAGTTATTCTATAGAGGGCGTAGTTATACTATAGAGGAGCATGGTTATACTATAGAGGGGCGTGGTTATAGTATAGAGGGGTGTGGTTACATTATAGATGGACATGGTTATACTAGAGAGGGGCGTGGTTATGCTATAGAGGGACGTAGTTATACTATAGAAGGACGTTGTTATACTATAGAGGGGCGTGGATATACTATAGAGAGGCGTGGTTATACCATAGAGGGGTGTGGTTATACTATAGAGGGGTGTGGTTATACTAGAGTGGTGTGGTTATACTATATAGTGGCGTGGCTACACTATAGAGAGGCGTAGCTACACTATAGAGAGGCGTGGTTATACTATAGAGGGGCGTGATTACAGTATAGAGGGGTGTGGTTATACTATAAAGGGGCTTGGTAATACTATAAATGGGCGTGGTTATACTATAGATGGGTGTGGTTATACTATAGAGGGGCATGGTTATACTATAGAGGGGTGTGGTTATACTATAGAGGGGTGTGGTTATACTATAGAGGGGCGTGGTTATACTATAGAGGGGCTTGGTTATACTATAGAGGGGTGTGGCTATATTAGAGGGCATGACTACACAAACTTCTTGAGTTTAGTGATGACTTCTTTGCATTTGGATCGAAGTTCCGAGTGCTTCGAAGATGAGAGCTTCGAATATGCAGCCTCCAATTGTTCTACTTCGATTCCTACGTAGTCGAGTCGAATGGGATTAGACGAATGACTTCAGGTGAAACCGAGAGAAGGATATGAAAATGGGATATACGAAGTAGTAACAATGGATAAAACAATTACTGAAATAATAATGATCTTTTATGCTGATTTATAATTCTTTGATCTTAGTGAATTATGATTTTTCATGAGTATTGTACTTATGAGTGAATAGTTAACAAAGGATTGAATAGTGTAGTTAAAAGTGAGTAGCTTAATCATGAGTAAGTAGTTTACTTACGAGTAAGTAATGTACTTATGAATTAATAGTTTAATCAAAATCGAGTAGTATACTTAGTTGTACTAAGAAAGCGAGTAGTTTACTTATAGTGTAAATAGTTTACATATGAGATATGTGAACTGCGGTCAAGCTGACCATCAAAGGATTGCTTGCTAGCGACGAACAGCAACGCCGCCAATGATTCCTCTGAAGTCAGCGTCAAGATAATCGCAATGATGTGTTCTAGGAGGAGAAGTGCCTTGCTGTCTCCGTTGGATGTTTGCAGTTCACATAGAAACCTACAAACAAACAAACAAATACCAAAGTATTAACATCAATAACCACATATATATACGTATATATATATATATACGTATATATATATATATATACGTATATATATATATATGTATATATATATATATATATATTATTTCAATTTTAAAAAGCATTTATTTTTAATATTTGAATGTTTTTTATCTTATTGATTATATAATTCTCAAAAAACAATTAGAAATAGTGAATAGGAAGGTAGAGCCGCCTAGAGTTTGTACGGAGAACGCGACTGGATAGCGAGCATTACCTCGACATGAGTCGCGAGAGCCACTGAAGTACGACCAGCAAACTCTCCGCCAACTGCAGCGGGTCCTCCGAAGACCTCCTGCAACGTAACGCGAGTTCATTTGCAAATCGCAACGCCGGCAGAACGACAACAAGACAGCAACGACATTAGAAGACGATTCAATTCGTTGGCGACGGAAAGTTCAAATCGCGTACGAACCCGATGCCGATTAGCAAGTTGTCGAGGAAATGCACGAGGAGAAAGATGAGGGATTTGCGGGCATTTCTCTTCGTCGCCGCTAGGCACCTCAAGGTCGTGGAGTAGGAAATGATCTAACAACGGAGCATCGATGTTTGATAAACAGAGAATGCGTGTAGCGAATCGGTGTAGCGATCACGTTAGGTGTATGGAAGGTGGTGGTTTTGAAATAACTCAAATAATATTTATAACATCGATGTACGGGTAATAAAGTTTTAGAAGTCATAGAGAACAATAGCATATGAATTGTACATTTAGATGAATGTAAATTATGATTATCCTCTTGATGAAATGAATAATTAATGTTCAATTGTATTTGAAAACAACGAATAAGAATTTGTACAAACGTTTGTATGAAGTGAGTATTTGATATAAAGTAAAAAGCGAACATTTGTTGAAGATCCAATCATGATTTGGTCAAATAGAGATTCTGTAATGGACAATAAAATGTAATTATATGTAAATATTACAAATTGTTTCCTCACCAGGTACATCGACTACCAGAGTTACAAAAGTATTATCGGAAAGAAAGATATATCTTGATTATATAGCGGATAAAATGTATAATAACCATCGTTTTAAGATTGAGCTACCAACAAACACTAAAATGAATTAAGAAATTCTATTTCAGCGAACATATTAATTTACCAACAGGAATAGGTATTTTGAATTTTGAATTTATTGAAAAGGTGAATTATCGAAATATTTTAATTTAAATATTGTAGCAGCATCTATATATATATAATATTTTATATATTTAAACATAAATCTTAAATAGAACTTTTACAACTATATTGAAGATATGATATTTTATAATACAAATAATTTTAACTGTGAAATATCAAGCACACATAACTATGGATGTAAAATATGAAATACACCGAATATAAAAAATATAGAATCTCGTTTTATACAAATTTGTATAAAGTTTATTCAAAATTCTAATGGAAAATCTTATTTATAGATACAATATAATTATTATTAGAGTTTAATATATAAATAACAATTGCATTTTTCTATTTACATAATTTAACTACTCTCTTTAGATTAAAAAACATTATTAATTATGAATATAATTATATATTATACTTTATTTCCACTTTTTTTAGTTGGAGTCAACTAAAAACGTCTTTCTAGCATTCCCAAACCAACTTTAATAATAAGATTCATCATCTGCTAGTGACTCCACCATGTAAATTATAATACCGACACTACACACACATTCATGTGAACTTGGTATAGGTGAGAAATGCAGAGAGATTGTCAATCATATCAATAACATTAATAGTTTATATTCATAGGTTGCATTGTAAAATTGTTAAGTTCACCGCAACTTAAATTGTGTTTATAAATAATATTTTACATTAGTGTTGAAGTTAATTTGCATAAAAATTTGGATAAAACGAGATTCTATAATTTTAGTTGATTTACGATGTAATGTAAAAGAGTAAACAAGACAGTGTAATATAATACATATTTATGTTTTATGTACTAGTCAAGTAATACGATATGTTATTATATATTATTTATACTATTATATAAATGCTATTGAAATCATGTTATAGTTGTGGTTTACCATATGGGTAATACACTTTTCGACCTATCAGAACTTCGGTTGCTTGTATCGAATATCGAGAAATATATTGCATAATATTAGTAGGCATGTATTCAAATGCTAAATCAAAATGCATTAATCAGTACCATAAGTATGGACTAGAGTCTGGGAAAATATTGAGTGGACTGCGTTCAATTGCAAGCGGGCACAGTGGTTATTAAGGAGGCGCAGACTTTAACAATGAATTAAATATAGGAATCACTTTGGATTTCACCGGTAACAAATATTGGCCGTCATATCAATGAGAGACAAATGCCACACTAATATCACAATGCGATTCCATTCATAGACGTTATTCCCATATACTTTTGTATATACTTTACAATATATGTTTAATATAGATATAATATTAAGCCTATATTTATTATATAGATATACTATATGAATATATCGTATGATATTTGGGAATTTCCTCCGAGAAGGGTGGTGTTCTAGGTAGTGGTCGCGATTTACGAAATTTAAACGCAATTTAAAATTAGAATATAATATGAAAATAACTAAAATATATATTCTAGCCTATCAATATAATCAACTATGCGGCATTGAATATTAATAACCTGGAAATTAGATAATGTGATAATACATATCCTACAAGCATTTGAAATATTATTCAAATACTATTAAAATCTAACTCACGCCACTTCGTAATTATACAGGATATTTTCACTACACTCCTAATTTTAATATCTAGGCATTATTGAAATAATTAATATTGAAAGAAATTACTAAATATAAAAATAGTTATGTAATCGAGCTAAAACTTACTAGCTAATATATCTCGATCTTTATGAGTTTTCACAAAATTCTGAATTGCAATCGACCATCGAGCCTCAGACCAACGTTCTCTCCACGATTTCATGAGAACGTCTTTTAAACTAGTCCCAGCCGACATTACGCGCAGTGGAATTGTATATTGAAAAGTAATTACATTAAATTTAGTTCATTTAAAAATATAAATTTTAAAATATAAATATTTATAAATATAAAATATTATAAACAACCTCTAGTGACATCTAGGATTAAATAATTACTTGTAATTGCAATAATAATTATTGTAAAAATAGTAATTGATCTTAGATATTATTATCATTATTATAAATATTATAGAAACATTTTTTAAACAAAAAAATAACAAAAGTGTATAAGGATAATTGTTTGAAAATATGAGCCTTGGAATATTTCTTGAATTTGTTGATTCTTGATTAATCGTATACCATATTATATCTTGTTCCAGTCTTTTTGTTCTTGACAGTGTTGTATTGCCTTCTAATCGTATGATGTTGTATGTTGAAGTTATGAGATACGTATAGTTATGATGAGTCATTTTTGAAAGGCAAAGTGTGTTGTGATAAATAGCTTATAATTTATAAGTTATATGATTATATTATATTATATTATATTATATTATATTATATTATATTATATTATATTATATTATATTATATTATATTATATTATATTATATTATATTATATTATATTATATTATATTATATTATATTATATTATATTATATTATATTATATTATATTATATTATATTATATTATATTATATTATATTATATTATATTATATTATATTAGATTAGATTAGATTATCTTAGATTATATTAGATTGTTTATTTGATTATGTTAGATTGTTTTAGATTATATATTCGATAATATTAGATATTTTTAGTTTATATTAGATCGTTTTAGATTATTTTAGATTATATTATATTAAATTGTATTAGATAAGATTAGATTATATTGAATACAAACTGAAATACGTTTTAGATTATATATTCGATAATATTAGATATTTTTAGTTTATATTAGATCGTTTTAGATTATTTTAGATTATATTATATTAAATTGTATTAGATAAGATTAGATTATATTGAATACAAACTGAAATACAAACGTATTCAAACTCATAATTCCTCAAAATAATATATTTAGGTAAATTATTTAATTAATTTAATAATACATTACCAAATTGCATATTTTATCAATGTATCATACCCAATTGTGCACTAGATGTAGTACAACTGATTCAAGACAATCTTTGCATTGCTATTGTATAATATCATTCATATTCATATTGAAATGTTCCTATTTATTGTAAGGCTAATGATACCTAACTCATATGTGCTTTTAATCAGAGTATACAACCATTTAATAATATCCATACTAATGTAAGATTATTGTTAACCACCGATGAACATTTAGTTCGTATATTTACATGTGGCTTAATTGTTATTGTCTATGGAAGAAGCCGCCATCCAAGTAGTACTAAAGAAATCATTATTTATTTTATAAGTATTACTTATATGAGCCATTGAGTTGGATTTACCTTATAGCGTTACTTTATAGCGTTACTTTGGGTAATGAAGTAATAAAATACGATCAATAATGAAATCGACTAATTTAGCTTAATTTATTGCGGCCTAACTTATTTACGGCCTAGATGATACCATACCAACCAAATAATACAATAGGTTTACTATAAGACGGTCTAGTACATCGTATTGGATATGAGTGGCGTGATCACTGAGGCGTGCATTGATGACCAACTTAGAGAGTGGTCGTTGGAGAATGGTCAGCATCATTTACAAAACATTTCGTATATACACACTAATACAGTTAGTACGTATTAACTAATATAAATATGACATACGTATCTCAAAACTGGATTTGTTATTAATAAATTAATCAATTTCAAAATCCGACTAAAAGTTTAGATTTGTTATATATATTATATAATTATTTAATAAAACAATTCTTCAAAATTAAATCAAATATCGTGTCACACAATTACAGTGCCCTTTTACTGAGAGTTTCTGTAAATTTTATCCGGAAACATTATTAAATAGAAACACAATAATTACAACACAAACCCACATATTAATGCATGCTTATATATTTACTTTGATTTTAAACTTAATAAATTAAACATTATAAAAGTAATAATTTAAATCGATATGAAATTTAATTACTTTCCTTCTTACCCGAATAGATACGAGCATATTTAAATAATCAAATATGGCTTCACAACCGGATAATAATGACGTCATTATACCTCCTAAAGTAACCGTGGTGCCGATTAAGACAGCAGTGGGCGTTAACATGGGCGTGGCAACTTCAGGGGGCGTGGTCATGGGCGTATCGAAACTACCAACATGGAAGTACTTTCGAAGAGAAAGTGTCTCCGATCTGTCTTCCAGTGAATATAAGTTTTACCTGGTTGCTATCTTACAAGATGATGCCGAATGCGTCTCTTGTATGTTGAGGTTAGCGAGACGTCAGTAAGAATTGTATATGGATGGGGAGCCATTTTTAATCCACTATTAAATCGATAAGAATGTAGAATAAGGATGTATCTAACATTTCCCTAGACCACCAACACTTCCTTATTAACCCTAACTCTTAGTTAAGGTGACAATCCCATTATTAAGATTAACAACTATTCAATAAGATGATTAATACTTTAATAAAACCACTAACCATTCGTTAATATCACTAAATCTTCCTCAATGTCCCAAACACTTGTCTAAGATCACTAAGATCACCAACCTTTCCTTGATTTTACTAACTACAAATTAAGATAATTAACCCTTCACTAAGATCTCCAACTCGTCTATAAAATAGCTGATGTCCAGGTATAACTATAGTTATAACTGGATGTCTTCAGTTATATAATGAAACGATGAAACCTGGGATGATTGATTCATGGAGTTGTTCTCACTTGCATTCGGATAATTACTATTTGCCGGTACAATAAAGCACAAAAGATACGTTATCAATGCCATGTAACAATGGATAACTGAGTACAGTTTAAAGGTCATCCCTGTTGAATAGAGGGAGATAAGAGTAATCTGTAATCTGTAGTCGGTGGTGGATGACCATCAGATACATAGTAGTGGTTAGCGGACAGTGGTCAGTCATTACTTAATCGTAGTGAGTGATCAGTAACCATTTCGTGTGGTCAGTTGAGAATATCGATGGTTATTATTTATTGATAAAGTCTACCTCTAACAATCGGCATTCTATTACATTTAAACTACACTCGTATGGTGTGACAATGCTTATATCTAACTAAGGCCGCGGTGTTGTTAATACTAGCTTAAACTTAATCTTAGACTTAGAACATAGATAAAGTTTATACTATATATGGTTTATAGTATTAATGTTGCTATCGTATACAATAAAAAATACAATAATATGTCACATATATATATATATATATATATATATATATATTATAATCAATTAATCTTCAGATACCTGTGAATTTAAAACTATTTCAAATGGGTAAATTACTTCTTATTCAATCTTATTTTAATGTCCCATACTCCTAATAAAACCTTATAAACCAATGACAATATTAATTAATCAGATATATCTAATATATTCTCAGTGAATTCTATCTAATGTGATGAATCCACTTGTACTATGTATAGTATAGGGACTGTATAGTATAGACTACTGTTAGTATGAATAACATGGTGTTATCATATTGTTACAATTTCTCTTTTTATAGTGAAAAAAACTTTGTGAATTAATATCGTATATAATTTTTGTATGCAAATATGAATATTTAAATAATTATGTTTGTCTTTCACAGGAAGGCTACACAAAAACACCGCCTACGAATAATGAATAATAGTTTTGATTATGATGATGATGACATCTCTAGATATGATAAGAATAGACATATCCGAGTAAAGAAACCTTTATTTATATCTGCTATTGCATTATCTCACAAGGTAATACACCTGTATACACCTATATACCCCTCTCCCTCTCCCTCTCCCTCTCCCTCTCCCTCTCCCTCTCCCTCTCCCTCTCCCTCTCCCTCTCCCTCTCCCTCTCCCTCTCCCTCTCCCTCTCCCTCTCCCTCTCCCTCTCCCTCTCCCTCTCCCTCTCCCTCTCCCTCTCCCTCTCCCTCTCCCTCTCCCTCTCCCTCTCCCTCTCCCTCTCCCTCTCCCTCTCCCTCTCCCTCTCCCTCTCCCTCTCCCTCTCCCTCTCCCTCTCCCTCTCCCTCTCCCTCTCCCTCTCCCTCTCCCTCTCCCTCTCCCACTCCCTCTCCCTCTACCTCTACCTCTCACTCTCCCTCTTCCATTCTTACCCTATCGCTGTAATTATATCCGTTCTCTCCTGTTCTTTAGCCTCCTACTATAACCCCATACAATCAAAGGTAATGAAAACTCTAATAGATTACGGGGCTAATATAACGTTACTTGATGGTGGTCAAAATATTGTTCATGCTATGATTCGCGTTATACATTTTGACCTACATTACGAGGTGGCGATTACTCAATCTTACGAAACCATGATATCATATTTGGTTAGTAATGGGCTATTCAACTTATATCGTGGAATATAATATATTACTGAAATTATATTTAACTATATTACTTCTAATATATATATATATATATATATATATATATATATATATATATATATATATATATATATATGTATATATATGTATATCGCATAGTATATTATATGTGAAATGAGCACATATAATACCAGATAGATTACTATTAAATTAAAGAACCAATTATAGAGATACATAATATATTCATGCAACTGAATTACGCATTAGACTTTGAAACAAAGAAAAAGCCTATTACTTCAAGAAAACGACGATGGGTATAGACCTCTTGAACTAGCTGCTCATTTTGGTACTCTCCATATATTGCAGGTTTAGAGTTGTAATATTACATTCCATATCGGTGGCATGACACTCCTGACGTTTAAATACTAGACGATATTATTATTATAATTTGCAGGCGATATTAAATACGGAAGGAGTGTATTTGAGCAGAGTAATACGAAATGGTTTAAGCATCTACAGATGGTACGATGTTACGGACTATGAACAATGCGGTGTTAATGTTAATGATGTAGACGGCGAAACAAATGAACAGGTGATGAACGTGATGTGTGCATATATGTATATAAAGTAATTTATCAATGAAAGTATAAGCCAAGATTACCTTATATATTATAATGTAATATTAGATATAAGTTTTATTAATTATAATTAGAACTATTAATCGAAAATTATGGATAATTGTCTCGAAAGATAATTAGTATAAAAATGTAGATTTTAATCTAAAATGTTCTTTGTATTATATACTCATAATAATATAAATATTTGACTGTCAAATATTTCTATGTATATTCTCTATCGATTTTCAACTACGAACATTAATACAGGCTATACAAATGAATGCCTTCAATCTTAATCATTGCAATAACGATCCGACGACTCGTGTCAATGGGAAAAATTATGACAACATATATTCTGACTCATCCGAAAAAGAAGTCGACTCCAACATTAAAATCGATGGCGTCGATCGAGATATGAAATCTTCGATTTCTGCTGGAGAAAATAATAAGTCTACAACACGAAATCGCGGTGAAGGCGTGTCTACTGATTCGATGTCACGTGTAATGGGAAGAGTTAAAAACGATATTAACGATGGAGAAAGTAAAGTTTCATGTATGAAAAATAGACATCACCTGTCACCATTACTATCATTAATGATGTTAGATTCAAAGCACCTCTCACACGATAAAATGCAAAATGTTGGTATTAATAAATGTTCATATATAAATAAATTGCCATTCGTAGATGACAATATATTTAAATATAAAATGATATGGTTAATAAAATAAATTAATTAATAAAATTTATATTTATTTTAATTAATTGAATATTCATATAAGTATTATAAATATACGATAAATCTATAATACTCATTATATATTTATAATGATTTAACAATTTACAAACGATAATTTTACTAAGTATGCTGCAATAGGATACCTGCGTAATGCTTTGCATGCACGTAATGTTATTATATAACTAGTAATATTGAGAATATAAACAATACGTTTTTTTCACACACTCCTTATTTCTTAAATCATTTCGACTATTTCTTATTGGATCATTTAACTCAGGCGTACTTTGAGGAGCCATTTAAGACGTGGATACAGAACAAATGTTATACGAACTACCCGGTAATATTATTGTGGTTGAGCTTCCGACTCATCCACGTCTCCGTTTACCTACTCCTGGATATGAACGTTTCTCTAGATGGAGTACTACCGGATGAACCCGACTCGATCGCAATCAACTCATCCTTGATCAACATGCCCTCCTCGGCAGTAGACGAAATAGAGCCAACATTCTGCAAGTTTTGTTTGTGACACCCTAAAACTAACCGCGTTTTAATATTAAACTTTATCACGCAGTTTTAGTTTAAACGGATTCTCCATAAAAAAAGAAAGTAGATCGCCTTTGAAAGTATATCTAATGATACATTCAATTCTAATCATTATTTTGGATATCGTCGATTATATATTTAGAAGGTTACTGTGCATTTCTATACATTATCAAGACATTAGCGTTAACCTTTAATTCGTATTATATTCTGAATATTTTGAAAGAACACGAAAAGATCTATATTACGAATTGGAATTATTTAAAAACGAAAACAAAACAACGGTTTGTTAGCTGTTCCTTAAAAGGTCATCCAAGAGTAGCTGATTTCCGACATTAATTTATCATACGCTACAGTAGGTCTTACTTTAACTGTTACAATCGATATAATGCACTACTATTATATTCTTAGCTATCAAATGTACGGTTCTATGAACGAGTTCAGTGGTGGTTCGCCATTAGCATTATTATCGATGCATTTTTGAATTATATTGAATACAGTGGTTAATATATTGTTATATATATATATATATATATTAGTCGATATGCATTAATCGTTGACGTTTTCTATAATTTAGACCTAAACTTTCTCTTGTACAAGTGATATATTGTCGTTATATATAAGTTGTTATGTTTGGTGTGTTTTATGGTTTAGCATTACTTAACAAATTAAACAAAACAATATAACGGTTTATCAATTAAACTACTTTTATTTATAACAACCTAAATTGATTCTTTGCCTACAATTAACTAAATCGTTATTATTAACACAGTAAGTTACACAGTTATGTTATGCATACATTCCTTTCGTAATACACGGATTTCACAAACGCTCTAACAAAATTTCACTCCAAAGGACATCTGCCAAACATCGTAAGGGTTTTCTCTATGGTAATGGCGCCGTGGACGATTTTATTCTTCATACAAATTCTACCATCTATTGGTTACTTCGTGATGGCTATACAGGTTTACTTCGACTTAAGAACTCCACACAAATAGAATAATACCATATATCTACTATAATATAATTATAATATAACTATAATATAACTATAATATAATTATAATATAACTATGATATAACTATAATATAACTATAATATAACTATGATATAACTATAATATAACTATAATATAACTATAATATAACTATAATATAACTATACTGTAACTATAATATAACTATAATATAACTATAATATAACTATAATATAACTATAATATAACTATAATATAACTATAATATAACTATAATATAACTATAATATAACTATAATATAACTATAATATAACTATAATATAACTATAATATAACTATAATATAACTATAATATAACTATAATATAACTATAATATAACTATAATATAACTATAATATAACTATAATATAACTATAATATAACTATAATATAACTATAATATAACTATAATATAACTATAATATAACTATAGTAGAACTATCTATGTTACTACAAATATAAATTATATATAATATACTTATTTCATAGCATGCATAAAAGCGTATGCATATATTTAAATATCTTGTACGCGAATTCTAATTATTTAACATGTATTGTACTCGGGTATTACAACATTTAGATATCTATATACACTTACATATCTATACACATAGTCTAGAGTCTAAACTATAGTCTAGAGACCGACGTGATTAAATATATATCGGCGTATTACCAAAAGATGTTTTTGTCAGAAAATGCTAAGACAATTGGTGGATTTCATTGTTGTTTTCGCTATATTTATTGTCGGATTCACTCACGCGTTCTTCGTTAGTGTAAACAGTTATCCTCGTCTCTCTTGCGACAACACTTTTGAGAGTTAGTGCACTTAAGATATGTTTAGTGTATAAGTACACCCATGGAGTATCACTTTACTTATCTAGTTAACAAAACTTTACTTAACTAACCTCACGTAAATGTCCCAAAATTGGAATATTCGATACGATTATAAATCTATTCAAATTAAGACACTTCGCAGCAATTCCCAGGAGCCTGTTCTCTACATTTATGATGATGCTGAATATAATGGATCCTAGGAGTCTAAATCTCGACGATCCACTTCCTCTGTTTATTCTTCACGTAGTCTACACGTTTATTGTGAGTAGTGTGAGTAGTGTGAGTAGTGTGAGTAGTGTGAGTAGTGTGAGTAGTGTGAGTAGTGTGAGTAGTGTGATTAGTGTGAGTAGTGTGAGTAGTGTGAGTAGTGTGAGTAGTGTGAGTAGTGTGAGTAGTGTGAGTAGTGTGAGTAGTGTGAGTAGTGTGAGTAGTGTGAGTAGTGTGAGTAGTGTGAGTAGTGTGAGTAGTGTGAGTAGTGTGACAAAGTAGATATCCCATATAATATATGGAGGTTTGTACTCGATAAGTAGATGGTAGATGCTCATAACTATTTTTCCAAAAAGATGATTTGTAGATTATAATGTGTCACCGATAATGATATCCTTTGTTATTTAACTGGTAAAATAGACGATTATTTTACAGGAATAATGATTGTGGATATCAACTGATTATGAAACAATAGTGTACCGGTAGTCTCCGTGATTACATATTTAATCGCAGTGATACTATTGTGTTATTCATTGTACAGGTGGGCATCTTGTTAATCAATTTCTTGGTGGCGATAATGACCACGGCTATGGGCATGATTACAGAATATCAACCCGTTATACTGGTAAGATAGAAACAACCCGATCACATTTATAATCTTATATGAGACGACCTATGCCTGATATCGCTACGGAATATGCAATATAATGCAATAAATGAATGTCTTATTATTAATCCGGTCGGCAGGTTATCCAGAGGCTATCCGTTGTGTTATCATTCGAGAGACGGTTCAGACTATGCTGTCCTTTCTATTATAGATTCATGGTGAAGAGGAAATACATTATCGAGGGCGATAGGTTTATCTAAATGCAGCGTATAGCTTATTTTCTAATCGCGAATTAGAAATTCCTGTATCCGCTAGTAATAATGAATTCGTCAACTATAGTTGAACATATATGTTCTTAATACTAATCTAGCTTATTCACTAATTTAGGCCAAACCATTTGTTTATATCTCACATTAGTTAATATATATATATAGGATAATATTACACCTAACTATGCTTACGTCACCCATAGGATATATATAATCAGAGCCACTCATATATTGAATTCATCAGCAAAAACATTTAAGAAGTGAAATAAATTGTCTTTTGTTCATGTGTCAGAAATCCACCAATCCAAGTATTGCATTTTCGTAATTAAACTTATAAACGCGGCTGTTAACTTATAACTTTTATAATAAAATATCTTTTAAATCCATAAATGTTATTAATAATATTAATGTTAGACTTAACGTTAACATTTCTATAATCAAAATTCAATGTATAATTTTATATCAAAACTAGATTCTTGATACCTAGAGATGCCTGGTGATCAATGTTTCATTAATAAATACATTGTTTAATATTTATTATAATTACTATATGAGATTAATGTTAAATGTTAAAGGTTTACCATGTATTACATTGATTTTATCAACACAAGAATCATGTATAATGATGTATATTTTATATATAGATATATGCACACATAACCAATCAAAACATAAAAACATATACGAATCCAAACTTAAATACGAACAAAATAATCAAATAAAACTCCATAATACATGCAATAGATTCAACTGTATTAAATATATCATATCTATATTTATGTTATATTTTATAAATACACATATTAAATATTATCATAAATCGTTGTTCTTATAATTATGACTATTATTATCATTAGCGATTTTTAAAGTTAGCGATAAGAATACCAGATTAGTAATATTTAGTTAGAGGTATCGGTATATGTTATCGTTATCGTTATAATTAGAGATATCGTTAGTGACGTGTTAGAATAAATATCGTTAATGAACCTTATATCGTAGGCGATTTCGCTAATAGTTTAATAATGAATAGTGTTTTAAATATCTAGTGATGAATACAATAAATTACAATAAGGCAAACAGTACGTATAGATTCTATTAATTGTAATCTAGAATTATATCACAACCAGATATTATTAGTGAAGGGCGTATAAATCGAATGTCTGAATGCCAATAAAATAAATTACTAGTAATACGATAATGATTCATTATATATGGACGGTACATTTAAGCTTATAAATAAAATGTTTGGGTTTAATATGCGGGGAGTTATGGTTGGTCATGAAGATAAAAACTCGCTCTAGTTGATGATATTATAATTTGGAAGAACGTCGCCGACTAATCTGCAATATTAGAAAAATGACAATATCTCTTCTATCTTTTGATGACCATGAATTTAAATGTACTTTGATAAAAATGAGTAACACATCACGATAGAGACCTTCCTTGCAATAGAAATTAAAGTATATTTCATTATAGTCAGGTTTTTATCATTTAAATTAGATGATTATATTATATTATATTAGATGATTATGCCATATTTCGACTCATAATATATTGAAATATTATGTAAAGCCTTGAACGGTATGAATATTAAATTGGACTAGTAACGGACTATGGTTCATCTACAGTTCATCTTTCTGTCTACGAATAATTATGTTTCTGTGTATGTTTCCGATACTACTAGCGGATAAAATCTCTGGAACACATCCCATCATATGGGATATATGTTCACTGTACATTGATACACTATCCCAAACTTAACTAGTAATTATAAGAAACATATTCAGGCATGCACCCTATATCTGCAACTATATAGTGTTGATGGGTCTATGTTAGGAACATGCTGACTCGACGATATCACAACTTATAAATGATGACGAAATCTTAATCTGAGGGAAATATCTTATAATTCCATTTGTGGTCATTTCAAAATTTGTGAGTTTTACAAACTATACATAGAATTAATTTTTATTTGAATTAATATATATATATATATATATATATATATATATGTATAATATATAATATATACAGTATCACATTGTATTATATATCTCAACACTTAGCACTCTTAAAATATGAAATGCACTCTAGGAAAATAGTAATTATAAGACAAATTGCCAGACACAGTCATACACGATTACTGCATCAAAGTATTGTTTAAAGATATGTAAATATTTAGTGCTGATCTAGAATAAAGATATTACGCGCGGCAATTTGTCCCGTCCACTCACATTAAAACTAACATACATTGCTATATAGTCTGATAAGATCGCCATGAAACATTCTGCCAGCATAATTCTAGAATAATTCAAAGAATTATAAATTTAAAATAATAAACCTAAAGATTAATTAAATTGTTGCATATTATTCATTATACCAAAATGTCAATTTTTAAAAAGTTTTAATAAATACTTTCTTACATAAATAGTTAATTATAGCAACATGGTATATATGATATATTATCAGTATTATCTGTATCCTAGATACAGATGCGTTGATATTATATTCTAAATTAATTGTTTATAAATAATCTATAATTAACATTTGTTAACTATAATCATTGTATTTTCGCGCACAAAATTCACATTCATAATACAAATTATTCTAATTTTTTTTAGATACCTATTACAATGACTTTATGGATTGATAAATACAAACCATGCAGTTTTTCAAAACTCAGTTATCATTTAGAACAGGCAGAACAACTCGAAAATATTGTATGTAATTAAGTATTGTAACTATTTATAATTCCACATGAATTATTTAAATATAATATTTTAAATACTGATGTTATGATAAATCATGTATAATTAACACATTTAGCGAACTTTACGTATAATTTATAATATTAAATGGAGCTTATATGTTTAAATATCAACAGGCAGAATGCGATGATTTTCCTCATATAGTTATATATGGCCCGACCGGAGCAGGTAAAAGAACTCGTATAAATTGCATACTGAAAGCTATTTATGGACCAGGAGCTAGCAACACCAGAATTAATATTGTTAGACAACATTTATATATATATTTATGTGTATTTTATATATATATATATATATATATATTTTTATATAAGATATAGTAAATGTTGTATTGAGTTGGTAGGCGTGTTATTATTAGTAGGCGTGTCTACGATTAAGCAATCGCGAGTGTAATATGTAAATCTTTTACTAAACTACTTTGCGACTTTTAATCCCATTGATCTTTTGACACATGTGTAATAAATATAGTATAAATGACTTATAATTATATAATATAGTGCATGGATTTCGTCTACATAGATTAAATTAACATAACATGGAGGATAGTACATCAATATAGTATAAGGAACTCATCAAAACAAAGCCCTGGGCAGCCTGATTGAGTAGTTAAACAAAATGAATATAATAACAATATTCAGTTCATCCATGATAAATATAATATAGTGTACACCCATAAAGGTTAAATTAAAATATTTCCTAATATATTCTGCATTTAAAATACTATGTTAATTTATAAATTATTTTAGTTGTTTTAGAAAAGATGATTGAGTTATTGTTATTAACGTGGTTTCTAATAAAAGTATTGTGACTTATTTATTCAAAAGTAGAGGTGATAATTGAAACTACAATATAAAGTGTAATCACTGTATCTACGTCTGTTTACGTATTAGGTAAACATCAATATATATCTATTATTATATATACTAAGTAGGTAAATCATTTACTAAATGAGAAATATCCTGCTAAAAACTGCTTAAGAGTATTACTGTTATCTCCCTGATATAATTGATCTCTCTCTGTGTGTACTAATCTAAACCTACACTTGTTTTTTATATTTCTGACCAATTGAATATTTTATTTCGCGTTTTAATGAAAATAAATTATGTTTACATCATAGTACACACCATTATTCCAAGAAACCATATGATACTTATTATAAATTCTTATTTAATAGTTTTAAATAAATAACAAACACATATTGATTGAGTGCAATAAATAAATTTATCTATTATATAATATAGTCTAACAACCATTAATATATTTTATACAATATAAATACTAGACAAATTCTAAATATATCAAAATTTAAATATTATTTGTATAAATATTATTTTCATGTTTACTTATTTTGTTGATTCAGCATTCGTTCGATACTCCTTCTGGTGCTAGCATTGATATCTCGACGATCGCCAGCAATTATCATATTGAAGTCACTCCTAGGTATGTATCTTTAAATCCAACCAAATGTACGAATTGCCGTAGCTTTTCTGTAACTATCGTCTTTGATTTACAGTTCTGCAGGGTTCAACGACCGTACAGTGATCCAGGCGCTTGTGAAGACTGTAGCTCAGACTCAACAATTCGATCCTGTGACGCAGAGGAGTTTTAAAGGTTATGACCTTTGATCTATTTGTACGATACGAATCCGTGCCCTGCATACATTTCCATTAAACGGGGTTCAGTTTTTATCGGCATACTATTTTAATCAATATGGGTACGTTAAATCATATACCTCATTTACTTTAATTATCATTTTTACTCATGTATTTGATATTAAATAATAGATACACCAAGATGTTTACTTTATATCCCTTCTCTCCCTTTATCTTCCTATAGCCCTGCTCCCCGTCTACCCATTTTCGTTCTTAATATCTCAATGCCTTTTCCCTGCCCTTTCTCCAATACCTCTTATTTCTCTCTACTCTTTCCTTTGCCTCTACACTCTCTATCTCCCTCCCTTTCTACCTTCTCTCCTTTCTCTCTCTATTTATCTACCTTTTCTCCATCTCTATATCTCTTCCTTTCTCTCTACCCATCCATTTCTCCCTTTCTTTTCTCTTAACCCTCTACCTTCCATCTCTTACTATCCTTTCTCCCTCGCACACCTCTTCCCCATTTAACTATTTTTCTTTATACTATTCCTCATCACCCTCTACTTCTCTACCTTCCTTCCCATTACACCCTTTAGCCCTCCTCCTCCTCTCCTCCTCTACTTCTCTACCTTCCCTCCTCTTCCCCTATTACCCTGTACCCCTTATTCCATTCTACATCCTTTCCTCTACCCTCTCTTCCTCCCTCTCCTCCTCTCCTCCTCTACCTCTTTCCCCCTCTTCTCTATTACCCTGCACTCCTTATTCCCTTCCACCTCCTCTCCTCTACCCTCTCTTCCTCTACTACCTCTTCCTCTACTACCTCTTCCTCCCTACTCTTCCTCTACTCTCTCTTCCTCCCTCCTTTTCCCCTATTACCCTGTACCTTATTCCCTTCTACCTCATCTACTCTACCCTCTCTTCCTCCCTCCTCTTTCTCTACTTCCTCCCTCCTCTTCCTCTACTCTCTCTTCCTCCCTCCTTTTCCCCTATTACCCTGTACCTTATTCCCTTCTACCTCATCTACTCTACCCTCTCTTCCTCCCTCCTCTTCCTCTACTTCCTCCCTCCTCTTTCTCTACTCTCTCTTCCTCCCTCCTCTTCCCCTATTACCCTGTACATTATTCCCTTCCACCTCCTCTCTACCCTCTCTTCCTCCCTCCTCTTCCTCTACTTCCTCCCTCCTCTTTCTCTACTCTCTCTTCCTCCCTCCTCTTCCTCTACTTCCTCCCTCCTCTTTCTCTACTCTCTCTTCCTCCCTCCTCTTCCCCTATTACCCTGTACCTTATTCCCTTCTACCTCATCTACTCTACCCTCTCTTCCTCCCTCCTCTTCCTCTACTTCCTCCCTCCTCTTTCTCTACTCTCTCTTCCTCCCTCCTCTTCCCCTATTACCCTGTACATTATTCCCTTCCACCTCCTCTCTACCCTCTCTTCCTCCCTCCTCTTCCTCTACTTCCTCCCTCCTCTTTCTCTACTCTCTCTTCCTCCCTCCTCTTCCCCTATTACCCTGTACATTATTCCCTTCCACCTCCTCTCTACCCTCTCTTCCTCCCTCCTCTTCCTCTACTTCCTCCCTCCTCTTCCTCTACTACCTCTTCCTCCCTCCTCCCTCCTCTTCCTCTACTTCCTCCCTCCTCTTTCTCTACTCTCTCTTCCTCCCTCCTCTTCCCCTATTACCCTGTACCCCTTATTCCCTTCCACCTCCTCTCTACCCTCTCTTCCTCCCTCCTCTTCCTCTACTACCTCTTCCTCCTTCCTCTTCCTCTACTCTCTCTTCCTCCCTCCTCTTCCCCTATTACCCTGTACTCCTTATTCCCTTCCGCCACCTCTCCCCTACCCTCTCTTCCTCCCTCCTCTTCCTCTACTACCTCTTCCTCCATCCTCATCCTCCCTCCTCTCCCCTACCCTATCTACCTCCCCCCCCCCCCCCGCAGTTATCGTGATAAATGGAGCTGAATCGCTCACAGAAGATGCCCAGCACGCACTACGCCGTACCATGGAGAAGTACACGGTATCTTGTCGTCTCATCCTCGTCACCACCTCGTTATCTGCGTTGACGCCGGCCATTCGAAGTCGGTGCCTCGCTATTCGCGTCGCAGCACCCTCGAACGCCGAGGTCCTCTCGAGTTACTCCCAACTACCCGGGCGCGCCCCGCTAGCTCCACCCCTCGTACACCTCTCCATCGACTAACTCCACGACTAACTAATATACCTCCACTAAATCCATCATAACTAGTTCAAATGTTAATATCTCTTCCCATACCACCTCCATCCCTCGGAAGATCTACTATCGCCATGCCTCACAAGTGCTATCCTTTACTAACCCTTTACTAACCCCGCCCTTCATTATATATACCTTTCATAAGCGCCGCCCTTCACCCTCAGATTATAGATGCACTTATAGATATTTCTAAAAAAGAGCATTTAATTTTGTCTGAGAAGTTCGCGGAGAGAATTGCTATTAAGAGTGAAAGAAACCTTAGAGCTGCAGTCCTTATGTTGGAAGCATGCAGGGTACAGCAGTTGGTATCTTTACAGTACACTTCAATCTGCAAGTATTTTCTTTGCCGTGCTTGTTTTCCAATAATCGACGAATATTTTCAATCAAAAATCACGAAAACGTATAATTACTTTAAATCGTCATCAAACCTTTATTTATTCTGAAACAAACTGTATTGTAATAACACAATTCGAGAATCATTTCAATTCGTTGCATTGCTCATTGTTCTTCGCTTTGAAACCATAGGTACCCGTTCTCCGATACCCAGATTATACACAGTCGCGACTGGGAATTGTACTTAAAGGAGATGGCGCAACTGATAATGAAAGAACAAACTCCGGAAATGTTGGTTATGGATCTCCATAGCTCTACGTATAGTCTTTGTTATAGATCTCTGACCCAAAACTCTACACGCAGACTTTATTATAGATATATCGTTCTAGAGATCAACTTATATTCTTTGTTATATATCTCTATAGATTAAAAATCTCTATATATAGTCTTATTATAAATGTCTAAAGATCTATTGATAGACTTTATTATTGATCTGTATCTCTAAATATCTACCTATAGTCTTTGTTAAAGATATATATAGCTCTAAAGCTCTACTTATGGTCTTGTCATATAGACGTTGCATATTTTTAATATATCAATAATTCTTTATACAATGTGCAGTCTGAATATGTAATACATAAATAAAAATTTAAGTATAACCCAAACAAATCACAAGTAAATATTATGAACCATTAATAATAGTACGATATCATAGAGATATTAACTGCATATTTCTAAACTTCCTTTACTGCGTAACTCTAAATCTGCGTTGATAACTGATATCCGTTGATGTCAAACTAAATTTGCAGACTTTGATTTTGCTATTTATATCCCGGTGTTACACTCAGTTGATGTAACCCAGTTGTATCGATCTAACCAAATTATTTAACTAAGTGATCTAACCAAATGTTCTAACCAAGTGATCTAACCAATTGATCTAAACTTTTCATGTTTACAAATAAAATATTTAGAACAAATTATTAAAAAATTAAGGATTTATCTTTAATTTGTGATTTTAAATTCTACATTTGTTGAATTCTTCAGGTTGTTGCAGCTTCGTGATCATTTCTATGAATTGCTTTCCAAATGCATCCCAAAAGATGTAATTTTCAAAGTATGTTATTTATTTTTGAATTAATATTTTTAAATTAATATTATTTCATATTATATTAATATGGTATTAACATCTGCAAATAATAATAATAATAACATTTTCCTTTATGCACATTATAAAAATAAACAATACATCCTATCATCAAACCTTCTATCACACCCTCCCTCACCTCTCTCTATCTTGCTCCTCTCTTATCGCTGTCACTTTATTTCTCTTTATCTCTTCCTCACCTCTCTAGTTCTATCTATCTCCTTTCCTCTCATCCCAACTATCTTCCACATTATTTACTACTCTCCCTCCCCCCTCACCATCCTATCTCCTACAGACTATATATAGACAGTTGCTGCCACACTGCATGGGTAATGAGCCTCTATTATCTATTCAAAAGTTGACCGAACTGACCGCGGAGTTTGAAAAGAGATCAAAACTTGGTAGTAAGACCATCTATCACCTCGAAGCTTGGATCGCTAATATTATGGCCTCGATTTTGAAAAAACGCGATTCCATCAAATGATCATCTCAAAATTGTTCTTTTATTTTAAAAATCATATTCTTTTGTTTATATCTTTCCATTATTTATGCAGTATTGTGGGTCTGTTTGTTTACCTGTGGAATAGGGAAGTATATCCCACAGCTTTTAAAAAGTTAGATAGTTCCGGTTATAAATAGTTTGTTAAATCAACTTGTGCATTGAGAGATACAACAAAAAGTGTGAATATACTTACTGAGTTGTACTAAATCTCTATAAACATTGTGTTATTGTTATTGGTGTTATTGGCTAAATATAGACTTAATTTATTTTATAGAAATGTATAGTTATAGTTGATAATTTCTATTTCTATTTCTAATAACTACTATCATTAACTATTATACAATATTATTATTTGTAGATCTGATAGGAAGCGATTGAGAACATTATTGTAGCTAATATTGTTTTACATCATTAATTCTCATCTATTGGCAATAGACATACAATTAAAAATCTATGATTATAGTAATGTTTAGTCTAATTTTATTTATTATCATTGATAAATAATACATTTAAAATTTGAATACAATTTAATACCTTCATTTCCTATTATATCTAATATATTGTAATATATATACATTAACAAATATGGCATCGGTTAATATGAATTCAATTTATAATTATTAATAACATAATTTGTTAGTTATACATATATAACCATATATTTAAATGTTATATACATATTTATTACTCGCGTATTTTGCATGCCGAGTCCGCCATTTTAAGTGATATTATAACCCATTAAAATGAAAGTTTGTGCAATTCTAATATTGTTGAGACATTAGCTTTCTTTATTTTCGTTACAAGCTGGGAATCTTGCGAAATAAATGTACTAACTAGTATACGTTCATAATTACGTTAAGATCTGATAATTACACTGATAAATACATAAGATGGCACACATAACGAAAGACATTTTCTATTCATGTACTTGTATTGATTATATATTTACTGGTATATAGTTATCTCAAGATGGTCTACATTATACAAAGTATACCGCATGTAAAACTTCTATGTAAGAACAATTCTCTTCTAGTTAACAGATTTATAAGTGTTATGTATATTATAACATGTGAGATATAAAATGCTTTTTGAAAACAAATTTACCTTCAATTCATCATATATTATCATCGAACTGACAACGATATTGTAATCGCCTTATCTGGTTAAATATAACATGACATTATACTTTCATTACAAAATAATATTCAGCGCTTTTGAACTAGAAGATATTTCTATTACTGCAAATTCGATACTGTATATTTCTATTACTCCATGATATTTGAATTGAATTGAATGTTGTTTTATATATATTATTGTGTCTGATAAAATAGCAATATTATGAAATATATAACTATTATATAACTAGTATATATGTAATGTAATTAAATGTAAATTTTATGTGATTTTTAACGTTATTCAAAATGAACTGTTAAGTGTTGGCTTCGTAAAAAGGACAGGTGCTCATTTTTAAAATGCAATTATTTTACAGTTTAAACTCTAAATATCATTAAAAATTATATAAGATTATTCATAAGATACTATTCTTCAAAACATCATTATTATATAATATCATGCATTGAATACCAGAAGCCTCATGGTATAAATATTACCTATTTTAAAAGTAAAGCTGCTTCCCACCAAATACTCAATATTGTGTAAATACTCAGTATTATATATTTTCTTCTATTCATTTTGTGTACAAGGTAATACGATATGCAGTTGCATTTATAGGAATTCTGTATATTCTGGGCATTCTTATCTTTACAAATAAATATAAAATGTATTATTAACCAGAATGCAATATCATTATAATTTTGTGATCATATTTATTTATTATTATTATTATTATTATCAGTGAAAATAATAAATGGACTAAAATTGAATAATCTCATGAAAATAAAGTATGAATAAAAGTTTAGCAATCAGCGACGTATAAATCATCTTAGTGCTAAAGGGAAACAATGACTTATTCTCAAAGATTCTTATTTTGTTTTAGATCTTTTTAAATCATAAACATAAACATATTGCAGATGTTAGAAATTGAGTTATTTTAATGTTATACTTACCGTTAATATTATTGTATTTATTTTCAAAGACCAGTTATTATTTTATTTTCAAATTATAAGATGGCACAATTTGATTCATTAAATTATGAAACTAATAATATTTCCAAGTATTAAGTGGTTTATATTTACTTCTAGTAAATCCATTAATAAAAGGCTACAAAAATAACATTAAATATATTGATACTTCGGTATTAAACATAGATTGTATGAATGTCATGGTTTATTTATGTTTCACAGGATATCATTTATTGTTGCACCCTATATTAATGAATGATGAAATCTTACCTTTGATTAATACTACTTCAGATTCATTTACATATCGGTATAGCCCTAAATTTCATTCAATAAAATATGCAAAGTGAAATTTTAACCAGTAAATTCCAAGTTAAAATTAATTTTATGGTAAAATATCACATAATGGAAGAAGGACATTACAAATATGTTTGCTTAGCAGTATCTTTATTATCTCAAGTTATAGATATCTGTATCTCTATGATACGTGACGAGGGAGAGAACCTTAAATGAGTTTTACTGCCACGTATCAATGTGATAGTTTATATGATATGTATGTAAATTAATATGCTAACTAAAGGTATTCTGTCAAATATCTTATGAATCTTTTATGAATAAATATTTGCCTTTGTGGAACTAATTTCTTATATATCGCAAATTTATCCAGAATGCAACTGAGGCAGCTGCAATCGCACAGATGTTGCAAGCTCCTGCAGATAAATTGGGAAATGATGTTAGTTTTTTTTATCTTATTTCCAGTTATAAATCTAGTTTTTTCCGATTTTTAATAAATTGCATATTCTTATATCTTTATTCATGGCAGGCGTCTATTGAATATTACTGGGCAGTCAAAGCATTTCAATATGCCGAAACCTATGACAAGGTTAGAATTCCTCCCACTATATCTAGGATTATCAGTTATTTTTTTTAGATTGAAACTTAGTTAATACTGTATAACATTGTATTGTTTAATTATTCATAATTGGTTTTTATTGAAGTATTAAAATTACTAACCCTCCTCAATTAATTAAAGGTGTTTTATGTACACCTCACATCCTCTACTAACTCTCTTTAACCCTCTTTCCACAGCTAATTATAGAATATCATTACTCTTAACTCATAACTAACCACTCCCTCCTTAGCTAATTAAAGACGTAGACACTACGACCCTTCAACTCACAAAAATCGATGATGAACTCTGCGAAATGATGAAAGAATCGTTCCCAGAATTAAACCTTCAAGTAGTCGACGAAGAAATATTGAAGTCAAAAGAAAATAAAATTGTGAGTTTGAACAATATTTTCATAAAACTAGAACTCTTTGAAACTAGACTAATGCCATGCTAAGTGTTTACATCCGTTGACAGAAATGGAACGAGATTCTACTAACGTATAAAAATCGTGTAGTTGACTGGGATGTCGGTACGTTACTCCGTATGGATTGCAATAAAGAATTCTCTGAAGAAAATACTATATTGGGTTTGAACTTTAAAGGAAATTATTATCTATCTAATGACATTAAATTTATTGATATCACATGAAAAATTATAATACAATTTATAGTTAATCAATTCTATTCTAAAGGGGGTTGTTGCAAGCAATGTTTACAGGCAATTTTTACCGATTGTTGGTTAATTACGGTGTGACATAGTAGCCATAGTTTATTGGAAATCTTATTTCAAAGGAAATTCCGATTTTGAATTGTTTTCAATTATCAAATTGATCAAAATTAATCAAATTGACCCCTTTAACCACAACACATTTTTAAACGGCCACATCTTTATCATCTAAACTTAACTTCAATATTTTCTACAGTGCCCAGAATTCAATTTTTGGCAATTGAAGTAATGAGGAATAAGAATGGATTTAATAAAAATATTAAATAATATAAACACATTTCTTTATTATGTGAAATATCTTCTATAATTTTAATGTCATAAACACCGTGGAATATCTTCTGCAATATTAATATTATAAACAACGGTAATTTGTATATTATGTTAAGTTCTCACCTTCAACATCTACCTGGACTCTATGAATACATTTACATTTGTAAATTTAATATGAAATCAATACCAATAGTAGTGTTATGTGGAACATTTGAAAGTAGATGTAGTAATAGAGTGTTGGGAAGTTAATAAGCAATTGAATCTTTAAGATGTGACCACATTTTTTTCATTCGTTTTAATCGTACGGCATTTTCCATGATTCTGCAATAAAAACGCGAGTAAACATATTTTGTGTTTATAAGGCTCGTATAGCATAGAAAACACAACTATGAATTATGACAAACAAAATTATGAATTACGACTAAAACCTGTTCTTCATTATAGATTCCGTTCTCATTTTTAATGTACAATGCACTTCGGTAGTAGGAGGTACTTCTTTTGGACTAAACAAAAGAATTTCGTTGAACAATCATAGAATTATTTTAAAATTTGAAATTCGAATACAAACTTATTCAAGTACTCCAAAAGACAAGAAATTCCACTCAAACTTATAGTAAATATTTTATCTTCAAATGTTTCCTTATTGTCAATTTTCTTCAGGACTAAATATAGATATTCTAGATTAACTTATTATTGTCTAATGAAATAATAAGTTTAATTATGAGAAAAGATTATTTTTATATATGCAATGGATATATATAATTATATATATATTATAATATTTAAATATAATAATTATGTGAAGTATATTAATAAAATATACAAAAACTTTGTATATAAGTATATATTCATTCCTATTAATAATTAATAATATTTTGATGTTAAACAAGAAATCTATTTCATATAATAAGAGAATGAACAATTGTAGCATATCTAATTACATTTCTAGTATTTTTTTTTCAAAACCTTTCACATACAGTTTAGAACCATTGAGCGCCAAATCAAAGACAGGCGAGGTTGGAGTAGCCAGGTAATGATTGGCTGGCAAACACACCTCGCAGAGAACTCGTTGTTCGTTAAAATCACTGACGTAAATACATCCATCCGCATGAACTGATAACATCTGTGCGATACGATGAGATTTAGGGTAAAAGGCATGGATAGGTAATCGAACCAGTGCGAGGAGAGTAAAAGGTCGAGGTGAACAAAGGTGATAAGTTGGGGGAAAAAGAGTAGAGAATAATGGTTAACTGCGAGAGATGTGAGCATTTCTAATATAGTTTGTGGTATTATTGAATGTGCAGAGAGATATTAGCGAACCAGATTGGGTATATTAGGAAGAAGCTTAACACGAGTTGGATTGCTGTACAGCGCGGTAGTTCTGTAAAGTAGATTTGGATTAACAAGTAGTCTTGAAACTAGAATGCCATATTATCGAGTATATATTATAGACTAATGCTTGGTCGTATGCCACGAGTTAGTGGAACGGCAGATTAATTCATATTGGCACCTGTGGAATATTTGACTAGGAGGGCAATTGATCTCCCCGAGGCCGTACGGGATTCGGAAATACTTGCCAGACCGATAAACCACCAGGATATCTTTTTTCGAATCGCAGATTATTTTTCTCAACTGATTTTCCTGTAAGGCGTAGTAAGGTGTAATGGACTCGCGCATGTTCGAATCAATCGTAGACGGCCGTTGGTATTAACATTTAGATCGGTTACCGCTAGCGGAAAATTGTTTGTGTGTTGACTGTACACCGGCAGGAAGTGCAGGGAAAGGACGTCGTCGTCGTCGTCGTCGCAGTCTACGTGAACTACTCTTCTTATTGTTCCTTTACGCGGTGGAGTTATATAAGGTGGAGCCGTCGACATCCCCTCGTCTCATCGATAAGACGAATGGGGTAGAATGATGCGAAGATGAATCGAGGCGAGGTAGAGGATAGTTCAGAAGAGGTTTAGAATAGATCAGAAGGAGATGGGGATAAGAATAGTGGAAGTGATAGATATAGCCAGATATAGCTAGAGGTAGCCAGTTATAGCCAGTTATAGCCAGATGTAGCTAGATAGAACCGGATGTAGTAAGAATTCGTGTAACCAAAGTAGTAGTTACAGATCACAATATTGTTATTTTTCAACGCGAAAGCAATGAAATGTTTATCCTCTGAAACTGCACTTTTGACAACTGGTGCAGCAAAACTCCAAACATGTAGTGGCCGCGAATCTGTGGACATAGTAGTGAGTATTGAGAGGCGTGGTTAAGGGCTTGCCTGGGCCATAGTTAGTAGGTAGCTTAGGTAGGAGAAAACGTTAGTCGAATTATGTAATTTCAGTAGTATAATTAAATTAACAGGTATTTCCGAGGAATTGCAGACATTGTTAATTGTGGATCCAGTATAAAGGTAAACTTTGTAAATTTATTAAACTCAAATGTATTATGCTACGGTTTCTCATAAAGAAATTAATCGTAAAGTCAATTGACTAAAGAATTGATTAAGATCTCTCGTTCTACTATTATTTAAATAAGAACAAAATAATGCTAAGGAACTACTAGATAATAGTTGTTGGATTAATTTACTTTAAAAGAAAATACTGGTACGGAATGTAAGCAATTATAAAATTATATTTGATAATTATCAAATATAATTTTAATAATAAATAGTTGAAGCAAACTTAAATTTCAAATCGGTAATATATTTATTCACTCCGAAAAAAAACATTATTACATGCATACAGAATATGTTTAAATAACTTAAATATAATATAAGCTGGCACATATAAATGGTATAAAAATAAATGGAACTTGCAAAAGAGTATAAAAATAACAAAGTGATAGCACAATACCAACATCCCCTAGCAAAAGTACAAGAACTTTCACATTAGACACTCGTGAAAATTTCACAAGAAATCACATCGGCCATTGAATTAACCTTTTATGATCTTTGATGCTAAGTTGCATGAATCACATTCATGATGTTTAATACAATAAATATACATCAGTTTTAATATTTAATATGCTATCAATAAATAGATATTTTCAAGTTATTCTTTAAAAGAAATATAAATGTGAATATACATTTTCCGAAAAATACTTTAGTAATAGAATGTATATGCATCAGAATATTTGAATATATATTTAACAATACCTTTGATTTGTTTTAGGAGAGAATGGAATTCTATATTTTCTTTGTTGTACCACCATATAACAACAGAATTAGTCATCCCAGACACCGTATCTGAAAAAGTAGTACATCGTGTCTCAAGAATGCACTTAAAATAAAAAGGGTTAACAGATGGCAACATTTAGGTCGAGTAAAGATATAATCACTAAATTGATATTGTGATTAGATATGATCTATCAGTGGACACTGACCGGTATCACAATTAGGGGACGCTCTTCCTTCGTACAAGTAATGGTAGGTGGGAATTCTGCATATAATGTGTCGATAATGAAGATTATGTGTGGTTACCATAGTTACCAATTTGATTAGATCATGATAAATCCAATTTCAAATAAATAGATTTTAAATAAGAAATCTACCAAATTGTTAATTAAACAACTAAGTTATTGCCGTGAATGTAGACTAACGGGTATTGTTTAGTTTTCTTTTGATACTTAAGATAGTTTGTGTATGTCTGTGGAGATTGAAAAAATTTACATTTTGATAATACTAATAAATACGTAACGAAATTCATGTAATTCGACGTAACTCTACGAAGAGAGAAACAGAGAAACAGAGCTTCTGAAAGTCGTTGGGAAACCTTTTCGAAGAATTTCTCTCTGAGGTTCAAATGTTCCGAAGTGATAGCGTGACAGGATCCATCCCAGGGAACTGGATCTTCGCTTGCTTCAATAATTGTTGCGGCGTTTACAGCTATTATGGAGAAATAGGTGAAATGTGAAATGTAGTTCAACTCATTTAAATAAACATTACAAATATTCTTACAAACATTAATACATATTTTGATTACATCACTTTTTATATTATCCGATATTGATAACTCACAATTATGTTATAGAACTTCACATAACAGTACACACTGGATTCAACCTAGTATGAGCCGTTACATCACTATGACATCACTATGACATCACTATGACATCACTATGACATCACTATGACATCAATATGACATCGCTATGACATCGCTATGACATCACTATGACATCACTATGACATGACTATTCCATTACTATGACATCGCTAATACATAACTATTCCATTACTATGACATCGCTATGACATCACTATAACATCACTATTACATTACTACGACATCGCTATTACATCACTATGACATCGCTATGACATCGCTATGACATCGCTATGACATCGCTATGACATTACTATGACATCGCTATGCCATCGCTATGACATCACTATGACATCACTACGACATCGCTATGACATCGCTATGACATCACTATGACATCACTACGACATCGCTATGACATCGCTACGACATCGCTATGACATCACTATGACATCACTACGACATCGCTATGACATCACTACGACATCGCTATGACATCACTATGACATCACTCTGACATCGCTATGACATCGCTATGACATTACTATGACATCGCTATGACATCACTACGACATCGCTATGCCATTACTATGACATCGCTATGACATAACTATGACATAACTATTACATCACTATGACATCACTATGACATCACTATGACATCACTATTACATCACTATGATATCGTTAACCGGAGAGAACCGATGGCGACTTAACACGGGAAAATAGAACTGGAGCAATAAACTTGCCCAAACTTCGGTCGGATTGAGTTGGGATGCTATTCACTTTCTGAAATAAAGAAAATATTAGCTATTACTATATAATATTATATAGTATCCGTTTATACACTACTTATAGTTGATTAAATAAAAATATAAATCATCATTAGTTTTGAATTGTTCTCACTTTTTTTCTTCCACTTTTCTGAGGTGACTACAATAAAAGAAAGGTGTGAGTTAGTATTGAATTTGGTGTCGATAACAGTTACGAACGTGGGTTAGGAACAAATTCATCGAGGGTACATAGGTGAACCATTCGGTTCCAAGGTAAACATTCCAATTACTAACAAAACACTATTCGCGATATAATTATAGGCGGCTTTGGTAGCAGTTAATAACATCGGAATTACGGACAAATAACAAAACAAGGATAAAAGGAAGTATCGGAGAAAGAAAACAAATAAAACGGAACTTTTAGTAGAAGTCAGGAATAGAGTGATTAACAATATCTATGGTAAAATACGGAGGTTTAAATGAGCGTTTATTACGGTCCAGGGTAGGGAATTTCTACACATAATTACAATATTGCGATTCTTTTTGGTAGGCTTGTTATGAGCCTTGCGATTGTTGGCTTTGTGAGATTGGATCTTCTGGGAAGAGTTTAGTTTCTGAAGCATGGTTACGAAATTAAAGTAGTTTAAAATTCGAAGGAATGAACTTTCAAGGTGATATTGTATAGTGGACTTATAGACAAGTAATACTGTCGAGAAAAAACAAACACAAATAGATAAGAGATAAAGTGTTATCTTAAGAAGAACATCGCTCCGAGTGAAAGTTAAAGTGTTTAGTTGGTTAGTGACTATGTGATGTAATAATTGAAAGTCTTTGCAACCTGTTGTAGATCATCTTCATTGGTAAGAGGCATTTCTGAAGATTCCAGCTTTGCTTCCTGTGATTAGCGTTCAAGAATATTAATGTCGTGTTGGATTAATTAACCATAATTCACTATTTCATCATTCTGTATTATAGGTTAATAACAAAAGAAGGGTAGGGTGTCATAATAGTCTAAATTTTTTATAGGGCAAATTATTAAAAATAATATTTAAATATATAAGATACAAATGATTTCAACATCAGATTAGTTATTCAATTAATATACTTTTTTTTATTTATAATTACATCAAATTACTTTTCACTATTTAATAAAATGAGAACGGTAATAGTTAAAAGTGAACCAATCTGTTGCTATAATTATAGTTTATTATATGATTGTAAATTCTTAAAAATAATTATTCAAATATTTAAATTTTTTGCCTCAAAAATAAATTTCTGAATTGCGACGGTAATTGATAATGACCTCAGATTTTGTCATCGCAGCATATTTCTGTTTGAGATTGTTGTAGAGAGTTTGGATTTCTGCAAACCAAGATTCCTTTGAGATATTATAGAAGAGAATACACGAGTCACCGTTGGCATCTAAATAAATTCGATAATTTTATTATTGAGAAATTATAAAACTAAGAAGAAATACCTTGAGAATTACGTATTTTAAGTTTAAAATAATAGTGTATATAATAAAGTAAACTTTATTAATGGTTACTTTAGTGAGGTCAGTAGACGGTGATATAGGAAAAATACATTGCAATGGAATTTATTTTGATGCACATTGTTCAAATGCCATATTCTTTAAATTTAATCAATTGAATTTCAAAATTAATATTTTATAGCAATACATTTTTGAAAATAAATATTAACTAAAATAAATTTTGACAAACTAATCGAGAATATATTTAATGAATTAATATTGGAGAATATACACTATATATACTGCACAGTGTACAATGTACACTGTATACTTTATACTATAGTTTGTATACGTAGTATTTAAAAATACATATACATAATTATACAATTATGTTTCAATATGTATTTTAAAAATATTATGATATGTCTAAATTAAAACTAAATGGTCTTAATCATGAGTTACGAAATGAAATTGTAATAATGTCTCATTTGTACTCGACATGCACAAGAACATATGATTTAAAGCAAAACCTCGCATTGTGACTCCAATGAAATCAGCACTTTCTGATAGTTGAATATTTGTATAAAATCCCTCTTTCTCCTAAAAATGCAAATCTAAACTTTATTGTCAATGTATTGTATTGTATTTTATTCAGTGTAAGACGATTACATACAAGAAAGATTGGTAAAGTAGATATTTTCAATAATATAATTACCAACAGATAACCGAAATCCATTCTATGTTTATTTTAAAGACACATAAATGCTTCTATGTTTTGATACTAATTTTATAGTCCTGCAATAGAATTAAACTACCGAGCAAATTGCTGCGAAGTCTATGCCTATTACGTCGCTGCAGTCAAATATGTCATAAGAAATGTTAAAACATTTTTCAATTTATTTGCATATAATACGAGTGCTATTTATACGGACCGGCAATTCCGCAAACTGATAGACAAAGTAAAATAACTCCCTGTAGAAAGCAAATATCTTCACGATGCCTATACAAAACGACGCGAATCAGTCGGTAATTAGTGGAGATCAGTGAATATTAACTATATTGAAAGGTTTGTGGTAATTAATGATAACATAAAATGAGAGTATCGAACCATTGGTGCCGATGGAGGCGACAAGAAAGGCAGGAGGGTGTGGTTCACGATCGGAAAGACACACCACGTCGGTGTCGGACACTTCGAGGTTGACGTCGCGCCACTGGTCGCTAGCGGTATACGCGGCGTCGCCGTGGGAACCGATGTCGGATTGACCAATCAACGCCGTCAACGAATTAGTTTGGCCGACGAAAATAAACTTTCCACATGGTGAAGCCTTTACACTTCGAGTATTAGTTATCTGTATTGGAAGTTTTTTACTTTCTAAATAATATAAGATTAAGAGTATTTGGACCGACAACAATATATGTGCATACCATTAGTATGTGAAATTGTGACATATCTAAATGTGTTCAAGTCAATAATATGATTAATGATAATATTATATATGATACTTGTAATACATACTATTATTAATATCAATTATATACTATTATAGAGAAATCTATTCAATATAAAAATATACATAGCATGTTTAACAAACATCGAGTTCTTCAGCACAATTGTGCTGAGGGGGTTTATATCTTTCATGTTCTAGTAATCTATTTTCCTCTCGAGATAACGCAATATCTAAACTATTATCTATAATATCCCTCATCAATCTATCGATCATTCGAAATGGTTGTGGAAGAAGATCGATATTCATTTCAGGGTCTTGTAAATAATCCGATTCATCTTCATCCCCCTCGATAAAACTATCTAGCGACGGAGCTCTATTAGCTCGTTTAGGAATATAGACTGGCATATTTTAGTTATAAATAAATCAAATTTGTTTTTAATAATAAACTCTAATACTATGTATTTATGAAAAATAAATATAATATTATTGAAAATTCAGTAATTAATTTCATAATGGTATCGATGTAAACAAATTACAAAGACTAGAGTATTAAATTAATATTGATAATTTCTATTGGATATCATTACACTGTAAACGTAGACAAAAGTTTTAAAATTTGTTAATATATTATTTTAATTTACTATATTTAGATGTCGAGGTGCAGTTTATTATATTAGAAACACATTTATATATTTAAAGGTTTTAATGATTCTAAATACTAAATCTATTGAAATATATTAAATTATTTACCAAATATTTCCTATCTAAATAATTTAGTTAGAGATGCAAAACCAAAGTGTATTCTCGATTGATTTATATCTAGTTTAACCCCATAAATACCGATTAATAAGTAATTGATATAAGTTTAGTTAATCATACATCATGTATATATGTGTATTTTTTCCCGATAAATTACAACCATTATAGTATATCAAAAATAATTATAGATAAACACTTATATAAGCATATTATAAACAATATTATAAATATAAACAATTGCAATTTTTACGGGTGAATACATTTGTAGTGCATTATTATGTTTATCGTTAAATTATATTAAAAAAACAATACTATTTAAAGCAACTGTTTTATACGATTTCGTTATGTATGCTCAGTATACGTGTATAATAGTTTCGTGCGATGTGCTAAGTTATGTTAGTTATACACGTAACATCTATTTGCTACATATCCACTAAATACTCACCAAATATTACACTAATTCCTCCACCGCAGATATGTCCGATAGTAAATATGTTCGCGTTGAATTGCAGCATTTCATCAAAGAAGATATTAAGCAAGTTTCGTGGGGCAAGTTATTATTCGTTCATACAACTTTGTATACGTAATCTTATCGTTGTTAATGTCTTCATAATTATTACCTGCATTTTTATCTACTATAATTTATAATAATTAACAATAATTCATTTACACATTAACGTGATCATGTTTATGAACTGTAATATCATTGTACGCATATATGGATTACTTTATCTGTAAAGGTCCGAGAAGAGGAAGTGGTTAGTCGCTTTGTTCTCGGGCTGCGCTATGGCATATTCTAGCCGTCTTACCATGCCGCTGTGCATAAGCAAAATCAGCCGAGAATTAAACTGGGACAAAAAACAACAAGTTTTGAAGTTAATGTATTAGATTCTAATGTTAATTGTTAATATCCCAATAATAAAATAAGTTGTATTTAATAGAATTTTCTTCGACTCCTAATAAATTACGCTATTATCTCTAGTCGTTAATCCTTTATACCGTTCAAATGATCTTATCTACTCACCAGGGGATGGTGCTGGGCTCCTTCTTCTGGGGATACACGCTGACTCAGATACTAGGCGGTTACCTGAGCGATCGTATCGGCGGAGAAATCGTTTTAGTTATCGGCGCTATCGGTTGGGCCGCCGTGACCTTCATGACTCCCATTCTATTGTTAGTGCAGAAATCTAGTTATCGCCGAAGTTCGCCTGTTCTCGAAGTATTCACCGATTATTAATACCTGTCTTCTATACCCTCCTCTTACCCCATATCTGGCCTCGTTGGATATATTTACTTCTATCTATCTATCTAAATGTTCTATTTCTTTAGATACAATATCGTAATCATTTTCAAATATGGTAGTTATTAATAACATAGAAAAGAACCTTAACTTCACATTTAGCCATGAAAGTAAATGATAGTCACCTATTATCTAGTCATGTCCTTTATGGATCCGATGTGCTGCTGCAAAACTTAAAGGATACATCTTCTGTGGCCTTAGGAATTGTGATTCTCTCCCGAATAATGTGCGGAGCTTTTCAAGGTCTTTGCGGGTCGTGCGATGTCATTTGCGGTTGAAATTACAATGTAACGAGGATCACCAGACCGTATCGTGATTACCGACTATTCATGTCATAACCTCTGACCCCATAGGTGTTCACTTCCCTACACTGACGAGTATCCTATCCCGGAATGTTCCGATTAAAGAACGGGCGTTTAGTTATTCCATTACGGTCAGCGGTTCTCAAATGGGGTTAGCACTACTATTAGCACTACTATTAGCACTACTTTTGTAATCGAGGTCAAGAATGTGTAATTTTCTAGATCCTTCGCCCTCTAGCGTTACTCCCTCGTCCCATTGTATTGATCCTGCTCTTCGACTTAGCCGTATCGACCACCATCTTGACCACCATCTTGACCATTCCACAGCATGATGTTCACCGGGGTCCTGGGTTCATTACTGATGCAGAACTACAGATGGACCAGCATATTC